>OX377622.1:111702960-111746836 GCA_947397865.1 Polietes domitor
GACCGAAGGATTATTTTGAGATACTAATACTAAAAATAGGAAAATTAAAATTTTTATTTTTTTTTGTTTTTATACACTCCACGAGAGTATTATGTCTTTGTGCATTTGTTTGTAACAGCCAAAAGGAAACAAGATAGACCCATTGTTAATTATACCGATCGACTTAGAATCACTTTTTGAGTCGATTTAGCAATGTCCGTCCGTCCGTCTGTCCATCTATTTTTGTAATCACGATACAGGTCGCATTTGTAGACATAACTAAATGAAACTTTTCACAATGAAGTTTTTGGGGACAATGACGAACGCTATTTAATTTGAAGAAAATCGGTTCAGATTAAGATATAGCCCCCATACGAATTTCACTCCCGATTTGACTCTTTTCACTCTAGATACCACATATTACAACATACTTTCTTTAAAATTGGCAAAACATCTTATATTTCAACTAGAAACAAATGTGTTGAAAATGGATTAATTCGGTTCAGATTTAGATATAGCCCCCGTACAAATTTCGCACCCGATTTGACTTTTTCCGCTCTAGAAACCACATATTGTACTCGATTTTCTTTAAATTTGGCACAACATCTTATATTTGCACTAGAAGCACCCATGGTGAATATAGGTCAGATCGGTTCAGATTTATATATAGCTCCTATATAAATTTGGCACCCGATTTGCCTTTTTCCGCTCTAGAAACCACATATTGTATCAGATATGGCAAACCATCTTATATTTAAACTATGAACATCTATAGTGAAAATGGGTCAAATCGGTGCAGATTTAGATATAGACCCCATACAAATGTCGCTTCCGTTTTGACATTTTCCGCTCTAGAAACCACATATTGTACTCGATTTTCTTTAAATTTTGCACAACATCTTATAATCCAACTAGAAACACGTATTCAGAAATTGGGAATGATCGGTTCAGATTTATATATAGCTCCCATACAAATGACGCTCCCGATATGACATTTTCCGCTCTAGAAACCAAATATTGTACTCGATTTTCTTTAAATTTGGCACAACATCTTATAATCTTACTAGAAACACCTATGCTGAAATTGAGTAAGATCGGTTCAGATTTAGATATATACCCCATACAAATGTCGCTCCCGATTTGACATTTTCCGCTCTAGAAACCACATATTGTACTCGATTTTCTTTAAATTTGACACAACTTCTTATAATACAACTAGAAACAATTATGCAGAAATTGGGTAAGATCGGTTCAGATTTAGATATAGACCCCATATAAATGTCGCTCCCGATTTGACTTTTGCCGCTTTAAAAGCCACAAATTGTGATCGATTTTCTTTAAATTTGGCACAACATCTTATAATCTAACTAGAAACACCTGTGGCTAAAGCGGGATAGATCGGTTCAGATTTAGATATAGCCCGCATACAAATCTCGCTCGCGCTTTGACTATTGCGCTATAGAAACCACATATTGAACTTGATTTTCTTTAAAATCGATACAACATCTTATAGTCCAACTAAACAAAACTATGGTGAAAGTGGGTACGATCGGTTCAGATTTAAATATAGCCCAAATACAAATGTTACTCCCAAAAGTTTAACCGATTTTGGCCAAACTATACACTTTATATGTCATATATTTCGTTCCAGGTTTCAATATATCCTACAAATGTCCTTTCCAATTTAACATTTTTTGTCAAACACATACATTTACACGATACAAAAAACCTTCCCGTTTTCACTTTTTCACCGAATTGAATTGTAGTCGGATAGAAAGTGGAGTGTATCATAGAGTCGGCCCCGCCCGCCTTTAGCCTTTCCTTACTTGTTTTTTATTAGAAATTATGGATTCTTAACTTTATTATATTTGTGCCAAATATAGTTTGGTTGTAATATATAATGTAAAAAATATCCTTTTTGAACAAATGTTTGACTTTGGACGAACGCAACTTTTCTCCTTCGAAAGTCTTTAACGAAATATATCGAGGGCTTATATTCAGAAGAGTCTATGCACCATTTTCTCGAAAATGCGTTTTTGATGCCAAACTATTCTCAGATTTGGATGTCATCTGTCATATAAATTTGGAGAATATTTTTTTAAAGCCATATACTCACAGTGTATATTGTCATTGTGCATTTGTTTGTAACACCCAAAAGGAAACGAGATAGATCCATCGTTTATTATACCGATCGACTTCGAATCAGTTTCTGAATCGATTTAGCGATGTCCGTCCGTCCGTCTGTCCATCTATTCTTGTAATCAAAATCCACGTCGCAATTGTTGTTAGAACCAAATGAAACTTTGCACAACGAAGTTTTATGGGATAAGGACGAATGCTATTTAATTTGAAGAAAATCGGTTCAGATTTAGATATAGCTCCCATACAAATTTTGCTCCCGATTTTACTTTTTCCGCTTTAGAAACCACATATTTCAACAGATTTTCTTCAAATTTAGCAGAACGTCATATATTTCAACTAGAAATAGCTCTGGTAAAAATAGGCCGGATCGGTTCAAATTTATATATATCTCCCATACGAATTTCGCTACCAATTTGACTTTTTCCGCTCTAGAATCCACATATTTTAACAGATTTTCTTCAAATTTAGCAAAACAACTTATATTTTAAATAGAAACAACTCTGGTCAAAATCGGCCAGATCGGTTCAGATATATGTATAGCTTCCACACAAATGTCTCCCCCGATTTGACTCTTTCCGCTCTAGAAACCACAAACATTGACAGATTTTCTTCAAATTTAGCAAAACAGCTTATATTTCAACTAGCAACAGCTCTGGTAAAAATAGAATAGATCGGTTCAAATTTATATATAGCTCCCATACAAATGTCTCCTCCGATTTGACTCTTTCCGCTCTAGAAACCACAAACTTTGACAGATGTTTATCAAATTTGGCAAAACAACTTATATTTCAACTAAAATGGAGTGGAATGGGTCAGATGAGTTCAGAAATATATATATATATATCCAATACAAATTTCGTTACTGAATTGATTATTTCCGCTCTAGAAATAACATATTTGAACAGATTTTCTTCTAATTCGGCACATCAGCTAATGTTTAAAATAGAAACAACTATAGCGAAAGTGAGTCACATCGGTTCAGATTATATATAGCTCCCGATTTGATTCTTTCCGCTCTAGAAACCACATATTTAACACTCCATAAAATTTGGGAAAGCGTCTAATATTTCAACTAGAAACCCTTTGCTAAACATGGGACAGATCGGCTCAGATTTGTATATACCTCCCATTCATAGTTTGTGTCCAAATTTTCTTACAAATACAGATATAAGTATGGAATTTGTAGTATATTCCGTTCTTATAGCTACATCGTATATCACCCGGTTCAAATGTGACCTTTTTATATCCTACACCATGGGGTATAATGACTAAGTGTAGGGTATACGCGGTTAATAGCATTTTACCACCAAGTTAATAAGCTAAAATAGGATAAATAGTTGATGTAAAGTCAAAAATTGTGAAAAGTATCATTAGAAAAACCCGCGTAACTTTTTATCATATTGAGAATACCAAAATATTTTTATAGCATATGATTATGATGATAAGTTTCAGAATCCTGAACAGAGAAAGTTTAAATATAAGCAATTGCAACCGCGAATTTAGGATTTTTCAGCAATTGCAGCGATTTTCGCGACTGACTACATATAAAGTGGTGATTTTTTTAGCTATTATCTTGTTGACAACACTGGTTTAAACAGCTGACGCACGTTTCGTGTTTTGTTTCACTGTCAAACATCTTCAGTTTGGACTATAATTTAATCATGAATCGTCTTACAAACGAACAACGCTTGCAAATTATTGAATTTTATTATCAAAATGCGTGCTCTGTTAAGAAAGTTCATCGCGCGCTTCCATTTTATGGTCAGTTTAATCGACCCACTGAAGCGGCTATTCGGGCTATTGTGACTAAATTTCGCACCAAATTTACATTGTTGGACATTAAACCACCAACACGCTTACGTAGAGTGCGAACTGAAGAAAATATCGCAGCTGTATCGGCCAGTGTTAATGATGACCATCAATTATCGATTCGTCGCCGTTCGCTGCAATTGGGCCTCTGTTACTCAAAAACGTGGAAATGCCAAAATTGGAGTAAGCGGATGGACCATTTGAGGAGCATTCAAGGTCAAGGTTGCATGAAATAATCTTCAAACATTAAATTATATGGACCGTACTATCGATTCAAATAAAGATTTCGTGAAAAAAACTTTCCTATAGCTTTTAAAAAATCACCCTTTATGTTACAAGCGACATTGGTTACTAATACACAAACGAAAATTCAGTCGGATCCGTATGCTAGATCGCGAGAAAAACGCGAAAAAATAAAACAAAAGTGAAAATCATTTTAGCCATATTTGCCGCGAAAATGAAAATTTTTCAAAAATATTCAATTTGTATTTTTGGTTTACCGTACCGTACCGCAATATCCAATTTTTGTAAAAAAATTGAAAAAGGGAATAAAATGCTACCAATCTGACGGATGAAGCTGGAATCTGTAAATTCGCGTGCACATCCCAGAAAATGCGTTTTCTACACAACATTGCCAACATTTCATAAAAAACGTTATCGAATTTACAATAAATCCTATTTATATACATATTTCCTATTTCAAAATTCATAGTGCTCAATTTTAAACATGCAAAAGTGGCTATGAACCATACAACCGCGAAAAATAGAAAATATCGAAAACTTTTTAATCGTAGCAATTAGTAATCCTCTTTAGATTAAACTGTAGAAGAATGATCCGTTTTTTCGCTCTCCTGAAAAGTTGTGTTTTTGTTCATAGCCACTTATGAATATAAGCCCTCGATATACATATTTGGAAAGGTTGAAGGGTTCTCCGTTTTTGTAGGGTAACATTAGCCTGCACGAAATTGCACCCTTGGAAGATAGGATACATTTAGTGCAAAAATTCAGATTTTTTAGTTCCGAAACGAACGCAATTTAGTCATTTTCTTCACATTAACTTCTGAAAAGTAGGTACGAAGATAAAAAGATGAGTAAATTTTCTATATTCTCATTTTATTAAAATCGGACTCTGTCCTTCCCCTTCTTATTTTCATCGACGACCTCTTGGATCAGACTTATAATCAAATCTACTCATTCGTGGATGACAGTAACCTCTGTCCTTCATACTCATTCGATCATAGAAAATGTCTTCAAGAATTTGAGGACAAAAGGCAACTATTGGACGAGTCACTTAGTCAGGATTTACAGGCCATTTCCGAATGGGGTCTTAATGCACTTAAGACCCAGTGCTCCTTATTGTCTCGTAAGCAATTCACTGATCCAACGATTTCTAAGAACGCTCTATAGGACAAATGACCTATTTCACTGGCCAAAAGACTTAAATCTAAGACAATTAATGTATCTGAACAATGTAAATTCAAAAATGTATATATTTATTTACAGCTTTGTTTTTTGTTGGTATCTAAACTTTTATTTATAAGTAGTATATTTAGTAGTTTAATTTTACACAACAACTTTTTATTTATATTTTCAATTTTTTTTCATAATTTCAAATAGTAATAATTTGTCAAGGATATTGGCTGCTGATCAGTTAAGATATCCTCTTCATCCTCGTTCCCGTAGGTGCTATAATCCTCATCAGTACTTGAATTAAAATTTGATTTAGGTTCTGGACTATAGGCGGTTTCTAGAGCGGAAAAAGTAAAAACGGGAGCAAAATTTGTTTGGGAGCTATATCTAACTCTGAACCGATTTTCTTCAAATTAAACAGCATTCGTCCTTATCCCATAAAACTTCATTGTGCAAAGTTTCATTTAGTTCTAACCGCAATTGCGACCTGGACTTTGATTACAACAATAGATGGACAGACGGACATTGATAAATCGACTCAAAAAGTGATTCTAAGTCGATCGGTATACTTAACAATGGGTCTATCTCGCTTCATTTTGGGTGTTACAAACAAATGCACAAAGACATTATACGCTGTGGTGTAGGGTATAAAAATCATCTTCAAGGTCAAAATCGCAAATGTCGTCGAACAAATCTTCTAGTCTGTAGTGTGTGTAGGTAGCGTATACGTGCTGTTGATTAAGGCCAATATTACTCATACGCACTGTAGTCGGACTGACCATTAACAAAAACAGTCTTGCGTGATATATTTGTCCTACCCAAACGGTGTTAAGAATCATTCCTAGGAAATTCATATGTTCTAGAAAGTTGTTTATTGAGATCCTAGGTACATTTTTGTAGTTGATTGTTTCCTTGAATTTTAAAGGGTTTTAAAGGTGTACCCGTTCTGAAACAAGGCACTTACGCAAAATAAATCAGCTGACTTTGTTTGGTGACAAGAGCAGTTGGACTTCTTCGTTGAAACTTTTCAGTAGACTTTTTTTGATACTCTCGCCGTTGATATATCTGATGATATATATATATATATATATATATATATACATATATGATAAAACTGCAATCATTGATCACATTTAAAGAAACTTTTGCAACATCCCCGGTATGCCAGTATAAACACGAAAACAGTGATGCTTTCTGCACATTTTCCGCTCTCCCCTCCCCACGATATTTGTAGAAAATTGAATTCTGTGTTCATGATGTTTGACAACAAAATACAACATTTGACAATGCCATCGAACAAGAATTTATGTTATTTTAAGATTCTTTCACAGAAACAAACTAAACAAATAACAACAACAACAACAGCTCCGTTCATTCCAATCATACCTTGGCCAAATGGGGTTACGAACAGATAACCTTCCATATGTTTCGATACAGGGACAGGGAACTAAAGTCTGCAGCGACAAGGCACCAAGGAAAGATGTGGAATCGAACTGACAACTACACAAAAGTAAGCAAGTTTTATTGCAACAACAACAACTGCAACAAGGACTATAACTCGATCTACAGTGAGATATTAGGATGTCGTACATGGAGACACATTTGAGTGTGTGTACGAGTAGATATTGTATATAAATATATATATATATATATATATATATATATATATATTATGGTAGTGGTGGTTGAGTAAATTTTTATTTCTGCTTCTTCGTACAGCTAAATTCCTATTCAACTGCAACCAAGCGTTGCGAAACAACTGCAATCGACGATTTGGTGATTTACTTTTACATTTGTATATATATATATATAGAAGTGTGCGTGGAACAGTGATCCCAATGAACTTTGCTTCTTGGTTTTGGAAAAACTGTTGTGGTTCATCCCCAAGTGATTCGAACTGGATATGTGTGTGATGTATTTTTAAAAGCACACATTGCACTTTAGTATGCATCTCAAAGGAGAAGGCACCATCATCTCAATATTCTGCCACAAGAAAATTAGTGTCACTGGCCGGGGTTTCCAGGGTAAATGTTTTAGATACTAGCAAGGAAAAGGTCGGGTTATGGTGGTAAGAAAGTCAGTCAGAAAGTAAGATTCCGACCTAGGTTTCCCGGATAACTGTTTTAGATACTGGTAAGGGAAAGGTTAGGTTATGGTGGCAGCCAGAAAGTAAGCGTCCGAGCAGAAGAGGACAACAGTGATAGCATGGTTTTCCGCCCTTCATAGGAGCAAACTCATTTTATCTTTCCCAATTACTAGACAAGAAACTAAGACTTCCAGGAAAGCTAAACCCACTCAAAGTCTTCTAGACATAGCCACATAGAGACATAAGATATGATTGAGAGTTTCATTTCTTCTCCTCTTCCTCACAGCACATACAAAAGTCGTTCTAAATGTACTCTCTAGAGAATAGTTTTCTGAGACAACTGATTTTCACACTTTTATAGAGGAATGGAGAAGTTCATAATGTCTGCTCGGCATATTGGTATGAATTGTTCCTAGAATGGCCTGCCTCATCTTATGCGGAGGAATAAAAACAACTGCTGCAGGAACCGGACTCGTAGGCTGCATTATATGTTTATCGATATAGAAGACAGACCACAATTTGAGACGCATCAAGACTTAACTGGGGCATCTTCAATCGATAAGGTTGTCGTGGCAGCCAGAAATGAATAATCTGACTCACTTAGACCCAAAAGGAATTGATTAATAGAGTTGTTACCACTCTACTTCACGAGGCTGAAATACGCCCTAGCCACCAATATAATCCAGAACTCTTCGAAAACTCGAAAGGAAATAATTTATTACCCAAATAAAATAAATATCGATCTGCTTGCTCTTCGACTGAATAGATGCTTCAATTATTCTTGTGTTTAGGGTCAGCAAGTACAAGGATCTGATGGCTGTCTGACTAAAGGAGTAGCTTTTGCTGCCAAAGTTAGTCACAACATTTTGCCGCAACCACTCCGTCTCTCATCTTGTAGCCATAACGTTGTCTTGATATACACTGGCACGTGTCGGATAGTCTATGTGTCGAGTTAAATTTCAGTTCCTTGCAGTCTCGACATATGCGGAGGAAAAAGAACAACTGCTTCACTATATATCGAATGCTTGTAGGCTTCACTATATCTCGATCGATATAGAAGACAGCCAGACCATTAACTAAAACGGCATCAAGATTTAACTGTCCATTTGCATCAACAGGAGTTCATTTAGACCAGAAGACAGAAAAATAATTCATTACTAGAGTTACCACTCTACTTCACGAGGCTGAAATTCATCCTGGCCACCAATAATGATCCAGAACTCTCAGAAAACTCGAGAGGAAATAATTGATTATTTGGGTTGCCACTCTACTTCACGAGGCTATAATAGGCTCTCGAGACCAATAATCATCTTTAAATCTTCGAAAATCGTGATAGCTCGTGATAGGAAAGAATTGATTACTAGAGTTAACGCTGTACACTGTGCACGAGGCTGAAATACGCCCTCGCGACATAAATCATCTTTAAATCTTCTAAATCATAGTGAGTGTCAAATTAGTCTCTGGATATCTGACAAGTATAAGAATAATTGTGATCCTACTCATCTTCCTCTGTGCCAAACGCCTGTAGTAGACGTAAACTTCAAACTCCTACTCCACTTACACCTCCTACTCATCTTACACCTCCTACTTCTACTACTTCTCCTATTCCTCTTGCTCATCCCACTCCTCTTACTGCTCTTGTTCATTCTTCTCCTCATATTCCTTACTCCTCTTGCTAGGCTCTCGCAATATAGATAATCTTTAAATCTTCAAAAACTGCGAAATGCTGACTGTGTAAACCATTGATTCTACATCACGATGTCTTAATGGGACCTCTATAACTTGTTGAATCCAACGAAACAAATAATATCCACATTTCATAATATCATAAGACTCTTATATATATTGTTAGGCCCCAAAGGAGCAGATTCAATATAAAACAAACTAAACATTAAAAAACTTAGACCAGAAGATGTCTATTATGATAGCACGGCTCCTTTTTCTCCCCAGCGAAGCTTACCTGTGTGACTCACGAACCATTTTTCCTCCCCAGCGAAACCTACCTGTGTGACTCACGAAACACTTTTTCTTATTGTCGTCTATGCTGAATCCAGTATCACTAAACGTTTTCTAGCTATAGCTGGACATAGAAGCTCCTCGATACTTTCAATCAAAATCTATCAAGCAAAAACTCCCAAATTCCAAGCGCCCAAATCTCTACTTTACTGATTGAATTTTGCAAAGAACATTCTCATTAAGCCTATTCTAGAAGACTTTACCATTACCGCGGCTAAATTTAGATGTGGATGCATCTCGGAAATCATGTATCGTATTGACATTTCGATTAGTTCGTAGAAAATATGAGCTCTTGAGGCGTTATTTCGCATTTAAAGAAGTGTAATTGTGTCTTTGCTTTTCTTTCCAGACAGTGGTTTACCTGAAGGTTATATTTATTTACCATTGTCAATTTTCTATAGCATAAAACTAAATTCGCGAGGCCGACCGATGAATCGGCATTTACAAATATTGTTAAACTATTTTCTTATTTATTCATTTTAAAAAGAATATTCTGCTTATAGCTGCAAACATCGATATAATTACTGAAATGGTAAAACCCTGTAAGCCAAAAATGAAGCAATACTTTCTTCGTTGTTCTCTGTTAATGTATTTTGGAAAATTTATTTAAAGCACACTTTAGGGATGTAAGATTTTATGGAATGCGAACGCATGTAAATATTGGATTGATATAATTTGAAGTTATTTATAAAGTTTATAACAATAAAATAAAATATAATAACAGAAGCTCTTCCACACTTTCAATCTCCTCCTCGTCCTTACAGCTCCTAGAAAAATGTTTGACTCAATGTTCAGCCTCTGGACATGTGTACCTGACATCAATGCAGACACTTGAAATGTTTCAAGTGAAAGAAGATAGCTCGATCTCTTTATATCATAATTTGGCTAGACCATCAGGGCCTTTTTGCGGAACTGTAGCTTGTACGTCGACCTATACAAACAATCTCCAGTTGAATTTCTAGAATCGTTTCTCAACTAGGAAGCTCACCAGCCTTACAGTTCCCAATGCCCTGGCACCCAAATAAATTGAATAAGTTCTTTGCTCTTCGACTGAATAGGTGCATGGCAGTTTTGGGCTGGTGACCCAAGTTCATGGATCTGATGGCTGTCTGACTATACGAGTAGATGTTGACGCCAGTGTTCGTCACAATAGCCATAACGTCAGCTTGATATCCATCGCAAGTATCGGATAGGCTACGAATCAAGTTAACTTCCAATTCCTTGCAGTGCATAGACAGGTTTAAGAGTAAGATCGTTCCTAATGTGGCAATTTCGCGATCTTTACAATCTCCCAATGCCCTGGCACCCAATAAAAGTGAATATCGAACTGCTTGTTCTTCCCCTGAAGAGATTCGCGACACAGTCTTGGGCTGTTCATGAATTTAGGGTCACCAAGTCCCTAGATCTGTGGCAGCCTGACTATCCGAGTAGATTAGTAACATCAGTGTGGTGCAACCACATTGCAACTCCTCTACAATCCATAACGTCGGCTTGATATACACGTGGCACGTATCGGATAGCCTACGAGGCAAGAACTTCTAGTTCCTTGCCCACACCCTACCTTACCGCAAACTTTGTAGCCGTCTGTGTAAAATTTGAGGTAACGACTTCTAAAGGGTGATTTTTTAAGAGCTTGATAACTTTTTTTTTTTAAAAAACGCATAAAATTTGCAAAATCTCATCGGTTCTTTATTTGAAACGTTAGATTGGTCCATGACATTTACTTTTTGAAGATAATTTCATTTAAATGTTGACCGCGGCTGCGTCTTAGGTGGTCCATTCGGAAAGTCCAATTTTGGGCAACTTTTTCGAGCATTTCGGCCGGAATAGCCCGAATTTCTTCGGAAATGTTGTCTTCCAAAGCTGGAATAGTTGCTGGCTTATTTCTGTAGACTTTAGACTTGACGTAGCCCCACAAAAAATAGTCTAAAGGCGTCAAATCGCATGATCTTGGTGGCCAACTTACCGGTCCATTTCTTGAGATGAATTGTTCTCCGAAGTTTTCCCTCAAAATGGCCATAGAATCGCGAGCTGTGTGGCATGTAGCGCCATCTTGTTGAAACCACATGTCAACCAAGTTCAGTTCTTCCATTTTTGGCAACAAAAAGTTTGTTAGCATCGAACGATAGCGATCGCCATTCACCGTAATACGGTCCAATGATTCCACCAGCGTACAAACCACACCAAACAGTGCATTTTTCGGGATGCATGGGCAGTTCTTGAACGGCTTCTGGTTGCTCTTCACTCCAAATGCGGCAATTTTGTTTATTTACGTAGCCATTCAACCAGAAATGAGCCTCATCGCTGAACAAAATTTGTCGATAAAAAATTTCGAACCGAACACTGATTTTGGTAATAAAATTCAATGATTTGCAAGCGTTGCTCGTTAGTAAGTCTATTCATGATGAAATGTCAAAGCATACTGAGCATCTTTCTCTTTGACACCATGTCTGAAATCCCACGTGATCTGTCAAATACTAATGCATGAAAATCCTAACCTCAAAAAAATCACTCTTTACTAGGAATTCCAACCATCCAGTCATATGTAGCAACCGGCCAACATAGCCCTAGGTTTCCCGGCAATGCTTCGTCACTGCCACATAGGCCGGAGTACATCATGTCAGGGAACTATCTTCGATAGGAACTAATATAAAGTATCAGAAATTCGACAGGGACGGCATCAAAGTTCCAACTTTGCGAAAGCGGTACCGGAGGATGGAAGCTCCACTCGCTGATAGTCCGCTATCAATATGTCAAAAAACAAGTAAAAACGGATTGCATTCCACAGAGGTTGTCGGTTTTCGTAGAAGTGCAGTATTAATACAGGAAAATATAAATTTTTTAATACAGCCAAACCAAAATATATACAAATATTGAAAAAATAATTTTATAAATAAATATAATATTTTTATTATTTCAATCCACGCTTATAAGGCAAGGCTACCAATACGTTTACACTAAAAAAATAATTTTATAAATAAATATAATATTTGAATTATTTCAAACCATTATTTATTTCAAATCAAAAAATAAATATTCTTATATTTATATTTTCAAAAAGCTTAAATACCATAAATATTGGTAGATAGTGGGTGCTACAGCTGGTTGTATTTCCATTCTATTTTAATTCCAAAAGTACAAATTTTGAAAATCCATTATCAGACGTACGTAGTGCAAAATAACCTAACTTCATGATTCATCAGTTCAGTTTCAATCAGTTTATTTTCCGTGTCTACATAGTCAGAGGAATGTATACTCCGAATTTCATGACTCTAGCTGCGGTCATTTGATTGGTACTGTTTGTATCCCCTTTGTTCATTTTAACCCCAAAAAGTACGAATTTTGAAAAATCCGTGTATTTTACTTGTCTATGCAATCAGAGGAATGTGAACACCAATTTTCATTATTCTAGGTACAGCCGTTTGGTTGGTACCATTTTTATCCCTCTATCCCCATTTACCCCTTAAAAGTACGAATTTGGAAAAAATACTTTTATATTGTGTATCTACTCAATTAGAGGAATGTACACACCGAATTTCGTGCTTCTAGCTGTTGTCGTTTAATATGTACCATTTTTATCCCTTTTTTGCCCCATTTCTCCTCCTACAAATAAGAATCACTTTATGGTGCACGTTTTTGCTATAAGGGGAATGCGCATACCAAATATCAAGCAAATATAAACAGTCATATTCAAAAAACATGCTTAAATACGCAAAAATATAAGGGATTATTATGGGTATTTTTAGTCCTTGTGAGGGAAAAATTTTTCCCTTTGGGCCGATTTCGATTTCCCAACCGATCTATATATATCTATATAAGACGCATTTACGGAAAATTTGAACGTTCTAGCTCCTTTCGTTTAAATGCTAGCGTGCTTTCAACAGAAGTACAGACGGACGGACATGGCTAGATCGTCTTAGAATTTTATGACGATCAAGAATATATATACTTTATAGTGTCTCATGTCGATATTTCAAGGTGTTACCAACGGAATGACAAAGTTAGTATACCCCCATTCTGGAGGTGGAGGGTATAAAAATATGGACTGACCTAGAAATATACAAAGTATGATATGAAGAGGTCGAGCTACCTTCTTTCACATGAAATATTTTAATTTTCCCTTGATTTCAGTATTGGCCGGACACTGCCTTTAAGACACTCGTGTCCACAGGGTTTGGATCAGGAGGAAGTTTAGACTATCGAGCACTATCACTGTCTCTATTAAGCTATAACTTCGAGACATTTCAAGACACTGCGTTCGGATTTCATTTAAGCGAGGAGGAGGTTTAAAGTATCGAACACCATATATGTCTCTGCATGGATATGACTTCGACGCCATTGTCTCTTCTGGTCTAAATGATTTCCATGCTTTCTTCTGATCTAAATGAACTAATGTGATACACTATAATCTTAACAAGAATTCTCAATACGTTTGTAACAACTTGAAAGGCGGATCGAAGACTCAGACCGTCTTGAAAATCAAAAATGATCTATCAATCTCTTGAAAGTATGCGAGCTTGGATGTAGCATTTCTCAGATGTGTACGTATATATCAAATGATTGTAGAACTATTAGGATTGGAAAATGGACAAAAGAAAAAGGAAAAATCTCTAAATCTAAAAATGTCTATATTTAAAGTTTTTGTAGTATTTCGAACCATTTTGGTCTCCAATTTGTATGCTATTTCTCTGGACCGCGAAAACCTCCCGGCACCACTGTATGACTGAACTAATGTTGAGCGCCTTCCGTGATGTTTTCTTCTATTGAAGAAGAGACAAATCCATTTGTTATCCGATACATACCTTAAAATAAACTCTGACACACGCAAACACACAGCCATCCTGCAGTTTTCTCGTTTCATCTGCCGAAAAATGGATAAACACAAAGCAGGATTTCCGTAAAAACTTAAAACTCAATTGAAATAGATTTGCGTTGGATTCTCTCTCATCCCCGGGTGTCTGAGCATGTGTTGGTGCAACGGAAACGGATAAACGAACATATCGTTAGGGCAGAGTGGTGTGGTGTAAGTAAGGGTCCCTGAGTCCTGTTGGTATTTTCGTATAAGAACATCTAAACTATTGTACATGCTGGCTGGCTGGCTGACTGGTGTTGTTACTGCTGTTGTTGTCGTTATTGTTGTCAAAGACAATTTAACAATTTGTAAAGTTTATCATGTACAGCAAGTGCACTGTGCACTATGCACATGTATGCGTGTGTGTTCATCAGTACATTTGCAATACAGAGTTTTAAAACAATTTTTGTCAATTTCAGCTTTAGTTTTAAATAAATGAAATAACTTCTCCCAATAAAAATACTTCCATTGAAGTAATTTTCATGTAGTTCTCTTATAAAGGACCAAATAACATATTTGGTATTTTTGATGCTGCTCGTTCGTTGTTCGTTGGTTCCTGCAATAACTTATAGTTATTGTAAAGGTTCAAACACAGCAATTATCGGAAAATTATTTTTTGCTTTTGCCGTATAATTGAATATAAATACAGATGTAAGTAAAAACTCGGCAATATAGTTATGTAATGAGGGAAACTTCTATTTTTCTATGATTTTTTTGTTAACTTTTGCCAGCTTGGCCATTACTACCTTAAGGACTATTGCGATACAGACGAAGTGTCGTTATGTTACATCGCCATTCGTTGAATAGGAAATATGATATGAAATATGATATGATCTATCCTGGATGTATCTGGAAAAGAGTGCTAGTCTCAGGATATCTGATAAGCGTGAAAAGAATTGTGAACTGTGTGGAGGAGGAACTCCTCTTCGCCCAGTTCCTTCTCCTACTCTTACTATACCTTCTCCTACTCATACTATTCCTTCTCCTATTCCTTCTCCTACTCCTACTATTCCTTCTCCTACTCCTATTATTCCTTCTCCTACTCCTACTATTCCTTCTCCTAATCCTACTATTCCTTCTCCAACTCCTACTATTCTTTCTATTCCTTCTCCTACACGTCCTACTCTTACTCGACCTACTCATACTACTTTTCCTATTCTTTCTCCTATTACTGTTCCTTGTCCTACTCCTCCTATATATTCTCCAACTCCTACTATTCCTTCTCCTACGCCTACTATTCTTCCTATTCCTTCTCCTAATCGTCCTACTCCTACCACTTTTTCTATTCTTTCTCCTATTACTGTTCCTTGTCCTACTCCTCCTATACACACTCCTACTAATCCTTCTCCTACTCATACTCCTACTACTTCTTCTCCTACTCATTCTCCTACTATTCCTTATCCTACTCCTACTATTCCTTCTCATACTCATCCTAATCCTAATATTCTTCCTATTCCTTCTCCTAATCGCCCTACTCGTATTATTCTTCTTATTCTTTCTCTTACTCCATCTATTACTGTTCATTGTCCTACTCCTACTATACAATCTTCCACTCGTCCAACTCCTATTAAACCTACTATACTTTCTCCTACTCATTGTTTTGTGCATAGTACTCTACCTATTCCTCCTACTCGTCCTACTCATACTACACTTCCTATTCCTTCTCCTCATCATACCCTTCCAACTCCTACTAGTCCTGCTCTTTCTATTCCTTATTTTCCTCTTACTCCTATTCCTTCTCCTACTATAGTTTCCCTTACTCCTCCGCTGGTCCTCTATTACTACTCGTCCTACTCCTTCTCCTCCTCATAATCCCCCAGAGCCTAATACTGCTCCTACTCCTACTAGTACTACTCCTCCCATTCCTTATACACTTTATCCAACTCCTACCACTCTTCCTATTCCTTCTACTACTCCTCCTATTCCTTTTGTTACTTCTGGTACTCCTACTACTCTTCCTTTTCTATCTCCAACTACTCTACTACTATTCCTATTACTTCCCGTAGCACTAGTTCTTTCCTACTACAGGTCCAATTGCTTCTCCTCCTCTTACTCCTCCTACTGTTCCTACTAGTCCTATACTCCTCCTGCTCCTTCTCCTCCTTCTATATAAGTCAGATATCTTGAAGGAATTAGATCAAATTTAGGTCAAATCTATCTTGTAATCCAACATTTTTGTGCCTCCAAACCATTGCCATCTGAATTATGTTGAAAGGGGAAATCTAACACCTTTCGAGCCTGCTGGATTTATTGTAAGGTTTCAAATCATGCGCTCTTTCATTTCCAGGATTGTTCATCGTCAAAGATTGCATAGAACTCTCGTTATCATTGAGGAGATATTGGATGCCATTGACATACCATAGTGTAGACCGTCAGTTGGGAAGCCTCGAACTGGACACATTAGTATTAAACTTTATAAACTTTATATTTTCTGGTATATATTCCTTCAGATCCGACATATGTGGGATACGTGTGCGGAGGAGTTCCTCTTCAAAATCGAGTAATTGAACTCCAATTGAACTATATATTCTTTAATATAGCAACATAACCGTAAATAATCCACATCGAACATTAACAATATTGTCCATTGCTAGCCAAATATATCCGGTGGTATAGTATAGGGATAATGAGTAAAGCCAAATAATAAGTTGATTAATATACTAATAGATTGATAGAATAGATCTGGAGTACATCCATCCTAGTGATATGCCACAACATCCTTTATCCACAGTAAATAGAAATTTCTTAATTGACCATCTAAAGAGACTCCTGATTAGGGTTTGGGGTCCGGGAATTCCCGAATCGTTTTTCCCGGGAATTCCCGGGAATACGGGAAATATTAAAAAATATTTTATTGATTATTTTGAGCACTAATTTAGTTTTACTGTACAATTGGGAAATTATTTTTTATATATTTAATTATATTTTATATATTTATTTATATTTTAAATTCATATATTTACATTATTGACAATAGTAATGAACATTTCTTTACTGCAAAAAAAAAAAAAACTTTTTAAATTCGCTAAGTCTCTATTTTTTGCTAGCTAGGGGAATACACACTTTTTATTAGAATATTTGCAGGATTTTTAATAAAGGGCGATTTTTTAAAAGCTATAGGAAAGTTATTCAAAAAAAAAACACATAAAACTCAGAAAAATGCATGAAATTTTTATTTGAATCGGTAGTACGGTCCATATAATTTAATGTTTGGAGATTATTTCATGCAAATATTGACCTTGACTGCGCCTCAAATGGTCCATCCGCTTAGTCCAATTTTGGCATTTCCACGTTTTTGAGTAACAGAGGCAATTGCTGCGAACGGCGACGAATCGATAATTGATGGTCATCATTAACACTGGCCGATACAGCTGCGATATTTTCTTCAGTTCGCACTCTACGTAAGCGTAAGTGTTGGTGGTTTAATGTCCAACAATGTAAATTTGGTGCAAAATTTAGTCACAATAGCCCGAATAGCCGCTTCAGTGGGTCGATTAAACTGACCATAAAATGGAAGCGCGAACTTTCTTAACAGAGCACGCATTTTGATAATAAAATTCAATAATTTGCAAGCGTTGTTCGTTTTTAAGACGATTCATGGTTAAATTATAGACTAAACTGAAGATGTTTGACAGTGAAACAAAACCCGAAACGTGCGTCAACTGTTTAAACCAGTGTTGCCAAAAAGATAATAGCTAAAAAATCACCCTTTATAAATCGAAAATATCATACTGACAATACTATGGCTGACATAGTGTCAATACTTTACCCCTCGTGCTATCTGGTTTAACTTTAAATTTCTTGTTTTACCAGAAGAATCTACGAGATAAAAGGTGTAAATATTCTTAATGAAGAATTTATTTTACAAATGAAGCCAGTAAGAAATGGTATAAAAATAGGGAAAACATTAAAATTGTTCACCTGGAAACTTTCGAGAGAAATCTAATAGGAATAGAAATATGTATATCCTACGGTATTTTTAAACGACCTTCTGTAAGAACTGGACTATTTCAATGTTTTAATTTTTTATGAATTTATTTAATTAATATTAATTTTTTATAACGTTTCTATTGCTTTTATAGTTTAGAATATTTCCCACCGTTGCTGTTAAATGTTTTCGTCTCTAGACGAATGAATCTTCTAAATTAAAGACGTTCTCAGCCATACGAGTTATTGTTGTCAGACACTTGTGCCTATGATTTAAATGACCAATTTTACGACGACAATTAGTCTAGAATAAAATATTTGTAAACTGTAAAATATTTTGACAAACACATTCGCTTTTAATTTGTAATATGACAGTATTTTTAAAAAGCACATCCGATACTAAATATTGTTATTTTAAACCATATTGGACATACCTAAAATAAATTACTTTTTTCCCGGGAATTCCCGGGATTCCCGGGAATGAAACTTTTCATTCCCGTTTTCCCGGGAAATGAAAAAAGTCCGGGAAACCCCAAACCCTACTCCTGATAGAACCATGGAGTAGTATATCTCATTAAGAATTCCTCTGGTATTGCGACGTTGTACCAGGGATTTAACTCCTCCACTAGGTTTCCCCACTAGGGATCCAGATGGTATATCCCGGTATGTTTTTTAATTAGAAATTTCTTAATTGTTCTTCTAGATAGAATCCTGATAGAAACGTGGAGTAAATCTATGTATGTTTTGAAGAATTTCGAGCTTATTTAAGTCGATCGTTCCAGATGTTATATCCCGGTATGTTTCTATTGAAGAACCCCTTTATGTCTACTGAATCCATACTATTTCTTCTACGAAAAGATTTCTCAATAAAACTCTACAGTGAATAGATCCGCATTCACTGATAGACCTAAGGCATATGTATGTATGTCAATAATTTCTAGGTATTCTGTAGGATTATGTTAAACCTTGAACAGCTGCTACAAAGCCGACGATCCAGGGAGTCCAAAGGATTCGTGCGTTTTGTTGCACTGCTGAAGCTCGGCAGAGGGAATAGTTCTGTCTCAGTTGAAAGTCCTCAGGTATAAGATCGGTCTGGACTTACATTAGATTCTCTCCATTCTTCTTAATCCGCTGCTGTAAAGCTTGAAGACCCAGGGTGACTAAAAGGTCAGTGTGTTCTCTTACTCTTCTGAAGTAATCAAACTTGGGCCTAGGAATTTGAATGGCTTTTAACTTCTATTAGACGAGTATGATTATTCACATTAACTCTTGCTATGTTTAACATTACCTGCCTCTGAAATGACTATTGAATATAATGGGACAACGCCTGATTCCGAACAGGTGAATCGCCATAGCTCTCCACCTAAATAATATTTACACTCAGTAATACTCCCTGTCCAGGTACAAGGGCAAAATTGTCAGACCCAATGGCATAAGGTTTCAATTCATAAGGTTGCCGTAAGACAACACTAGACGCATCCGTTAGAGCGACCATGGCATTTGGTTAAGGGGACGCACATCTTTCTGCTATCATTGTGAAGGATTTGTGGTATGCACAGTGGAAGTGGTTTCGGCTTCCAGGACTAACCTAGACTGTAATCTAGTTCCTGGCGATTCTGACTATACCAGAATATGAGCTGTAATAACAGCTGTGTAGGTCATTCAGGGAACTTCGTGTTTTATGCCTAAAATCGCTGACAAAGTTTCGGATTGACTTGGAGTCGTGAAACAACGATGTGATTCACTTCCATCCCAAAGGGATAGATCATGTCCACATAACAAGTACTCGAATAGGTACAATCAGAGTAGTTGAAGGCGTGGAAGTCGGTTAAAACCCCACGGCGAAAATCATGTAAAACTTCCATAGGTTCCGTTGAAGAGGATGTCCAGTGATTCTTCGCTTGATCCGGTCCAGCTACCATCTGAGTTCAGCAAGTAACCTAGGGATCGAATATAGAATCTTCCACAATCTTAAAGTAAAAACGGTTCAGTGCTACCTCTGATATATTTACAAAACTTTCTCTTTCAAAAGCGTAAAATATTTTCTAATATATGTCGAATAGAATCTAATATATGTCGAATTATAACTGACGCCAGTGTGATGCCTCACCATGGTTAAAGCCTCACTGTGAGAATCATGAGAAACTCGCAAAGATTCCGTTTAATAGGATGTCCAGTGATTATTCGCTAGAGCCGGTCTAGCTTCAATCTGAGTTCAGCAAGTAACCCAGGGAGCTCAGGATCGAAGATATAATCTTGCACAATCTAAAAGTCTTAACTGTTCGATGCTTCGTCTGATATGATCACAGAACTTTCTCTATGCAGACCTATTTCGAAAGGCTATGATATTTTCTAAGAATTTCGATTTTATTGTTTTCGAAGCCTTCCACTTGAGACCTGTGCGGGATGTTCAATCCAGAGATCTATGAAGAACTAGGATAAGTTATTGGCTAGGCAGTCGATGTAAACAATAGTGACAGTCTTCAGGGAGCAACACTCGCAGATTCAGGCAACAATACACTCAGATAAAGTGATCCCTCTGGCCTATAGCGTAACTTATACTTTTGGTCTACAAGAGCTACATAAACATTTATGGCAAATTATGAATATATTTTCGTAATACTTAATAATACTTAAAATAATGGCTGCCTATCTGTGTATATACATGCTCTATAAGTATCGGTTCAGGTAGATACTCATGTAAACAATATAACTATGTATGTAAGTAGATCCAAGGGGCAACCCTCCATTGAAGCTTGCCGCCAATATCGTTTACAGTTTAATTTATTTGAATTTATGAGGAATATGAACATTATCCATACACTTAATGTTTTTTAAATAAACTTATAATTCAGCAGCGCATAAAAGAATAATAAAAATAAACCCCAGAAGCAGCGAGAACAACACTAACGACGCTATACTCACTTGGTGGTGAGTGGCTGGTGGTGCTGGTGGTCGTGGTGGTGGTCTTACGTTCGTGTAGTGAACCCCATCTAGATGTTAACCATATAAATGTGGTTAAGAACAAAGTGGCTTTGGTATGTTGCGCGAGTATGTTGCATATATACCTATACATACATTTATATATGTATGCATATGAACATGGGTGCATTGGGTCGTATTGAGTTTTCTGTTTTTTTTTCGAATATTAAAATAAACGCGAATTATTTGGTTTTCCGAAATATCGGACTTTTTTCTGCTACCCTGAAAACATTTCAAAGAAGTCACTATTTGGGTACGTCTGGAAGAAAATTGAACAATGGTTTTCGGTTCGAAACCCAGCTGTCAAACGAAGAAACGAAACTGTCAAAATCAAAAATTGGATATGTTCGATTGCATGAACAAAATTTGTTTTTAATGCTGAACCATCCGCCTCTAGTTGTGGAGTGTTTCCTCTGGACGATATCGGCAGGTCCATCCTAGGTAACTGGACTCCGACGGTGGAGTTTTACGCAAAACTTAACTGCGGATTAATGGTTTGGAGGACAGAATGTAGTGAGTTTTGCATGATTTTCGCCGCAAAGAATTTATCCACGGTGTGCGATCACACTGGGTTTAGATACAATGCGACACCTAACGCCCTTCGGCTACTCTGATTTTACCAAATGTTGTGTGGACATGTTCTCCCCCATGGTACGGTGGAGAGGACTATCTTAAACCTACGCTACTCTTTGGGTCGTAGCTCCCCGTTGATTCGAAACTCCACGTCAAGCCGAAACTCTACCCACGATTTAGACATTAAACCACAGCCACCACTGAACTCCCCGAAGGGTCGTTCCCAGCTTGTATTACCCCTGACCACCCGTGGTACCAGGTCAGACTTCGTGACCTAATGACCACTTCCAGTTTGCACACCACACACCCTACTGACTGGTAGCATACTGTTGACATCCTTTTTAACCCCATGTCCAAGAGTCCGACACTTTTTGTCATATGGACCAAGACACAGAGTATCACGGAGAGTGAATTTTCTATCTACCCGGAGGACTATAGGTTTCACCTGTGGGGCATCAGTTGACCCCTTATACCCCGGCCCAAGGTTTGGAGGACAGTAGGTGGCGGCAATATGTGTCTGTTGCACCTGCGGATGTGGGGGCAGGCTTGCGAACAAGGCGAAACCGCAGGTCCAGAGGCCCGTTCGGCTTGGCTGACATTGTGTTAAGGGAAAGAACGGTGCCCTCTGTTCTTTTTTGTTCAGCACTGCCTCAATTTGGGATACTTTCCGCTTGGAAGGAATCGATCACGATTTCGATCTTGAAGCCAGAGAAGGAGAAGTGGGACCGATGTCTCTTTTATTGGGCCAGGCTAAGAGTCACTCCTTTCCTTTCTGATAACCGGCTTAGATTTCAACATTCATGCACTCATTGTCCTGGGAGACTATATGAGCCCGTACGGCGTGCCTGACATTGAGTTAAGAGCGAGGAAAGGTGTCATATGATCTCTATTGGCTGTGCTCTTCAATTACAGCCTCAACTTGGGATACTTTCGGCAGCTTGGAAGGAATCGATCACAGTTCCGATCTTGAAGACAAGGCAGCTATAGCCCGATATATCCTTTATCGGCCTTTGACAAGCTACTGGAGTACTTTGTACTTGCCAGGCTAAGAGTCACTATAGATTATAGGGAAGTCCTTTCTGACAACCAGTTTGGATTGTAACATCCATGCACTCATTGTCCTGTGGGGACTCTGTGAGCAGGGTCCTGAATAGGAGATGAATTACTATTGCTGGTGTATGACATGATGCCGTTATCAATAAGATGCAGAATATTTGGTTCGAATGGAACACCTGTAGAATGGTGGCTAACTTCCTCAAGGGCCGAACCTTTAAGATTACTGTTGAGGATAGCTTCTCTCGCACCAGGGAAGTGTTGATATAACTTCCACAGCACTCTCTTTTGGAAGCTGGCCAGTACAACATTTTCGTAAGCGATACCCTTAACAGCCTTCATTGCCATTATCATCGCTTTGTCAGGAGCAGCAGCGGCTATCACAAACTCAGGGCCAAACGTTTACCTTGAGGAACTGCCGAGATTCTTCGACAAGAGGAATATAGTCTTTGGGAATATGAATGTTCCTGGCGACAACTGTCGACCAGAATGATCTAAGACTCTATCGGTTTCGATAGAATTGATGTATTCCTCATGAGGGGTGCAATAAAGTTTCTCAAAAACGGACTGATTCAGGAATGTCTTCTACATGACAACAGCCTGCAGAGACTAACGACGCACAGTGTTTTATCAGCGGCAAAAATGTCATGCGCCCAACTCTCAACTTTAATGATTGCATTTTGCAATGAACATCCCTATTAAGCTTTTTAAAAAAATATTTTGCCAATATCGCGGCTAATTTTTGTTGTGGATGCATTTAAAGATCATAAATGCTAAAATAGTTGCAACTTTCATCATAAGAGAAGTAATTTTATTGGGATGTATCTCGGAATCCATGCATCGTACTGAAATTTAGTTTAGTTCGTAGAAAATAAGAGCTCTTGATATGTTCTTTTGCATGTTGTTTGTATGTATAGTTGGTCTGTTATGTTGTATGTGTTTGTCATTTATTTTGGTTCAAGACCAAAGGTTGTGCTGAAGTCTTCAGCAGAACCCAAAAATTAGCAAAAAGGCAAGTGAGGCCTTTATTGTTATAGCTAAAAGTTGACTGCGCAGTTTCGATGGGTGCTACCCCATCTCATCAGAACTTTCGCAACGACTGACTTAAATCAGGGTTCATATTAGTACCAGCGGTCACATATTTCCAATGAGAAGCGCTGATAAACAAAATATTCCACCGAACTAAGTCGACACACTAAAAAAAAGTGCAAATACGTTTTTGCTTTCCTTTTCAGACAAAGGTTTACCTGACGATTGTATTTATTCAGTATTGGTAATTTTCTACGGTAGAAAACTATATTCGCGAGACCGACCGATGCCTCAGCATTTACAAATATTGTTAAACTATTGTGTGATTTATTCATTTTAAAAAGAATATTCTGCTTTTAGCTGCAAACATCGATTTAATTACTGAAATGGTAAAACCTTCTAAGCCAAAAATGAAGCAATACTTTCTTCGTTGTTCTCTGTTAATGTATTTTGGAAAATTTATTTAAAGCATACTTTAGGGATGTTAGGCATGTGTGCGCATGTAAATATTGGGTCGATATTAATTTGAAGTTATTTATAGTTATAATAGCCGTTTGTCATCGATTAAAAAATAAAATAATTTTTATCAAAAATTGCGAAAATCGTAATAAACTAAAATTTTTATTTGGGCGTTGGGCGTGGCACTGACAATTTTCATTTAATTGTCGACTCAAATGAAATCACTGGTAATGATTTGTATTCACATATATAATAAAATAAGAAATTTATGACGTTTTTCATCTTAACTAATCTGGGAGGTGGGCGTGGTTCTGAGCGGATTTAAACAAAAAATTGCTTTTGATCTAATTTGGCGATATAAGGGATGTGTGTGAAATTTCACGGTACTAGCTCTATTCCTTCTAATTTTTGCCGCAGCTTGTATAAAAATATTCCACTGTGCGACGGACAACTACAGGCCGTCGACTAGTATTATGATAGTAGGCTCTTGTACACTTAGAAAAAAGTCTGTTATTAACATCAGCGATTTGTCTGCTACCTATCAGCAGGCATTTTCTGCTATTTCATCAATTTTGCTGCCATAACAGCAGTATTTCTGCAATCTCGCATCAGCATTGACACTGCTAAAGACTTCGCATTCTGCTAAAAATTGCTGCTGTTAATTAAAATATAAAATAGATAAAAAAATAAACGTTCATAATTTAAAAGGCTTTCAGATTGACGTCGAAAACGAGCTTAGCTCGAATTTCCTTTCATATTAGCTCGGGACAATATGCGTATCATTAAAAAGACAATCACAATACTTTTCAGTGGTAATAAATTGCCTTTTAATAACCTTTATTCTAAAAAGCGTTTTTAATATGCATATTCAACTGGTCATACTGCTCGTACATATGCTTAAAGCTTCAAGATAGCTTTTTTCATTATCGCTAAAGACAGCAAACAGCTGTTTGCTATGTCAGCAGATATTTCAGCAGACTTTCTGTTTTTTTACTGACAAATTTCTTTGAGTGTAGTGATGCTAGGCTCACATTTTATCACAGAAGGTTAGGAAACCTGAATATGTCTACTTCAAGAAGTCACTAATGGAGTCGCTATATTGAAGTATTGCGCAGAGATTGCTTTCTCGAAAGCAAAGCAATTATCGCGAGGATAATTTTCAACTTCTTGGGTAACCCTTCAATGACTCCCGCGATGGAAAATGTTTGCACGGCGTATTTTTCCCTATTCCACAGAAAAAAACACTCCAAAAACCTCAATACATTCTAATGTCCATACATACATACAACTTGAGCTGCCTGCTGTGCGAGCTCGAGCTGCATGTCGGTATGTTGAGGCCGTGCATGTACGAATATGTATGTGCCAGGTAGTGTGTATGCGTATGAATGCTCATATAACAGTTCAAAAGCAATAACACTCATCAAGTTGCAAAAGGATAATGCAAACATCGACGTGCATCGACACACACACAACACGCTTTTTTCGAGAATGTATAAGTAAGAAGATCACACACGAACTAAGCAAGCATGCATATGCATGCTGTTGTTACCATGTGTGTGTCCGTGTGTATGCCAAAGCCTGCAACTACGAATACCGTGGCGAACCAATGATGAGTTGAAGGGTAAGAGGGAGACAGAGACAGAGAGGAAAAAAGGACCACACTCACAACAGAGTAAACTTTGAACGTGGACTATGTACAAATTATGCTACTCGAGCAAAGTGAAGTAACGTACGAATCAAGTGAAGTAAAGTAAAGTACACAGGCAACAACAACAACAAAAGCAACTGCAACAGCAGCACTCACTAGTAGTTGTAGCAAAAACCTGGCAGCATAAAATGGTTTTACAGCAAACATCTACGGACGGTAAAGAGCAAAGACTACTCACTCACACTGGCAAACACCGCACTGTGTGAAGCCATGCTGAAGTCGGCAAAACTCTCACTTATAATAGAACCTTCACAGGACAGGTGTTGAAACAGGAATATATTTTAAGTAGATCAGTAGGGATCGATAGATACAAATACCTTCAGGAAACTATGCTTAAAAAGCCGCACTAGATCCACCAAGACCCCATTTTTGTGCCGGACGTCCGCAATTTATGATCGCTTCCATCAGACAACCAGTAGACATGTCGTAAATCCATGATTATGATTATTCGGCTCATAGTCTAAACTGTTGTCTGCCTTTTGTCTAGGCAGTCTTTATGGGTGTAGCCGTATCGGATCCGCCAACACGCCATCATGTCGTAAATTCGACTTTCATTTAGATAATACCGAATAATCCGCTCATTGTCTGAACTCTTGTCAATCTTTGAAGTTGTACAAGGAATGAATTATATTTTTAAAAATAATTTTACGACCTTCTCTGCGCATTCTCCGAATAGATTCTTTTGAAATAGACCTGACAACAACAAAAATGACAACAAGTCGAACATTTCGCTTCGATCAAGGACAGACATCGGCACGGTACGTCTGCTCAACCGTTCGAGTTTTGACTAGACAAGCCGTTTCGAATTATTGGCAAACGATCGGACAATCGTCGACGAGATGTCTGACCAATACATACCAACGATATTAAAATCTCTTTCATTCTGACATCTGACCGAATTCGAAAGCAATTGTTGTCCGATTGTCATGAAATTTGGCAGGAATTATTTTTTTGGCCAAGGAAAATCGGTTCAGATTTAGATATAGCCCCCATACAAATATCCATTCAATTTACACTATTACTGCTCTAGAATGCACATTTTACATGGGATCATGACAACATTTTCAGGATCGTCTGATATTTGAACTAGAAACAGGTAACGGGAAAGTGGACCCACTGCATCCATGTTTTGACATAGCCCCCATACAAATGAACTTCCGATTAACAATATTACTGCTCTAAAATGCACATTTTACATCGGATCTTGATCAAATTTCCCACACAATGCTATATAGGTCAATGTTTTGGTATAATCCCCATAAAAATGGGGATTACACTACTATCGCTCTAGAAGCCACATCTTACATTGGATCTTGCAGATCATTTCAATAAAGAATAACTACTTTGAAAGTGCTCTATAAGGGTTCACTTTTGAATGTAGCGCCCTTAGAAATGGCCCCCATTTTTATACACTCCACGAGAGTATTATGTCTTTGTGCATTTGTTTGTAACCTCCAAAAGGAAGGGAGATAGACCCAGTGTTAATTATACCGATCGACTTAGAATCACTTTTTGAATCGATTTAGCAATGTCCGTCTGTCTGCCTGTCTGTCTGTCCGTCCATCTATTCTTGTAATCACGATACAGGTCGCAATTGTAGACAGAACCAAATGAAACTTTGCACAACGAAGTTTTTCGGGATAAAGACGAACGCTATTTAATTTGAAAAATGATTTAGATATAGCCCCCATACGAATTTCACTCCCGATTTGACTCTTTTCAGTGTAGCTACCGCATATTTTCACAGATTATCTTAAAAATTGGCGAAACATCTTATATTTCAACTAGAAACTCTTGTGGTAGAAATGTGTTAGATCGGTTCAGATTTATATATAGCTCCCATACAAATTTCGATCCCGATTTGATTTTTTCTATTTTTGCAGATCTTCTTCAAATTTGTCAAAATATCTTATATTTCCACTAGAAATACCCATAATGAATTTAGGTTAGTTCGGTTCAGATTTATATATAGCTCCCATACAAATTTCGCTCCCGATTTGACTTTTTCTGGTCTAGAAACCACATATTTTTGCAGATCTTCTTCAAATTTGGCAAAATATCTTATATGTCCACTAGAAACACCCATGGTGAATTTAGATGCGATCGGTTCAGATTTATATATAGCTCCCATTCAAATTTCGCTCTCGATTTGACTTTTTCTGGTCTAGAAACCACATATTTTTGTCAGATTGTCTTCAAATTTGGCAAAACATCTTATATTTAAACTGGGAACACTTCTGGTGAAAGTAGGTCTGATCGGTTCAGATTATATATAGCTCCTACACATATTTGACTCCCGATTTGACTTTTTCGGCTCTAGAAATCCCATATTTTAAAAGAGTTCCTTCAAATCTTGCAAATTACCTTATATTTCAAGTAGAAACACCCAATGTGAAAATGGGTCAGATCGGTTCAGATTTATATATAGCTGCTATACAAATTTCGCTCCAGACTTGACTTTTTCCTCCCCAGAAACCAAGTTATAACAGTTAACATGTTATACTGAACTGTATCTAGAAGAACCTATTGTAAAAGTGGGTTACTTCATTCCATGTTTGGATATAGCCCCGATACAAATATTCTTTTAGATTTTACAATTTGGACCAAGTTATATTAGCCTTCCCGTTTTCACTTTTTACCGAATTAAATTGTATTCGGATAGAAAGTGGAGTGTATCATAATTCGGCCCCGACCGACTTTAGCCTTTCCTTACTTGTTATTATTACCTCTCTAGGACCCACATTTTACATCGGAAGTGTATCAAATTTTGCAGATTATATTATATTTCCACTAAGAATACTTATTACTGCTCTAGAAGCTACATCTTACATCGGATATTGATGAAATGTTGCAGATAATGATTTATTTCAACTAGGAATACTTACCGTGAATGAGAACTATATAGGCCCATGTTTTGGCACAGGCCGCCTCCTTCAAATGTCCGTCCGATTCATCCTATTACCGCTGTATAATCTGTATTTGTCATTGGATCTTGTTTCCAAATCATATCATGTTATATTTACTTTAATCGGAATATCTGCTGGAAAATTGGATCAATTACCATATTATTTACCATATTCGTTAAATTTGACTATAGATGAATTGCTCCCTTGAAAATCTGGCTTTGGTAATCAAGGCGAGGTATATACGCAGGTAGTGTTGTAGGGTATTATATAGTCGGCTCTTTATCCTTTCCTTACTTGTTGTTATTACTAAGTTTTATCTGATTACTCTTGAAGTATATTAGTAGTTTTAAGGAATATCACACAGAAATTGTATAAAAGACGTAGACCCAGAGCACTCGAGACCAGTCGCTGGCCACCCATCGAAGTAGTAGCATGTCTATTTAAAGACGCTCTGGTTTGGGATCTTTAATAGGGTGTCCAAAAAACCGGTTATTTTAGAAAGACGGTTTAACCGAAAATTTAATTTTTTTTAAAAACCGGGTTTCGGTTATAGTTTTTTACAATACCGATTATAACCGGTTTTTAAAATCACAGTACAAAAATAATTAAAATAAAATTTTTAAATTAAATTTTTATTTATTTATTAAATACTTAAATTAAAATTTTTTACAAAACCGATTATAAGCGGTTTTTTAAAATCATAGTACGAAAATATTTAAATTAAAATTTTCATTACGAAGTAGGTACAGTTCATTTTAGTAAAGGTACATTAAATAAGTACATTCAGTAGCATTTTTTTTTTGTTTGAGATCATTTTAAACTAAAGTCAATTCTATAAAATAATTCATATTTTACGTACAAAAACTTGAATAAAAAGTTTACGTAGAATCTTTCTTATAAAAATATCGCAATACCAGTCTACAATTCAAGTGATAATTTTGTAAGCGATTTTTTGTTTGTTTTTGATAATATTATATTTGTATTTGTTTTAGTTTGGCTATATGAAAAAATATATATTTTCTTGTAATATTACTGCACTTCTACGAAAATCGACAGCCTCTGTGGAATGTAAATCATGGAGGAGGGATTATAAAGTTCGGCCCGGACGAACTTAACACCGTTTTTACTTGTGCAATATTCACTTATTTACCAACAACCGGTTAACCGGTTTTCTCGGATAACCGAAAATGGCCATTTTACAAAAACCGGCCGATGGTTGCAGGTGACGAAACCGGTTACGGTTTTGGACACCCTAATCATTAAGTAGAACTGTTCTCCGACGATAGTGATTTCACGAGAAACCCTTAGTTCGGATCTTATTGAAATAATTACTCTTGGTTAACACCCTGTTTCGGGATCTCTCTGAATAAACATCTCTTAGCTGGCATGACGCACAATGGTTCAGAATCAAAATCCATCGACCGAAATTCAATAACTTTTGTTCTAGTAGACATTTTTGAGCCCTTAAAAAACCAAAATTATACAAGCACCCAAGTATTATTTTGAAATATTAACATTAAAAATCGGGAAATCGGATATATTTTAGAAATCGATTTTAAAGAAAATGAAAATTTTTATTTTTTTGTTTTAAAAAATAAAATAATGTAATGTTTGGACCAACACACCTTTTTTTCCTTCAAAAGCCATTAACGAAACATATACATATTTGGAAAAGTTGAAGGGATTTCCGTTTTTGTAGGATAACTTTTGCCTGTACGAAATTGCACCCTTGAAAGATAGGATACATTTAGTGCAAAAAGTAAGATTTTTTAGTTCCAAAACGCTATTTAGTTATTTTGGTCTCATTAACTTCTGAAAAGCTAAATTTAATTTTTTTTCAGCTAAATTTTATAACAGTCGGAGTTCTTTTGCCGATACTATGTCCAAAAACCCCATTATTATTATTTTAGTTTTTTTTTTCATATTTCCGGCAAATGAACTCCGATTGTTTACTCATCTGCGTACCTACTTTTACGAAGTAAGTGGGAGAAAAATGAGGCTTTTTGCACTGCTGGTACAACGCAACGGAGACACCCTGAGTTGGGATGTTCGCTCATTTCGCCGGGTTCTTTCTTCTCTCACATGTCTCTCTCGCACCTGCTCGTCACGAAACATAAGCCACCGTTGTCAACGATCGCATGTATTGTATAAGAATTTAAATTTAATTTAATGTAATAACAAGTAAGGAAAGACTAAAGTCGGGCTGGGCCGACTCTATGATACACTCCACTTTCAATACGAATACAATTTAATTCGGTGAAAAAGTGAAAACGGGAAGGATTTTTGTATCCTGTAAATGTATGTGTTTGACAAAAAATTTTAAATCGGAAAGGACATTTGTCCTTTGAATCTGGAACGAAATAGGTGAAATATAATATGTCTAGTTTGGCCAAAATCGGTTTAACATTTGGGAGCAACATTTGTATTTCCGCTATATCTAAATCTGAACCGATCTTAGCCACTTTCACCATAGGTTTTTTACTTGGATTATAGGCTGTTGTGCCAAATTTAAAGAAAATCGAGAACAATATGTGGTTTCGGGAGCGACATTTGTATGGGGGCTATATCTAAATCTGAACCGATCTTACCCAATTTTTTCATAGGTATTTCTAGTTGGATGGTAAGATGTTGTGTCAAATTTAAAGAAAATCGGGTACAATATGTGGTTTCTAGAGCGGAAAATGTCAAATCGGGAGCGACATATGTATGGGGGCTATATCTAAATCTGAACCGATCTTACCCAATTTTTGCATACGTGTTTATAGTTGGATTATAAGATGTTCTGCAAAATTAAAAGAAAATCGGGTACAATATGTCTTTTCTAGAGCGGAAAATGTCAAATCGGGAGCGACATTTGTATGGGGGCTATATCTAAATCTGAACCGATCTTATCCAATTTTTGCACACGTATTTCTAGTTGGATTATAAGATGTTCTGCAAAATTTAAAGAAAATCGGGTACAATATGTCGTTTCTAGAGCGGAAAATGTCAAATCGGGAGCGACATTTGTATGGGGGCTATATCTAAATCTGAACCGATCTTACCCAATTTTTGCATACGTGTTTCTAGTTGGATTATAAGATGTTCTGCCAAATTTAAAGAAAATCGGGTACAATATGTCTTTTCTAGAGCGGAAAATGTCAAATCGGGAGCGACATTTGTATGGGGGCTATATCTAAATCTGTACTGATCTTACCCAATTTTTGCATACGTGTTTATAGTTGGATTATAAGATGTTCTGCAAAATTTAAAGAAAATCGGGTACTATATGTGCTTTATAGGGCGGAAAAAGTCAAATTGGGAGCGACATTTGTATGGGGGCTATATCTAAATCTGAACCGATTTCCTCCAAATTCAATACCGATGGTCATTGGCCAAAAAAATAACTTCTGCCAAGTTTCATGACAATCGGACAACAATTGCGACCTGTAGAGTGCGAACAAGCATAGATGGACAGCAGACGGACAGACGGACGGACGGACGGACAGACAGACATCGTTAAATCGACTCAGCTGGTGATTCTAAGCCGATCGGTATACTTAAAGGTGGGTCTAGCTCGATTATTTCTTGGTGTTACAAACATTTGGGGCGAAACTAACTTATAATACCCTAGCCCACGAAGTGGTGTAGGGTATAAAAAGACAGACAGACAGACGCACAGACGGAAATTGCTAAATCGACTCAGAAAGTGATTTTAAGTCGATCGGTATACTTAACAATGGGCCTATCTCGCTTCCTTTTGGGTGTTACAAACAAATGCACAAAGCCATAATACTCTCGTGGAGTGTATAATGAAGTAAAGAGTATGAAGAAAAAAATAATTATAAAGAGTATGCAGAAAAGAGAAAACCCTTAATACCGCCTCTATGATCTCAAATTCTACCCTCCTACATATATAAATTTTATGTAACGAACCCTTGGATGTCGGCGAGCTTACTCTAGCTCAATAAGAGGAAAAAACTTAATTACAAGTGCTTCGGGTAGGTGTGGCTGGGCTTACCCGCCTTCGTTATGAAGATTACCCTAAACTCTCTGCACCTGCCTGGAATATCAGATCTCTTCAGGCACATCGTGCATATGACCGTTAAGTGTGACACTAGTATCCATCACAAGTTCTATAGTTCTATGGCCGGGAACGTGTGTCGTACTATATTGTTCCTTGCAGGCCGAAAAGTTGAATTTCATCATTAACTCTAAATTTTCCAACTGGAGGTAGTCCATCCAACTGGAGGTCATCGCTCCTTTGGATGTAGCCCAAGGTTTTGGGGTCTTTCTAACGCGTGAGGTCTCATTAACACCCTCTATAATTTCCCAGAAGTTTTTCCACGAAGCCGACTCGGCTTTTTTGAGATCACTTCTGTATCTGCTGAAACTATTCTTATATATATCTTTCAATCTACCTCTCTGCTTAACAGGTTCTAAACAAATAGTTGGCAAATTTCCAATTACTGATTTGCGGTCCCAATATCATGAGCAATCCACACTTATTAGGCCTGTTCGATTGGGCTTACTGGCTTAGTTTTTGTATGGAATTTACTCGCTTAACAAGAAAGTAGCTTACTACTCTCTTAGTTGTGTTGCCAGATTTTTCCTGTTAAATCATTTAAGAAAAACCAATGTGTAGCAACGTTGCCACCTTATCAAGTCTCTTAATTGTAAGCTAGTAAGCCCAATCTAACAGGCCTATTATAATCATCAGCCACTATTAGAATCGTAGTCTTGCATTGTCTGAACCTCGAATTTCGATGCAGCACATAAGTCAATAACTTTACCTTATGACTTTCAATTCCACGATCATCGTTGAACGTGGGCAATCCACACTCCTCATGATCATCGGTCGCCATTATGATTGTGCTTAGAACTCCTATCAAATTAATAACCTAATATACCCATAAAATGTTCGCTGTTTTTCCTAGTTTGATCCACCGTGCAACGTTTTCACTTGTGCTGCGGTGTTTCTTTTTGGTTTCAGCGGCGGAATTTGAAATGACCAAATGGTTTTTCCCTTAAAGGCCTTCCAGAAACGAGAAGAAATCGCGCAGACAAAAAAAAATGGGACGGGACTCTAAAATCGAAGGAGTACCCTTTATGCTTATGATTGTGATTGTGACAGTTAATATAATAATCCCAATCTCTCCCATAATTTCAGTATCATTCTGATACTTGCGTTTCTGATACTTAGTAAGTTGTGTTGGGTGACATTATCAGGGCATCATGTCCTAGCAATGAATTTAAGAGTACCTGGAAATAAAGGACGCCAGTGTTGTGCCAGCATGAAGGCCTGTTTACCCTCGATTTCTAGCGCTGGAATCGTGCTGAAGTAAAAATGGGAAAGAAGTGGAAAAGGTAAACCGGCACACATATGAATGTAAATATGTGCAATGTACACTACACTACATGCAACAGCAGCAGCAGTAAGGACAACAACAACAACAACAGCAGCAATGTTGTTTACAAGCTTCGCAAAAGGTAATGTGTTATTGATGAACTCGAATTTAAGGCACTTTTTCGCTGTCCTTCCGTTCCCTTTCCCCTTCACTCTCTCTCTCTCTATCTCTCTGCCTTTCGCTCCTTGGGTTTAGCTCCTTTGCTCTGGCGCAAGTTTATTTTGTGCAAATATGATGCAGTGCGAACAATGCATAAATTGCCAGTGCCAGGATATGTTGAAGGAGTACAAAAATCCTGGAAATAATTCGAAAATATAACCATAAATATATTTTGCTGAACGTTATCCGTTGCTGAACGTTGAAGTTGGCCAAGAAATGGAAATGGATGTGTATGTTTCAATTATGTTTAACTTCATTAACGTTAAATTCGAACGATGAATGCATGGAATTGAAAGAAATTGTTGAGCTATTAAAAGTGCTGTGCAGTGCACTGAGTGGGGAAGGAAGACGTTTTTTTGTGCGCCAGAGTTTTACCAACATGCAATGTTTTTCTTCTGCAATTCTTCTTCGTAGGTTGCATAACGTAGTTCATAGCTCGGTGTTGTGCTCTTAAGGATTTGCAACCTATCATATACGAGGTTGAGATGGTAAGTTCAAGAGGCCAAAAGAAAATCGTCATATTACATATTTTTGGGATCTTTGTAAGTGTGGGCGTAAGTCGTTACTTTTTAGCTTCTTTTAAGTGCTTTCCTCCAATGGCATCCCCACATAAAAGTAATTTGAAGGGAAATTCGAAAAGCGATGAGTAATTTTTGAATAGGCTTACCCCCAATGTTATTTGGTAATGGGAGCTTTTCCCGGGCATATCGATTTACGAAAGTAGAGGGTGAGTGATCTATATTCGTCATTAATTACACAAGGAATCTTGGTATCCGGAAAATAGTAACTGATCCCTGAAACATCACAGAAGGAACATGGGAGAGCTTCTCTCAATCAGTGACCTGTGGGGGATAATATCTCAATAACTGTACTAAGTTCGTATTAAAGGATTTTCAGCAGCTATAGCGTAACTTGCAAACGCATCAAGCCTTCATAAATCGCCAAGAAGAATCATACGAGTTCATTGGCCCAACAAAATTAGCAATGAAAACTTATGGGCAGCGACAATGCAAGAATCTGTCTGCCAAGAAATCCGACGACGTAAATGGAAGTGGATTGGCCACACTCTCCGCAAACCACAAGACGACAAAGAACGCACTAGGTATGTATAGTTGGAGCAAAAAGTCGATTTTTCGACTTTTGGAAATATATGAATAGTCGATTTTTCGACTTTTGCAAATATATGAAAAGTCGACTTTTGAAAAATCGATTTTTCGACTTTTGAAAAATCGACTTTTTGACTGTTTCAAATAAATAAAAAGACGACATTGCAAATGAATGAAAACACGTATAGACCAAATCAACACTAAATCGAGAGACATTTATATTGGATATATAAATCTGAACCGATCTCACCCACTTTTTGCATAGATGTTTCTAGTTGTTGTGCCAAATTTGAAGAAAATCGGATAAATGATAAATTTTAAATTTTTTTTTTAAATTCATTGATGTCGAAAACAAAAGTCGACTTTTGGCAATGGTAAAGTCGATTTCGACTTTTTCCTCCCAAAAGTCGATTAATGGATTAGTCGAAAGTCGATTTATAGATCCCTAGCACGCACTGCTCTCGACTGGAACCCACAGAGGAAGACCTGCAAATACATGGAGACGCCTGGTTAACGCAGAAGTTACAAGGAAAGGATTAACATGGAGTGAAATAAAAACAAGTAAGAAGGCGTTAAGTTCGGCCGGGCCGAATATTATATACCCTCCACCACGGAGTGCATTCCACAGTATTACCGGCAGATTAAAGGATGTCGACTTTACATAGAAACACAGTACCATATTACGAAAATTGTGATATTTTTAACCACAGTACTATATTTGTTTACTATTTCAAGCTATAATGTATACTTATGCGCACTGTTTAAAATCGACTACTATATATAAATAAAATGCTGAAATTGTGAGTGAACATGCCTAAATATTAGGCGATTGTCAGTCGCCATTAGAAAGAAGCATTTTCAGATACAGACAAAGTGATAAGAAAAGTATACATTTTAAAGATATCCCCATTCGCCCCATTCTCCGCCCAAATGTACAAATTTCGAAAAAACCCTTTTTCGAGTCTTCATAGTCAAAATGTATACACCGAGTTTCATGATTTCAACTTCAACGGTTTGGTATTTTATCCCTTTTTGTCCCATTTCGCCAGCTAAAACTTTTATTTTCTTTGTGGTGCTTATAAGCTACAAGAGGAATGTCCGCAACAAATTTTAACTGTATGAAAATAAGAAATTTAATTAATAAGCCAAGGCTACCAATATTTGTAAATTATATATATTATCCATTATATATAATACAATTTATAAAGTATATATGAGGGAGCAATCATAAATATTGGCGGATAGAGAGTGTATTTTCAGCTACAGTCATTTGGTTGGTTGTATTTTCCTATTCAGAGAATGTATACACCGAATTCCATGATTCTATCAGCGGCCATTTTGTTGGTACCATTTTTATCCCCTTTTTCCAATTTTGCCCCCTCAAGAGTACGACTATCTAAAATCTCTTTATTTTACGTATCTACACAACTAGAGGGATGTACACACGGAATTTCATCATTCTAGCTGTATTCGTTTAGTTGGTACTATTTTTATCCCCTTAGCCATTGTATCCCTTGAAAGTACGAATTTGGAAAAAACGTTTAATTTTTCGTGTCTACGCAGTCAGAGGAATGTATACTCCGAATTTCATGATTCTAGCTGCTGTCATTTGGTAGGTACTATTTTTTTCATTTGAAGCACATAAAGTACGAATTTTGGAAAGTTCTTTTATTTTACGTGTCTACGCAATCAGATGAATGCATATATCGAATTTCAATATTCTAGGTGCAGCCGTTAGGTTGGTACTATTTTTATCCCTCTATCCCCATTTAACCCCTTAAAAGTACGAATTTAAAAAAAATACTTTTATATTATGTATCTACTCTATTAGAGGAATGTCCACACCGAATGTCGTGTTTCTATCTGTTGTCGTTTTATAGGTACCATTTTTATCCCTTTTTGTCCCATTTCGCCCCCTACAAATAAAAATAAGTCTATGGTGCCCTTTTATGCTATAAAGGGAATGCGCATTGCAAATGTCAAGTAAATACAAGCTAATATGTACAAAAAACATGCTGAAATACTATAAATATTAGGGGTATTTTCAGTCCTTGTGAGGGAAAAATTTTTCCCTCTGGGTCGATTTGGTCCACTTTCAATCCCAACCGATCTACAACCATAAGACACATTTAGGAAAAATTTAAACCTCCTAGCTCATTTCGTTCGGCCGCTATCGTGCTTTCAACAGACAGACAGACGGGCATGACTATATCGTCTTAGAATTTGACCACCACCCTGAATATATATACTTTATGGGGTCTCCGATGAATATTTCAAGGTGTTACAAACGGAATGACAAAGTGAATACACCCCCATCCTGGAGGTGGAGGGTATAAAAATCTAGCCTTAGATAGAATAAAGTGCAACGATTTTGTGACGGCCCAATGTTCGTCTTAGGAACCACCGGAAAATATATATATAGCCTAACTTTATAGCTCTGATCTTTCCAGATGAAGATTGCAAAAGCGCGAATTTATAAGCGAATTCATATTGTTTCGATGGTTTCAAGAACGAGCAATCGAAACGAGCGAGTATCGAAAGTATTGAACGGCAGTATGAATAAACTCCATCGATCCACGAGAATCTTATTGTTTCTGTAGTCCGAGAATGACCAGACGGACACTGTAAATGGCGAATCGTATCGAGCAATCCAATTGGATCTGGAAGGCCAGACGGCGTAACCTGTAGCACAAGGAGCGTTACATTAAAGGTGTTGCAAGACGCATTGTGCTGGAGAAAGCATTGTATGTGGATAAAGTGAAGAGGATTGGTCGCCAAGTCCTTCGATTTTCTTCTCAGAGAGAGTTCTAGCAAAAAGTGGCCTCTTGTCGCTTCCTTAAGACTCTTTGGTTAGGTCAGATTGAAGCGGATTGTGAGCGCACTCGGGCCCAGCTAAATTTGGCCCATTGTTATTCCTGTAAGAAAAGATAGAGTAGATAGAGTCAAGTAATGAATGGAGAATGAAGGAAAATGTGGGGTTATACCTTATTATAATTAGCATTTCCATTGGTTCTTTTGAACCAGGAGGATTTCCATATAAATCGGACGACAGATTCAATATGAGCATCTGATAAGTCGCAAACGTCATCGAAGAACCTGCACCCTAAATAGGCGAGACAATACTCTTGCAGCCCTTTACAAGAACCCAACAGGTGCTGCACTGATTCATCTTCATCTAAACGGCTTCTACAGAAGTCCTTAAAGAAGTTTCATGTCTGCATTAATCACAATCGATTTTCCGAGATGTCGGTTTCTCATGTAATCAGAAAGGCTGACTGATGAGTCAATATTGTAAAAATCGCAAGGCAGAACTAATAAATGGAAGTTCTAAAGGTCTCTGGCATAGGAGTACATAGAAAATCACCAATATTGGTATAGACAGGGTTTCAGATCAGAATATAGTGCAAAAAACATAGAAGAATGTAGCAATTTTCCAGCAAAGAAAAAATTTTAGGTTTTGGAAGCAGCATATCCCTTATGGAGCTCCTGAAAGTAAACATTGCTGTAACACAGCATGACTCGGATGCAGGTATCGGAAATTAGTATATAGTTAAAGCTATACATGCCTTGGCTGCAATAAAAGAATCTAAATAATATACGTCCTTAAAATTATGGTTCATATGGGGGAGAAAAGAATAATGCGCTGTCGCCACCCTAACCATAGGTTAGGTTGGACAAGAGGTGTCACCTCTACCGGAATGGTTGAGAACGGCATATACATGCTCAGCCTGCTGTGCGCTCTAAATTTTACACATACATATGCAAAGCCTCTATTGATTCAGAAAAGTGATTGTCAGAAAATTCCTCATATTAAGCCATCATGTGTCCCTGAGATTCTCAAGGTTAGGTAGTATCAGACCAGAAAGTTGGTGAGCTCTCAGCCTCAAGAAACTGGGGCAAGTCTTACTTTCGTCACCTGGAAATCATCATATCTCATATGGATCACTGGATATTAGGACTTTTATGGGAACGAGTGATGATGGAACCTATAGGGTGGGCCATTTAACATTTTAAATTTGAACTACCGATTACTTTGACTTTAAAAGGTTTCTACCTTACATTAACATTACATTACATTAATTTTTATTTGCAGGTACGCTCGAGCAAAATAGGGAAACTTACTTCCAAAGTAGTAAGTCTTTAACGCAAACTGTAAGAAATTTACCTGAAAAATGTTTGTGTTTTTTGTGATGAAGCTCATTTTCATCTCGGTGGCTATGTCAATACGCAATATTGCCGCATATGGGGTACAGAGCATCCACCAATGCATCCACAACGAGTCCCTGTTTGGTGTGGATTTTCGACTGGCGGCATCATTGGGTCATGTCTGAAAAATTGGGTTGATCGGATGAGGTACTGCCGGCCAGTCGTCGTGGTAGTCATATTAATGATATTGTGTTCCATTATTGGCATGGCAAAGATCAACCTTTTCAATAAAACCAGAATTTTGAAAAATGTTAAATGGTCCACCATATACTTTGAGTACCCCGTCCATGGAGTTGGTCGCAACATCTGCTAAAAGTGGTATCTTTGTACACTACCTAGATCGAGCTAATTTCAAATGGAAGACTTGTCAAATACTCAGACAAACGAAATATAAAAAAAATCGTACCAGATACCTTCTAAGTCAGTGTAGAAGAAACGCAGCAATAGTGATAGCAGTGCTGACGGTCATCGAACAATAGGAAATCATGCGCGACGAATGAAGCTGCAATTCAAAGATTGCTGTCGTAGGCTGCGAGAATTAAATAAAACTTGTCAGAGCCACGAAAACGCTCATATGCAAACTTTTATTTTTTACGATTTCGAAATTTTTGATAAAACTCTTTGTATATATTAACCGTTGATAGCCAGCTCTTATAACTCTTCTAAATAACTAAAGCTTAATTTATCAGCTCAACATTTGCCAAAAAAAAATCAGGGGATAAGGGCTTGTCGTTCTTTGTTAATTAATAAATCATTCCAAATATCCTAGCAAAGCATTCCTATAAAATGATCGATCGTGATTGGAACATGTGTATTTTCCAATGCATACTTTTAGGGTTATAATCAATTTACCATTGAAAACTTCTAATGTTAGTCTTAAGGTATAAATTAATGTACATATTTGATGTTAGAAAAATATTGCCCCTAAAGGTCTAATGAGAATGGAGAGAATTTCCCAAGCCTTCCTCGTACCTACTACATACTTCATTTCCCTCCCCCTACTCACAGCCTTAACGTATGTTTATTTGAAAATCGTTGGAAAAATATTGTTCAAACATGCAAATATTTCAAAGGGAAAAAATTGTTCAGTGCATCAGAAGAATCCTTTCCTCCTTCTCTATTTGAAAAGGATCGTTTGAACACACCCGCACACACATACACACTTATGTGTGTTAGCATAGTGGAACATAGTGGTAGTGTTTTCGGAGCACCTTCTACTCCTGCACAAGACATATGAGTTATGGCAGCATATGCAAATCTATTTGAAACGTTTTTGTTTTTTTTTCATTTTCTTGTTTGTGCCAAAGATTAATAAATATTGGTGGTGGTGGTAAACATCGTTCACAGGATATGCCTTCTGTTTGTAAAATTAACACTTTGTTTTCTGACAAACTCCCACCGAGTGTAGTTGAATATTTAAAGAGTGGAATTGGGCCGGGCACAAGTTCATCTGCGGCCAATAAAAGATGGATGTTGGATGTCTGTAGTTCACATATGGACACGACCCGAGTTATTTATGTGGCCCAAAAAAAAAACCCAGGCATTGTTTTTAACTCCTTTGCTTCGACATTTTACTTAATTTTGAACTCGAAATAGTTCTGTGCTCTACTGTTTGTGAGAGCGGTGTGGGAAGGATATGAATTAAGGCACAATTACTTACTGACACTTTGGGCCATAAACACGTATTGCACAAACTTTTCGTTGAGTGCTTTAAAAGCAACACCATCAACAGAAGGATTTTGCTGAATATTAAGCAGTTGGAGTTTTTTTCTGTGTAAGTGTGTGTGTATGTGTTTGTGTAAAGTTGTAGTTTTTGCTGTTGTTGTCTGAATACATTTTAATTAATATTTTTAACCTTAAGCTAAATGGAGAGAAAAGTTAAAAATGTTCAAAAGTACAAAGTACCATACATACATATATACATCCATTTAGCCATGTTCGTATGTATATACAGAGTGAACGTGAAATCAATAACCAAAGGAAACGGATGTTGATTTCTCATATTTTTAATGCTAGAGGAAGGAATCCCAGTGAAGGAGTGTGGCGTGGTAACGGGATTGGTTCCATGACCTACGAGTATATCAGTTATTAAGAATTTCTTTCGAAGAGTCAAATTTAAAGACAAATTTTTTGACATTTCAATTGAATTCGAATTTTGTTTTTTATACCCTCCGCTTACAGGATGGAGGTGTATACTAACTTTGCCATTCCGTTTGTAACACCTTGAAATATCGACCTGAGACCCTATAAAGTATACATATTCTTGATCGTCATAAAATTCTAAAACGATCTAGCCATGTCCGTTCGTCTGTCCGTCTGTTGAAAGCACGCTAACATCTAAACGAAAGGAGCTAGGAGTCCAAATTTTCCATAAATGCTTCTTATAGTCATAGATCGGGTGGGATTGCGAAATCGGTTCAAAGGCAAAAAATGTCCAGCACAAGAACTGAAAATATCTGTAATAACCCCTAATATTTTAGAGTGATTCAGCATGTTTTTTCAATATGTCTGCATGAACTTACTTAATATCGGGTATGCGCATTCCCCCTATAACCAAAACGTGCACCATAAAGTGATTCTTATTCGTAGGGGGTGAAATTGGGCAAAAAGGGATATCAAACGAGAACAGATAGCTAGACACGATATTCGGTGTGTACATTCCTCTAATTGAGTAGATACACAAATATAAAAACATTTTTTCCAAATTCGAACTTTTAAGGGTAAAATGGGAATAGAGGGATAAAAATGGTACCAAGCAAACGGCTGCACATAATACCATGAAGTTCGGTGTATATATTCCTCTGATTACGTAGACGCGCAAAAGAAAGGGATTTTTCGAAATTCGTAGCTCTTCGGGTTAAAATGAAAAAAGGGGATAAAAATAGTACCAACCAAATCACCGCAGCTAGAGTCATGAAATTCGGAGTATACATACCTCTGACTGTGTCGGCACGAAAATATAAATATTTTTCTAAATTCGTACTTTCAAGGGATACAATGGGATAAAAATGGTACCAACAAAGCGGCTACAGCTAGAAAGGTGAAATTAAACACCAAGTTTCACATTCCTCTAGTTGCGTAGACATGCAAATTAAGAGAAATTTTCGAAAGACGTACATTTCAGGGGGTAAAATGGGAAAACGGTGATAAAAATGGTACCAACAAAATGGCCGCAGTTTGAATCATGAAATTCGGTGCCAGGTGAATGCATAGACTCGCAAAATAAAACATTTTTCTAAATTTATACAAACATTTGAGTAACAGTGGCCCAATTGCTGCGAACGGCGACGAATCGATAATTGATGGTCATCTTTAACACTGGCCGATACAGCTGCGATATTTTCTTCAGTTCGCTCTCTACGTAAGCGTGTTGGTGGTTTAATGTCCAACAATGTAAATTTGGTGCGAAATTTAAATTTGGGTCGATTAAACTAAAATGGATTAACTAAAATGGAAGCGCGCGATGAACTTTCTTAACAGAGCATTTTGATAATAAAATTCAATAATTTGCAAGCGCTGTTCGTTTGTAAGACGATTCATGGTTAAATTATAGACCAAACTGAAGATGTTTGACAGTGAAACAAAACACGAAACGTGCGTCCGCTATTTAAACCAGTGCTGTCAAAAAGATAATAGCTAAAAAATCACCCTTTATATATATATTATATATATATATATATATATATGAGTTGTGTTACAGACTGACTTATCATTGACCAGCCTCCAGACCAAACGGCTGAAGCCAGAGTCATGAAAATCAGGGTAGTTCCCAAATATGACGTAGACGTCGACTAAGAAATGGTTTTATGAAATTCGTACTTTTAGGGGGTAAAATGGCCCAAAAAGGGATAAACATCGAACCTTCGTCCTGACTAAACGGCAGTAGCTAGAAACATGAAATTCGGTGAGTTCCTTGCAATGACCAAGCAGACGAGCTACAAATAGGGATTTTTCGGAATTTGTACTTTTAAGGGGCGAGCGGGACAAAAAGGGATAAAAATGGTACCAACAGCTAGCATCGTGAAATTTGGTATGTAAATTCCTCTGAAGCGAAGTCAAATTGGATTTTTTGAAATTTGTACTTTTA
>OX377622.1:111747036-111948411 GCA_947397865.1 Polietes domitor
TTGGTCTGTAATCAATATTTGATTTGAACTGGGATATTGTCCCGGTTCAAGACCATTTTGCATCTATATTTAATGTCACCATGCCATTTGTAAATAAATTTGCATTCTAATAAATATAGATGCAAAATGGTCTTGAGCCAGGACAATATCCCAGTTCAAATCAAATATTGATTACTGACAAAAAAAAAAAAAAACGAAAAAACAAAAAAAAAACAAGTAGAAACTACGCCATTACTAACCAGTAAGGAAAGGCTAAAGTCGGGCGGGGCCGACTCTATGATACACTCCACTTTCAATCCGAATACAATTCAATTCGCTAAAAAAGTGAAAACGGGAAGGTTTTTTGTATCCTGTAAATGTATGCGTTTGACAAAAAATTTTATATCGGAAAGGACATTTGTATGAGGATATATTGAAACCTGGAACGAAATAGGTGAAATATGAAATGTATAGTTTGGCCAAAATCGGTTAAACTTATGGGAGCAACATTTGAATTTGGGCTTTATTTAAATCTGAACCGATCTTACCCACTTTCACCATAGTTTTGTTTAGTTAGATTATAAGATGTTATGATAAGCAAAATTCAAATCGGGAGCGACATTTGTATGGGGCCTATATCTAAATCTGAACCAATCTAGCCCGCTTCAGCCACAGGTGTTTCTAGTTAGATTATAAGATGTTGTGCGAAATTTAAAGAAAATCGATTAGAATATGTGGCATTTAAAGCGGAAAAAGTCAAATCGGGAACGACATTTGTATGGGGGCTATATCTAAATCTGAACCGATATTCACCATGGGAGTTTCTAGTGGGAATATAAGATGTTTTACCAAATCTGAAGACAATCTGATACAATATGTGGTTTCTAGAGCGGAAAAAGTCAAATCGGGAGCGAAATTTGTATGGGAGCTATATATAAATCTGAACCGATCTGACCGATATTCACCATGGGTGTTTCTAGTGGAAATATAAGATGTTTTACCAAATCTGAAGACAATCTGATACATTATGTGGTCTCTAGAGCGGAAAAAGTCAAATCGGGAGAGAAATTTGTATGGGAGCTATATATAAATCTGAACCGATCTAACACATTTTTACAGGTGTTTCTAGTTACAATATAAGATGTTTTGCCAATTTTAAAGAAAATCTGTTGTAATATGTGGTATCTAGAGTGAAAAGAGTCAAATCGGGAGTGATATTCGTATGGGGGCTATATCTAAATCTGAACCGATTTTCTTCAAATTAAATAGCGTTCGTCCTTATCCCGAAAAACATCGTTGTGCAAAGTTTCATTTGGTTCTGTCTACAATTGCGACCTGTATCGTGATTACAAGAATAGATGGACGGACGGACAGACAGACAGACAGACAGACCGGTTTTCATACAAATTAACTCTAAATAGCAACCATTTATAGAAGTAACCTTATATATATATAAATTAAAGTAGTCCAAAGTTTGTGGGTTTTATTTAGGATTAGCTCTCGCTTAATCCTTCTTTATTTGACCGGTATGACCGAGTTCTTTGAGTTCCGTTAGTAAACTAAAAATAACCCTAGCTTAAATATTGTCTCGAAGATATCGCTGCCCATTGCCGTTGCTACTAAGTGAATCAGGCAGAATGCCTGACGTAGCTACTCGTGTGTGGTGTCGTGTTGCCTTAACATAAAGATGTTGCTGCCCGTTGCCGTTGTTACTATGGAAGCAAGCCAGCATGCTTGACGTTGTTGTTCATGTGTGGTGTAGAGTTGCTCGAGAGGCCGCAGACATGGTGTCAGCAAAATAACGGTGGGAATGCAAATTAATAAAATCACGGAGTTAACTGTAGCGTGTTAACTCCTCCCTCGCTTAAGCGAGAGCCGTCCTCGGATCTTCCGAAACTGTCAATGGCAGCTTGGATGGCACAGCTCTGCAGATCCCTCTCTCGTCTCCGGCGTAATTTGGCGAAGCAATATACGATCACAGCCGCCACCATTATGAGGGTGAACGTAGCTGGACCCGCGATCAGCGTATTTTTAATATTCCCGATGATTCTCAAGTTCTCTACGCTTAACCTTTTGAGATACGGCAGACTTAATAATTCCTCATGGCCAGTTATGTTGATACTCGTAATCGCTGCTGAGCCAGGTATTTTAAATGGCAACCCCTTTGTATTTTCATAGGTGGTTCCATTAATTTGGATCTCACCCTCGAAGGTAATTAAGAACGTTCCCGTGATTGTTTTGGTGTTTTCTGTGGTTCTTACTCTGGCAGTGTTGTCGTTGACTATGATGATGCCGTCGTCGACGACGACGACTGGCTCGAGGTGGCTAGGTCGGGTAGTGCAGTGAGCTAGGCGGCCGGAGTGGACTTGTTGGGCACATGAGGGATGGGGCAGCTCTCTACAAAATGTTGACGTGAGTGTGGCAGTACAATGCCCTATCGCAAGTATTTCGTTCTCGCAATCGGCAACGGTGTTCTCGTCAAAGTGCAGGACCTTTTCGTTATGCTGAACTGGAAACAATATTATTTTCTTACATACTATTCTTGGTCTAGGGTACTTAATTAGGAAATGTAGGAAATCATTATCTAATAAGACCTTAACGTATGAAGACTCCATTATATCTGTTACAGTTGTGTTAGTAGAGTATCGGTACATAATTTTTCTTAAGTCTTCAGAATCTAAAAGTAAAGGATTTATAATCCCTATCTTTGCAAGGGTGACGGACAACAGCAATGTCTCGATTTCCGAAATAATAATCCTATTTCTGGCCAATAGTGTTTCATACAAATGGCCCGTATCGATCTGTCCTTTTCCTGATTCTCTTATTATATTATTGACAGCATCTGTCAGCCTATTTATCTGGTCCTGCGTCTTTGTATTTATGGCTATCTGCGTATTTTCCGCATTTATTAGTTCTTGCTGTTTGAATTTCAGATTCTCAAAGTCGTCAAAATCTGGTGTCCCGGCGATCACTTTAAGGGCCGTACCTAATACATTAATGCTTCTAGCGTGCCTGTGGTGGACGTTTAGTGACGCCAAAAGATTCACTATGTGTTGTACATCGGACACCATTAGTCTCTTCATGTGGGATAGGGGAAAATGGTCTGTGAGTCGTGTCGTTTCCTCAGCTATCTCTGCGTACCTGGTCAAGTTCGAACTATGTCTTAGGTAGTCGAAGTCCCGCCAAATGATGACACTACCGTCCATAATGGGAATGTAGTCCGAGTTAGTGTAGTTCGTTAATTTTGGTGTCGTTGGCCATATGAGTACTGTCACGGTTAAAATCCTAAAAGATGAAGTTAGAAACAAAATAGTCATAAACGAGGAAACGATGGTAGGATGACTTCTTTATCTCAAGTTGTCCTTATGGACCACCCTCCCTTTAATAAGAACCGTAGTTCCCAAGTCTGCTTCTACTTTTTCTTCAGAATATAGTGGGGTAAGTTTATTTCCTAACCTCCTGTTGTTTTTGACCAATACAGACTCTCCCAATTGAAACGTTCTATTCTGCCTGGAAATATTGTTTCTTTCCAATAACGCCCGTTGAGCCTCTGTTATTCTTTCTCTTATCTCCTCCCTAATGTCAGAAGATGCGGAGTATATTACGTCAATCGGTCTTTTCTTCGTCACAAAGTGAATTGTCCGATTATACTGTACCGTTGCAAGTAAAATGATTTCAACCGTGCTGTCGATCTTCTTTTCCAATTTAAGGCACCTTGCGATCTCCAGAAGAGTACTGTGGAACCGCTCGACTTGTCCGTTCGAAGTGCTATGAAGGGGGGGCGCGTTTGCAACCGAAACACCAAACTGGTTCCGTAGCATGGATGTAATAGTTTCGGATTTTAGTGATGGTTCATTGTCGCAGTAAATATTTTTTGTGTCCGGGAAAAAATTCATTAACTGTATAATTGGGGGCGTCAAATCTACAATAGTGCGCGAAGGAATTACCTGAACCACAGCGAATTTAGAAAACTTGTCAATACACGTGAGAAAGTATTTTTTGTCGGTGGAAAATATATCAATGTGTAGCATTTCCCCCGGATAAGATGGTATAGGGGTTGCACCAATCTCTTGTCTACACGGGTGCCTATCGTATTTCGCCTTTGTACAGATCCTACAATTTGCCACGACCTCGCTTGCTAACTTAGACATTCTCGGAAAGTAATAGTCAAGGAGGATTTGCTTGACATTTTCTTGAGCCGCCCTGTGAGCTCGGTTATGTTCCGTATTGACTATTTCTGTCTGCTCATTTTTGTCGAAAATGTCCAACACCATTTTCTTACAGTACCAGAATTTGGTAGATGGGAAGCATCTAACCAGTTCGTGTTGAATGGTAGCCAACGTTGGCAAATCGCAATGTATTGCGTTCACCACGTTTGGGTTCACTGCCAGTTTGGCCTCTTCGATAAGAGCGTTCTTATCCGAGAATTCGATGACATGTCGAGTTTTTTCAGAGAATAAAATGAAGTTTTTCTTTCTCGCGAATAGTGCTTCTTCCAAGACTATTTGGTTTCTGAAACAGTTTAGGGGTTTGTTCGTCGTTTCGATCGTGTATGTAAAGGAACCCTCGCTGTGAACGGTCGCAACATCGGAATGTGTTTCCTGTTCCAAGGTATGGATATTCTGACGTGACAAAGCGTCCGCGACGTAATTCTCCTTACCAGGCTTGTAGAAAATCTTTGCATTTTGTTCGTCTATAAATGCTTTCCAGCGCTTAATCTTAGCGTTAGGGTTTCGTTCTGAAACTGCAAACGTAAGTGGCTGGTGGTCCGTATAAATATTCAAGTCTCTCACGCCATAGAGATAGTTCCTAAGTTTCCCCAGTGCCCACACTATGGCCAGCAATTCGCGTTCATTTGTAGCAAAGTTCAGTTCTCTGTCTTTAAGTGTTCTGGAGATCATGGTGATCGGTCTACCCCCTTGTGACAGAACTGCCCCCAAACCCAATGAAGAAGCATCTGTAGTCAAATCGAATGGCTTCTTAAAGTCTGGGTAAAGGAGTAAAACATCCTCGGAGGCTAACATCTCCCTTAGCTTGTCAAAAGCCTGAGCTTGACTCCCATTAAAATCCACCCGGATTTTCTTGGACTGATGGGCACTGACTTTGCCATTTTCACCCTTCAATATATCGGTAAGAGGCTTTGCTATTGAGGCAAAATTCTTAATAAAACACCTGTAATAACTTGCTAATCCTAAAAACGATCTTACGTTGAACAGCGTCGTTGGGCGTTCATAGTTACGGATTGCATTCACTTTATCGGGACTCGTCCTGATGCCATCTCTGGATACGACAAATCCGAGGTATTCGACACTTTTCTTAAAAAAATGTGACTTTTCCCTAGAGACCCTCATATTTGCCTCATACAGTCGACGCAGTACCCATCCAACATGTCTGACATGCTCATCTTCGTTTTCCGAGAAAATTATCACGTCGTGCACGTAGACGTAGCATGTTCTCCCTATCTGCTCCCTAAGGACGTCGTCAATTGCTCTCTGAAAAATACTGGGAGCATTTTTCAAGCCGAAAGGCAATCTGCAGAATTCGTATTTCCCGTTTCCAACGGAAAATGCAGTCTTCTCCCTATCCTGTTCTGTGAGAGATATTTGATGGAACCCGGATTTTAAATCAAGAGTGGTGAAATATCTAGCCCTGCCCAGGTTTGACAGAATAACCGCCACATCCGGAATAGGGTATTTGTCGTCAATGGTCTTTTGATTTAATTTCCTAAAGTCGATGACGAGCCGTTTCTTGGCATTGCCATATTCATCCTTGCCTTTCTTATCGACCACCCAGACCGGGTTGTTATATGGCGACCTAGATGGCCTGATTATGCCATTTTTCAGTAAGTCCCGCACTTCGCCATTAACGAAGTCAGCCACGCCCATTGGGTAGGGATACAATTTTGAGTAGATCGGTTCGTCATTTTCAGTGCGGATAGTTGCCACGACATTCGTATTATAAGGCAGCGCTTCGTTAGGATTCGCAAAAACTCCTAAAACATTTTTCATCATTTGTTGAAAATTTTTGGCAACGGTTTGAGGCACTATTATGTCCTCCACCTGTGTAAAGTTCACATTGGCACATTTCAAAAATTTAATCTCTTCTGAACCAAATTTTGTCTGGATTTCCTTGTTCTTAAAATCTAACTTTGCACTTGTCTGCGTTAGCAAATCAAGGCCAATTATACCATCGAAGGTTGAAAGTGACGGCAATATGAAAAATGCAGTATTTGTATTAAATAAGTTGATAGTACACTTCTTATTGACCGTGTTAAAACCATGGATTGATTTCACTAGGAATGGTTTGTCTACCGGAACTATATTACCAAGTTCCTTTAGGGGTTTTATGTAGTTCTTGGATGCCCCTGTGTCAATTAATAATCTAATAGTTCTCCCTGCGACTGTCCTTTCTATGAACGGTAGCAGAGAGTTTTGTCTAAAAAATTAATCTGGTCGAAATCTTCTTCATCATCGATCTCTGATGCCACCGACTCCGCTTTCTCCTGATATTCGTTTGGATCCTGTTCGTCTGTTTCCTGCGAAACAAAATTGATCCTTTGCTGTTTAGGACCTGTGAATCTAGCAGAGCCATTATGTTGTCTCTTCAACGCTTGTCCGGAGGCCTCATTATTAAAATACTGAGCCCGCGATGGTTCGGCGTGTTGTCCCCGCACCTCGTTGTCATGGTACGGTAAGTGAGATGGACGACTATTGCCCGCCCGGAATTTTGTCGATTGCCTAAATCGTACAGAATCATCAACATCCATTGGTTGGACGGGATCCTCCCTCTGGGGAGAATTGCTGCGATAGCCCTGACGTTTTGAAAAATGTGGATTTTTAAACGTTTGGCCACCTGAAAAATTGTTCCTATTCTGTCGTTTCTCCTCAAGGGATTTTGCGTAGTTGGTAGCAAAAATGTATCTCTCGTGATTAGACTCAACCTCCTGCGCTAATGCCAGAGCCGAAGGTAAATCGTTCGGCCGGGCCGAAAAAAGGACATCACTCAACCCCTTTTTAGTTCCAGATATAAACACCCGGAGTGCATCCATTCTATACTTCTCATTTATGGATGCCGCAGTGGACCTGTCATATGTCATGATGGTCTTTTTCGTCAAAAGAGTAAGTTTTTTCTCGACCTCATCGTAAAATTGCAACAGAGTCATATTCCCTTGACGGAGAATGGAAAGCTCCTGTTCAATCAAATAAATAGGGCGTTTGTCAGAGTACGTGAAATCAAGGCGATCAATGATTGCCTTGAAGTTAAGGACTGTGTTAAAGGACGACAGTATCATATCAGCTGGTCCCTTTATCTTATTCCGAATTATGGCAACCGCCTGGTAGTGTTTGGAACTACCATCAAAATTTTCAAAAATTTTATAGGCGGTATGTGCCGCCTGACGCCACGAGACGTACGTTTCCTGCTTCCCTTCAAAGTCCGGCAAAGATTTCACTATGTCCAGTGGTTCGTCGCATTGTCGCCCTGCAACTATTTCTATTTCTTGATAAGGTTCCACCTGAGGAGTCGTAAGTACAACCTGGTTAAACCGCTTGTTCACTTCCTCTAGTTGTTTCTCAAATGCGGTCTTTTGCGTCCTTAAGGCTGTGGAAATAGCAACCTCCATCATAACCCTAATTTGGTCCGGTGTCATCGCCATTGTGCTTTCGTTCCACCAATTGTCCTGCCTAGAGTCACTTACTTTCCTATCCACCGTCAATTTGCCAAGGCCCTCGACTACTTCTTCTAACACAGATTGTTCCCTACTCATGAACTACGGCCCTTGCAAAGATTTACAATGTTGTCCTATTTTCAAGTAATTCTACTTACACAATAATATAATCTATCATTATTCCTTGATGCCGTTGTTGCCTTTGATGCTGTTGTTGCTTTGATGTTGTTGTTGCTTTTGATATGCTGTTGTTGCTTTTGATTCCGTTGTTGCTTTTGATGCTGTTGTTGCTTTTGATGTTGTTGTTTTGTTGCTTTTGATGCTGCTGTTGCTTTTGATTCCGTTGTTGCTTTTGATTCCGTTGTTGTTTTTGATGCTGTTGTTGCTTTTGATGTTGTTTTGTTGCTTTTGATGCTGTTGTTGCTTTTATTTTTATTCTTGTCTTTCAAAGGTAAAGGTTTTACACTTTTTTGAATTTTGTCCTTGATAATCAATCACTTCACTGTTGTTCAACAATAATATGATCTATCATTACTCTTTGAAGCTGTTGTTGCTTTTATTTTTACTCTTGTCTTTCAAAGGTAAGGGTTTTAGTTGACCTTTTTTTAATTTTTGTTCTTGGTAATCAACCACTTCACTGTTGTTCACTAAAACTTTTCACTAAAGCCCCACGTTGGGCGCCAATTAAAGTAGTCCAAAGTTTGTGGGTTTTATTTAGGATTAGCTCTCGCTTAATCCTTCTTTATTTGACCGGTATGACCGAGTTCTTTGAGTTCCGTTAGTAAACTAAAACTAACCCTAGCTTAAATATTGTCTCGAAGATATCGCTGCCCATTGCCGTTGCTACTAAGTGAATCAGGCAGAATGCCTGACGTAGCTACTCGTGTGTGGTGTCGTGTTGCCTTAACATAAAGATGTTGCTGCCCGTTGCCGTTGTTACTATGGAAGCAAGCCAGCATGCTTGACGTTGTTGTTCATGTGTGGTGTAGAGTTGCTCGAGAGGCCGCAGACATGGTGTCAGCAAAATAACGGTGGGAATGCAAATTAATAAAATCACGGAGTTAACTGTAGCGTGTTAACTTATATACATTTAGCCATGTTCGTATGTATATACAGAGTGAACGTGAAATCAATAACCAAAGGAAACGGATGTTGATTTCTCATATTTTTAATGCTAGAGGAAGGAATCCCAGTGAAGGAGTGTGGCGTGGTAACGGGATTGGTTCCATGACCTACGAGTATATCAGTTATTAAGAATTTCTTTCGAAGAGTCAAATTTAAAGTCAAATTATTTGACATTTCAATTGACCCTCCGCTTCCAGGATCGAGGTATACTAACTTTGCCATTCCGTTTGTAACACCTTGAAATATCGACCTGAGACCCTATAAAGTATAGATATTCTTGATCGTCATAAAATTCTAAGACGATCTAGCCATGTCCGTTCGTCTGTCCGTCTGTTGAAAGCACGCTAACATCTAAACGAAAGGAGCTAGGACGTCCAAATTTTCCATAAATACTTCCTATAGTCGTAGATCGGTTGGGATTGCAAAATCGGTTCAAAGGGAAAAAATGTCCAGCACAAGAACTGAAAATATCTATAATAACCCCTAATATTTTACAGTATTTCAGCATGTTTTTTTTTTTCAATATATCTGCATGAACTTACTTGATATCGGGTATGCGCATTAGAGCGTACCAGGTTACAAGTAAAAAAAAAAGTTCGCCGTACACCTTCGAATATGAAGTATTATTGAAAGGTAGTTTAAAATTTTTTTTTTATTTTTTTATGCCGGACGTAGGGGTCGCGCTTTTACATTTTTCTATATAACTTCTGCATTTATAAACGGATTTTAAAGTGTGATACATCGATGTTTTTGTCTCGACGAGGCCGATTTTTTTGTCTTTGAAGTCATTGAGCTCAAGCATGATTCATGATTTTATGCGAGCTTTAATTTTCTGATATTAGAGTGGTACATTAGGGTAGTAGCAACTGAGATATGATGGGTAAGTACCAGAAGGGGATTCTTGAGCTCAGTGACTTCAAAGACAAAAACATCGATGTATCACACTTTAAAATTCGTTTATAAATGCAGAAGTTATATAGAAAAATGTAAAAGCGCGACCCCTACGTTCGGCATAAAAAAATAAAAAATTTTTTTTTGAAACTACCTTTCAATAATACTTCATATTCGAAAGTGTACGGCGAACTTTTTTTTTGAGGTACGCTCTAATGCGCATTCCCCCTATAACAAAAACGTGCACCATAAAGTGATTCTTATTCATTTTTTCCAAATTCGAACTTTTAAGGGTAAAATGGGAATAGAGAGATAAAAATGGTACCAAGCAAACGGCTGCACAAAATACCATGAAGTTCGGTGTATACATTCCTCTGATCACGTAGACGCGCAAAAGAAAGGAATTTTTTAAATTCGTACCTTTTCGGGTTAAAATGGAAAAAGGGGGTAAAAATTGTACCAACCAAATGACCGCAGCTAGAGTCATGAAATTCGGAGTATACATACCTCTGACTGACGTCGGCACGAAAATTATAAAGATTTTACCAAATTCGTACTTTCAAGGGATACAATGGGAACAGAGGGATAAAAATGGTACCAACAAAGCGGCTACAGCTAGAAAGGTGAAACATGGTGTTTACATTCCTATAATTGCGTAGACATGCAAATTAAAGGAATTTTCGAGAGCCGGGGTAAAATGGGAAAACGGCGATAAAAATGGTACCAACAAAATGGCCGCAGTTTGAATCATGAAATTCGGTATCAGGCGAATGCATAGACTCGCAAAATAAAAACATTTTTCCAAATTTTTACAAACATTGGAAGAATCATGAAGTAAGGCCGGGCGGGTAAGTAGTTAAAAAGTCACTGCGAAGCCAACCATCACGATAGTGGTAGTATGCAGCCAAGTAAATAATGTCACCATGTCATTTGTAAATAAATTTGCATTCTAGAAAACATAGAAGCAAAATGGACTTGAGTCAGGAGAATATTCCTGTTCAAATAAAATATTGATTACAGACCAAAAAAAAAAAACAAACGAAAAACTAAAATTTGATAATTATTTATAAAATTATGTTTTCAATATTTATAATCTCCACGAGAGTATTATGTCTTTGTGCATTTGTTTGTAACACCCAAAAGGAGGCGAGATAGACCCATTTTTAATTAAACCGATCGACTTAGAATCACTTTTTGAATCGATTTAGCATTGTCCATCTGTCAGTCCGTCTATCTGCCCGTCTGTCTGTCCATCTATTCTTGTAATCATGCATGAAATCTTTATTTGAATCGATAGTACGGTCCATATAATTTAATGTTTGAATATTATTATTGACCTTGACTGCGCCTCAAATGGTCCATCCGCTTAGTCCAATTTTGCCATTTCCACGTTTTTGAGTAACAGAGGCGAGGCGATAATTGATGGTCATCATTAACACTGGCCGATACAGCTGCGATATTTTCTTCAGTTCGCAGTCTACGTAAGCGTGTTGGTGGTTTAATGTCCAACAATGTAAATTCGGTGCGAAATTTATTCACAATAGCCCGAATAGCCGCTTCAGTGGGTCGATTAAACTGACCATAAAATGGAAGCGCGCGATGAACTTTCTTAACAGAGCACGCATTTTGATAATAAAATTCAATAATTTGCAAGCGTTGTTCGTTTGTAAGACGATTCATGGTTAAATTCAGATTCATGGTTAAATTATAGACCAAACTGAAGATGTTTGACAGTGAAACAAAACACGAAACGTGCGTCAGCTGTTTAAACTAGTGTTGCCAAAAAGATAATAGCTAAAAATCACCCTTTATTTGTACTAGAAGCTGCCATGGTGCAAATGGGTCAGATCGGTTCAGATTTACATATAGCTGCCATAAAAATTTCTCTCCCGTATTGACTTTTTCCGCCCCAGAAACCGCATATTTTCACCGAAATTCTTCAAATTGATTGTGAAAGTTAGTCACTTCATTCAATGTATGGATATAGCCCCGATACAAATATTCTACTCGATTTGACAAATTGGACCAGGTCATATCCAATTTGTCAAATCGAGTAGAATATTTGTATCGGGGCTATATCCATATATCCGAGTCTGTGATTAGGAAAATTACAAAAATTCTTCCCGTTTTCACTTTTTACCGAGTTGAATTGTATTCGGATGGAAAGTGGAGTGTATCATATAGTCGGCCCTGCCCTCCTTTAGCCTTTCCTTACTTGTTTTTTTTGTTTTAGTCCTTTTACAGTCGTTTTTTGGCATAAAATATAGATTTTTTATAAATTATGTTTCGTTTAGCTAAGAAAAGTCGGCTAGAAAATTAATATGAGAGTCTTCGTCTGCACCTTCGTTGCACTTTGGACGCTACGCTACATAATATTGGAATTAGAAGTCCGACCGTCCATATTACACTTGGACCAAATGATATACGTCTGAAACTATAGGTGAAATTGGAGTTAATTGTCGATTTTAGTTTTTCATTTACCCATCATTTGACCCCCTAAAAGGACTACAATTTTTCAAAATTTATTTTAAATACTTATTTGCACCCTACGATACCGGTATACGCGTCAAATTAAAGAAGAAAATATGTGCGAAAATTACTTCAAATTGTAAGCTTCTATCATGATTAGTTTAGTATTAACAACCATTTCATGTTTCCCTCTGAAAAAGTAAAATATGAATAAAGTAAATAAACTAGAGGGAAACTTGAAATGACTGTTAATGCTGAACCAATACAGATCGAATCATGATATTTGAAGTATTTTTAACAGATATTATCCTTTTTAATTTGACACTAATACCGGTATAACGCGATGCGAATAAGTATTTAAAATATTTTTTTAAAAATAATATCCTTTGGAATTTTGTAGTCCTATGAATGGGCAACAGGATGAGAAAATGAAAAACTGTCTAGAAATTTATTGTACTCCTTTTGAGGAATATTTTAATAGACTTTCACGATACTAAAAAACATTATCCTTGGTATATTATGTCTCAAACTGAATATAAGGTCTTAGTCCACGGAAATAGTATTATAAAGGAAGAAGCTTTGGAAGCCAGTATTAAAGAGTTTCCCGAACCCACATACCAGCTATATAGGTCTGCAGAAGCAGAAAAGAGTCTAATACTTGTTAAAGATTGTAGATAATATAATATATAGGGTGTTTTTTATTGAGGTATAGAACTTCGAATTGAAGTAAAACACAAGAAAATCGTTTTAATGTCCATCAATTTGGCTTTATTGGAAGGATAATTTTACGCCATTAATGTTTAAATATGATTTCGGGCATGTGGGCGCCGCGGCTGGCTCGAAGATAGCCAATTCTACAGGTCCAATTTTCAACCACTTTCTCCAATTGCTGTGCAGCTCCAATTGCTGTGCACGGTGGCGAATCGATTCATTCGGGTCCTCTTCAACACTTTGCTCTACAGCGGCAATTGTTTCTTCGGTGCGCACTGTTCGACGTCTCTGCGGATGCGTATTATCACATAGAGTAAACGTAGTGCGAAAACGATCCATGGTTAACCGAATTAATTGCTCTGATGGACGATTATGTCGACCATAAAATGGTGAACTTCGCGAACTGAACCATTACTTTCGAAATAAATTTGCACGATTTGCATGCGTTGTTCTTTTGTCAACCTGTTCATGATGAAATGGCAAACCAAACTAAATATTAATCACTTGACAGCTGACAAAATGGCCGCCAGTTAAAAAAGTGATGCCAACTTAAAGTTCTATACCCCAATAAAAAACACCCTTTAGTATAGTAAAGAATTTTTGTATATATATATAAGAGTTGAGTTACTGACACAGGGTAGTTCCCAAATATGACGTAGACGTCGACTAAGAAAGGGTTTTACGAAATTCGTACTTTTAGGGGGTAAAATGACCCAAAAAGGGATAAACATCGAACCATCGTCCTGACAAAACGGCAGTAGCTATAAACATGAAATTCGGTGAGTTCCTTGCAATGACCAAGCAGACGAGCGACAAATAGGGATTTTTCGGAATTTGTGCTTTTAAGGGAGGAAAGAGACCAAAAGGGATAAAAAGGTACTAATTTAAGTATTGCAGCTATATTCGTGAAATTTGGTACGTAAATTCCTCTGACAAGGTAGACTTGCAACATAAATGGATTTTTCTAGGGTATGAGCGAGACAAAAGGTATAAAATGGTACTAATTTAAGTATTGCAGCAATAGTCATGTAATTTTGTGTGTAAAACGAAGTAAAATTGGATTTTTCGAAATTTGTACTTTTAAGAAGCGAGAGGGACAAAAAGGGATAAAATGGGACCAACTAAGGTATTACAGCTATCATCGTGAAATTTGGTGTGTAAATTCCTCTGACCACGCAGAAGCGAAGTAAAATTGGATTTTTCGAAATTTGTACTTTTAAGGGGCGAGAGGGACAAAAAGGGATACAAATGGTACCAACTAAAGTATTACAGCAAGCATCGTGAAATTTGGTATGTAAATTCCTCTGATCATATAGAAGCAAAGTAAAATTGGATTTTTCGAAATTTGTACTTTTAAGGGGCGAGAGGGACAAAAAAGGATAAAAAATGGTACCAACTGAAGAATTACAGCTAGCATCGTGAAATTTGGTATGTAAATTCCTCTGAAGCAAAGTAAAATTGGATTTTTTGAAATTTGTACTTTTAAGGGGCGAGAGGGACAAAAAGGAATACAAATTGTACCAACTAAAGTATTACAAGTAGCATCGTGAAATTTGGGATGTAAATTCCTCTGAAGCGAAGTAAAATTGAATTTTTTGAAATTTGTACTTTTAAGGGGCGAGAGGGACAAAAAGGAATACAAATTGTACCAACTAAAGTATTACAAGTAGCATCGTGAAATTTGGTATGTAAATTCCTCTGACCATATAGAAGCGAAGTAAAATTGGATTTTTTTGAAATTTGTACTTTTAAGGGGCGAGAGGGACAAAAAGGGATAAAAATAGTATCAACTACTGTATTACAGCTAGCATCGTGAAATTTGGTGTGTAAATTCCTCTGAAGCGAAGTAAAATTGGATTTTTTGAAATTTGTACTTTTAAGGGGCGAGAGGTACAAAAAGGGATAAAAATGGTACCAACTAAAGTTGTACAGCTAGAATCGTGAAATTTGGTATGTAAATTCCTCTGACCATATAGAAACGAAGTTATATTGGACTTTTCAAAATTTGTACTTTTAAGGGGAGAGTGGGACAAAAAGGGATAAAAATGGTACCAACTAAAGTATTACAGCTAGCATCGTGAAATTTGGTATGTAAATTTCTCTGACAATATAGAAGCGAAGAAAAATTGAATTTTTTGAAATTTGTACTTTTAAGTAGTACAACGTAGACTTGCAACACAAATGGATATCTCGAATCGAACGGGACAAAAATGGATAAAAATGATATCAGATTGCCTTCACATTTATCTTATCATCTTATGTTTCAACTAGAAACATCAGTGATAAAACTGTGTTAGATCGATTCAGATTTATATATAGCCCCCATACAAATCTCGCTCCCGATTCGACATTTTCCGCTCTAGAAACCACATATTTCTGCAGATTTTGCAAAACATCTTATATTTAAACTAGGAACACCTATGGTTAAAATGAGTTAGATCGGTTAAGATTTACATATAGCTCCCATAATTTTACTCTCGGGTAGACTTTTTTCGCCACGAATTTTCACCGAATTTTTTCAAAGATAGCATAACACGTTATATTTGAACTGGAAGAACTTATTGTGAAAGTTAGTCACTTTATTCCATGATTCGATATAGCCCCGATACAAATATTCTTTTCGATTTGACAAATTGGACCAGGTCATATTAGCCTATGATTAGGAAACATACAAAAATTCTTCCCGTTTTCACTTTTTTACCGAGTTGAATTGTATTCGGATGGAAAGTGGAGTGTATCATATAGTCGGCCCCGCCCGACTTTGGCCTTTCCTTACTTGTTTTTAAATAAAACCTGACTTCAAAGTTCATCATCTGCCTGAACCTGATGTTAATGTTTCCTGTTTCTGCACTTTTCTGTCATACTTTTCAGTTGTTAACGAAACCCAAATCTTTTGGAAGAATTTGCATAACAACTAAAGTCCTAGGATTCTTTCCTTATACACTATGAAATAAGTAAAGCACTTCCACTTCCCACTTCATTACCTCGAACAATATTCAAAAATCGTATCGTGCTGTTAATTCTTAACATTGGCTTCACAGCCACGATTAAATGAAGCAATATTAATATTTAATATTTTCAACTGTTTGGTATTATGCTAATTAAACATTACAAATCTCTGCACTGGCCAAAACTCGCACACACACCCTTTCCTTGGCATAGTTGAACCCATTCAAATGAATCCAAGATTCCAAGCAACCACGCTCCAACGAAATCCATCCATTTGTTGTGCCACTTTTGCGGCTTCGTGAAAATCTCCCTTCACCCAACCCACCCAGCGGAGTAACCCCAAACTGTAGACCTCAATCCAATCAAAATATCATCACATCAATAATTTAAACAGTTCAACAACATAAAAATCTTGTGAACTCGCTCTCGTTCTCTGTCTATTTCTATTTTTGCAGCTTCTTTTTCTTCCACGGCTACTTATTCTGCCGGGCAACCATACATCCAACCACTTAGAGTCTTTCGGGTTATGTGCTGGAAATGATTGGGTGTAGACGGTTCATCGTTGAGTTTGTAACGTTAGGGGATATTGGTGTGGAACGCACAGCATATAACTAGATCTCCAGAAAAAAATAGTTCAAGATACAGGGTTTTCCAACTAGAGGTGTTATTTTGAATCACCCGGTATTTCAGTAGCTGTCACTTTAGAAGCTTTTATTGTTTGACATTTGACAAGTAGAAACTACGCCATTACTAACAAGTAAAAAAAGCGTTAAGTTCGGCCGGGCCGAACTTTATATAACCTCCACCATGAATTACATTCCACAAATATAAATTTTTTATTATAGTCAAACCACAACAAATACAAATAGCGAAAAAATAATTTTATAAATAAATACAATATTTTAATTATTTCGTCAATTCAAAAAATAAATGTTCTTATATTTATATTTTCAAAACGCTTAGATGCCATAACTATTGATAGATAGTGGGTGCTACGGTTGGTTGTGTTTCCATTCTATTTTAATTCTAAAAGTATAAATTTTGAAAATCCATTATCAGACGTGCAAAATAACCTAACTTCATGATTCAACCAATTTTTGCCGTAAAAGAAAAATTACGAATTTGGGAAAAAAAATTATTTTGCGTGTCTATGCAGTCAGTGGAATGTATACACCAAATTGCATGACTCTAGCTGCGGTCATTTGGTTGGTACTATTTGTATCCCCTTTTTCCATTTTAACCCCAAAAAGTACGAATTTCGAAAAAATCGTCTATTTTCCGTGTATACGCAGTCAGAGGAATGTATACTTCGAATTTCATGACTCTAGCTGCGGTCATTTGATTGGTACTATTTTTATCCCCTTTTTTCATTTTAACCCCAAAAACTACGAATTTCGAAAAATCTGTTTATTTTAAGTGTCTACGCAATCAGAGGAATGTATACACCGAATTTCATTATTCCAGGTGTAGCAATTTGGTTGGTACCATTTTTATCCCTCCGTACCCATTGTATCTCTTGAAAGTACGAATTTGGAAAAAAACCTTTATTTTTCATTTCTACATAGTCAAAGGAATGTATACTCCGAATTTCATGACTCTAGCTGCGGTCATTTGGTTGGTACTATTTTTATCCCCTTTTTCTATTTGGACCCCAAAAAGTACGAATTTTTAAAAAAAAACAGTTTATTTTCCGTGTCTACGTAGTCAGAGGAATGTATACTCCGAATTTCATGACTCTAGCTGCGGTCATTTGATTGGTACCATTTTTATCCCTTTTTTCATTTTAACCCAAAAAAGTACGAATTTCGAAAAATCCGTGTATTTTACTTGTCTATGCAATCAGAGGAATGTATACACCGAATTTCATTATTCTAGGTACAGCCGTTTGGATGGTACCATTTTTATCCCTCTATTCCCATTTTACCCCTTAAAAGTACGAATTTGGAAAAAATACTTTTATATTATGTATCTAGTCAATTAGAGGAATGTCCACGCCGAATTTCGTGTTTCTAGCAGTTGTCGTTTAATATGTACCATTTTTATCCCTTTTTTGTCCAATTTCACCCCCTACAAATGAGAATCACTTTATGGTGCACGTTTTTGCTGTAAGGGCAATGAACGTACCAAATAGCAAGCAAATATAAACAGACATATTCAAAAAACATGCTTTGAAACGCTACAATATTTGGAATTATTATGGGTATTTGTAGTCCTTGTGAGGGAAAAATTTTTCTCATAGTGCCGATTTCATCCCGTTTCAATCCGAACCGATCTACGACTATAAGACGCATTTATGGAAAATTTGAACGTCCTACCTCCTTTCGTTTAGATGCTAGCGTGCTTTCAACAGACGGACATGGCTAGATCGTCAAGAATTATATACTTTATAGGGTCTCAGGTCGATATTTCAAGGTGTTACAAACGAAATGACAAAGTTAGTATACCCCCATCCTGGAGGTGGAGGGTATAAAAATGGAACGATACACGCTTAAAAACACATTGAAATTATTAAAATTCATGAATGAAAATGATCCGGAATTCAATCGAAAAATCATCTTGACTGATGAGGCCCATTTCCACCTCGGTGGCTACGTTAACAAGCAAAATTGTCGCATCTAGAGTTATTGTTGAGAAGCCTCTCCATCCTCATGAGGTTGGATCAACAGTTACGGTGAATGGATTGCGCTATCGAGAGATGATTAATGAGTTTTTATGGTCGGAGTTGGATGGTATTGATCTGGACAACGTTTACTTTAAACAAGACGGCGCTACGTGCCACACAAGCAACGTAACCATTGCTCATTTACGGGAAAAGTTTCCGGACCGTGTTATCTCTCGAAGAGGTGATCACAATTGGCCACCGAGATCTTGTGATTTAACACCTTGCGACTTCTTCCTTTGGGCCCACGTGAAAGATAAGGTTTACGTCAACAGCCCAGCGTCGAAATGAAATAAACATCCGATCATTTATCTCAAAAATTGGCATATTTTCTTTGAATACCAAAATAACACCTCTTGTTGGAAAACCCTATACATTTGAACTGAACTGGAAGTGTAGGTTTTGATGGAATTCCGAAAAGTTTGCAGCAAGGCTCGATCACATATATTTCTTATAATACAATAATTATTATTATTATAATTCACGATAATATCCTCCCCTAAATAGTGAACTTGCAATAGTCGACCACACCACTCACTACCTACATTTGCTAGATTTTACAGCTTTCAAGTCGGTTGCATTTTGTCTTTTCTGGTTACTTAAGAGCGATGGCATACAAATGCTTCAACTGCTTTACCGACCACAGCCACCAGCACAGCTATTCAGAAAGCAGAAAGCTGCTGCTGCTGCTCCTGCTGCTACAACGGCTGCTGATGGTTGTGATGATAAACCATCACCAAAATTAAATGTTCTTTCGTAGTTTCGTGCGCTTCCTTGCGGTGGCAAAAGTGTAGAAGTTCCTTCCCAGTTGCCGGGGAGAACAACAGCAACAAAACCAGCAGCCATTTAAAATAACCATGAAAAGTTAAAACCGTAAAAAAGAAAGTTCTCCAAGTCGGAAGATGGAAAACAAACGTATGAAGCCTTTTTTCCGTTGGAAGTTGGCTTCTTTGCTTTATCTCTTTGAGTCTCCCCATCTCCATACCAATTGCCGGTTGCCCGTCGCCTTTTGAACTCCACTGGTGGCGCTGGGCTGAATGGGCCATGTACAAATTGTAACACGACGAGCGCATACAAATTTCGCAATCTTCCTTGTTTTTTGGGTTGCTACATGTTCTGCTTGGTTTTCAACTGTAGTCAATTGAAAAGAGCAGAAAGAAAGAAGGAGTAGCAGTAGAAGTAGAAGGAAGAAAATAGCGAAACGTAAAAGGATACCAAATCTTAAGCCAATTTCAATCTTATAAGTAACTTTTATAGCCACTGGGAATACTTGTGTGCTGCTGTGTGGTTCTACTTACTTTGTCATAAAAAGCAAACATATGTATGTATGTTTGTACTATGAGTTCCCTGAGAGTTCATATTTGTGATAGAGTGATGCTATTCTTTCTATTCTATCAATGAATGGATGAATGAAGGGACCATATGGAAATTGGTAAATATCCATAACACAAGTATCCACTGACCATATGCTGGGAAATTGAACACACAATCTGGGAGAAGGCCTGTTTAGGTTAAGGAGGCGTGAAGAAGAATAATGGACCTGATCCATAGTTCATGCCAAACCAATAGGTTACCAAGCCTTAAAATCCCTGAAAATCTGTCAATGTCACAAAGAAGCGCTAGTCTCAGCATCTGCGAATAGAGTTGCTATCGAACCAAAGAGAAGCTTCCTACTCCTTGCAGCTAAAGCTTTTGTAGAATCTTATGTTCCACTTCATAACTGGACACTGTGTGGACATTAGGCTGGGTCGCCGTCCATACAAATGGAAAAACAAGTTCCAGTCACCCCACGAAAATAAAGTTTGCATTGTTTAATGATGATTTGCAAAATATTTCGTTCCTAGATCAAGCCATCTGTGAGCTAAACGCTCTTGAAAATAACTCTTAAAAATTATGTTTTTCCAGTGTAATTTTATTGTTAATTTTTTTCCCAATTTTTTTTGCTGAAATAATAGACCCTTGAAAGAACTTTAAACAAAAATTTTGATTATTGTCTTAGAGTAACTTATTGGTCGAATTAAAGGACGTTTATAGTATTTTTTTGTGGATTTTCACAGTGATTACTGAAAACTTTTAGGTATTTTGTAGAAAATAAATAGCTGCAGTCAATACCTTTCGTATGATGCCTAAATGATGAAAATGGGATGGAAATTGCCGCCCCATCGCTCATTTTTGTAAAAAGTGTTTGAAAATATTGACTGTGAAAACCAACGCCTGCATTAAATTATTTCACGAAAATGGTGCCAGTGACGTCATTTTTTGTCCGATATTCATCATTTAGGCATCTTTCGAAAAGTTTGGATCCCTCCTATTTATTTTTCATTACACCGCTTACAAAATTCTTCCAAGAAATATGACTTTTTAGCTGTCACCTTGAACACCCGCAAAAAATCAATATAAACGCCCAATAATTCTACCAATGAGTTATTCTAAGACCCAGTGATGAAATATTTTGTAGATCATCATTAAACAATCCAATCTTCATTTGGGGGGACGCTGTAACTTATTTTCGCGACCCATACTAGTGGACATAGGTCAAATGGCCGAACGCATGAAACTACCATTTGAAGATATCCGTAGAAGCTGTCCAGACGAAGAAGAGTAGGAATCAGTGCAGCACTTGCTATTTTCTCGTAAAGGACTGCAAGAGTACAGTCTCACCTGAGTAGGGTAGTATACGCTTTTCAATGAACTTAGTGACTTAACGGGTGCTCCTATTATATCTCTCCTTCCGATTTATATGGAAATCTAATTGACTTACCATTCATCACTTCACCTCTCCTTCTCTTGTATTCACCTTTCCGACATAATCCCTTACCCATCCCATTTACTTACGGGAACCACAATGGGCCGAGTGTAGTCGTCGGTGGTTTCCTCAACAGACGGGCATCCCTTACAACCTAACCTATGTTGACCTATTATTATCTAGTACATATTTGGAGACTAGATAATATGTTATTAGTTGCTAACACAGGAAAATTTAGTTTTTACTCAAATTCAGGGAAAATGTTATTGATGAAAGGTGAAAATTAACTTAAGAAGTTCTACTTAATACCTAAATACTTATTTAATTAACTAAAGAAGTTCTATTGTACTAAAACTGAGGGAATTTTCCCCAATAATCCAAATTTAACGATTTTGCTTCAGAGTATACAAAACTCATATAAAGATATCTCATGGTCGAATTGAAAAAACTGTCAGGAGTGGAAGATGGGACTTGTTGGCTTTTTGCAAAACTGAAAAAATAAAAATGTGTAAGGAAAAATCCAAAATTTTTAATATAAAGAAGTAGAAAAATAAATATTTTTCCGCAAAAGCTATTTTTTCCCCGAAACCCCAATCGTCCATTACATGACAGTGAATTCACGCCGTCTCCGTATTTGTTTTGACTTTCTTTGTCGTTGGTGGTTTTCACAAGATATTCCACCGTCTCTTCTTGATTTCATTTTGTATCGAAACTTGGTTGCAGAAGTTGTTCATTGAATATAATATTTGGCCATAATATCTCAGATTAAATCAAATACTATATAGTTGTCAAAGTACTTCGAATATCCCCATAAAATCTCCGAAATATTTTACGAAATTCCCATAAGAAACCCGTCCCCATTTCACATTTTTGGTCATTTCATCATCATAAAATCCCCATGATGAGCGACTAATATTGGACTTTAATGAGTGAAACCGATTCCAAACAATACAAACGACACAATTCGAATGTTCTTCATTTCTAAATTATCACTTCTTATTGAAAACAAGCAAAAACTTAAGTTCGTCCGGGCGAAACTTTATATACCCTCCACCATGGATTGCATACCACATAGGCTGTCGATTTTCGTAGAATTTCAGTAACTTTTCAGGAAATTTTCGTTTTTCTAATATAGCCAAATCAAAACAAATAAAGTTATTGAAAAAATAATAATTTTATAAATAAATATAAAATTTTTATTATTTCAATGCTACCAATACATCTATATTATATGTATCGAAATAATACTTCAAGTCAATTCAAACAAGTAAGGAAGGTTAAAGTCGGGCGTGGCCGACTATATTATACCCTACACTTAGTCATTATAACCTATGGCGTAGGATATAAAAAGGTCTGTATTGTATTTGTAAGAAAATTTGAACACAAACATTGAATGGGAGCTATATACAAATCTGAACCGATCTGACCCATGTTTAGCAAAGGTTTTCTAGTTGAAAAATTAGACGCTTTCCCAAATTTTATGGAGTGTTAAATATGTGGTTTCTAGAGCGGAAATAATCAAATCGGGAGCTATATATAATCTGAACCGATGTGACCAACTTTCGCTATAGTTATTTCTATTTGAAACATTAGCTGATGTGCCGATTTAGAAGTAAATCTGTTCAAAAATGCTATTTCTAGAGAGGAAATAATCAATTCAGTAGCGAAATTTGTAATGGAGCTATATAAAGAGTGATTTTTTTGAGGTTAGGATTTTCATGCATTAGTATTTGACAGATCACGTGGGATTTCAGACATGGTGTCAAAGAGAAAGATGCTCAGTATGCTTTGACATTTCATCATGAATCGTCTTACAAACGAACAACGCTTGAAAATTATTGAATTTTATTATCAAAATGCGTGCTCTGTTAAAAGTTCATTGCGCGCTTCCATTTTATGGTCAGTTTAATCGACCCACTGAAGCGGCTATTCGGGCTATTGTGACTAAATTTCGCACCAAATTTACATTGTTGGACATTAAACCACCAACACGCTTACGTAGAGTGCGAACTGAAGAAAATATCGCAGCTGTATCGGCCAGTGTTAATGATGACCACCAATTTTCGATTCGTCGCCGTTCGCACCAATTGGGTCTCTGTTACTCAAAAACGTGGAAATGCCAAAATTGGACTAAGCGGATGGACCACCTAAGACGCAGCCGCGGTCAACATTTAAATGAAATTATCTTCAAAAAGTAAATGTCATGGACCAATCTAACGTTTCAAATAAAGAACCGATGAGATTTTGCAAATTTTATGCGTTTTTTTTTTAAAAAAGTTATCAAGCTCTTAAAAAATCACCCATTATATATATATATATCTGAACTCATCTGACCCATTTTCACCAGAGCTGTTTTTAGTTGAAATATAAGTTGTTTTGCCAAATTTGAAGAAAATCTGTCAAAGTTTGTGGTTTCTAGAGCGGAAAGAGTCAAATCGGAAGAGACATTTGTAAGGGAGCTATATATAAATCTGAACCGATCTATCCTATTTTTACCAGAGCTGTTTTTAGTTAAAATGTAAGTTGTTTTGCCAAATTTGAAGAAAATATGCCAAAGTTTGTGATTTCTAGAGCGGAAAGAGTCAAATCGGAGGAGACATTTGTTTGGGAGCTATATATAAATCCCATTTATACCAGAGCAGTTTTTAGTTGAAATATAAGCTGTTTTGCCAGATTTGAAGAAAATCTGTCAAAGTTTGTGGTTTCTAGAGCGGAAAGAGTCAAATCGGAGGAGACATTTGTATAAGAGCTATATCTAAACCTGAACCGATTTTCTTCAAATTAAATAGCGTTCGTCCTTATCCCATAAAACTTCGTTGTGCAAAGTTTCATTTAGTTCTAACAACAATTGCTACCTGGACTTTGATTACAAGAATAGATGGACAGACGGACGGGCGGACGGACATCGCTAAATCGACTCAAAAAGTGATTCTAAGTCGATCGGTATAATAAACAATGAGCCTATCTCGTTTCCTTTTGGGTGTTACAAACAAATGCACAAAGACATTATATCCTGTGGTGTAGGTTATAAAAATAAAGTATTTCCATTATATTTTATAAATTTTGAAAATCCATTATCTCACGTACATAGCGCAAATAACCTAACTTCGTGATTCAACCAATTTTTGTCGTAAAAGAATTTTGCGTGTCTATGCAATCAGAGGAATGTATACACCGAAATCCATGATTCTAGCTCCGGCCATATAGTTGGTACCATTGTTATCCCTTTTTCCTATTTTACCCCCTTAAGAGTACGACTTTCTAAAATTTCTTTATTTTACGCGTCCACGCAATTAGAGGGATGTACCCACCGAATTTCATAATTCTAGCTTAGCCGTTTAGTTGGTACTATTTTTATCCCACTGTACCCATTGTATTCCTTGAAAGTACGAATTTGGAAAAAAAACTTTTATTTTCCGTGTCTACGCAGTCAGAGGAATGTATACTCCGAATTTCATGACTCTAGCTGCTGTCATTTGGTAGGTACTATTTTTATCCCCTTTTTCCATTTAAACCCCATAAAGTACGATTTTTGGAGAGTTCTTTTATTTTACGTGTCTACGCAATCAGAGGAATGCATATATCGAATTTCATTATTGTAGGTGCAGCCGTTAGGTTGGTACTATTTTTATCCCTCTATCACCATTTAACCCCGTAAAAGTACGAATTTAGAAAAAAAAACTTTTATATTTTATATTATCTACTATATTAGAGGAATGTACACGCCGTGTACATTCTATCTGTGTTTCGTGTTTCTATCTGTTGTCGTTTGATAGGTACCATTTTTATCCCTTTTTGTCCCATTTCGCCCCCTACAAATAAAAATCACTCTATGGTGCCCTTTTATGCTATAAAGGGAATGCGATTTGCAAATATCAAGTAAATACAAGCTAATATGTTCAAAAAACATGCTGAAATACTCTAAATATTAGGGGTATTTTCAGTCCTTGTGAGGGAAAAATGTTTACCTCTGGGCCGATTTCGTCCACTTTCAATACCAACCGATCTACAACCATAAGACACATTTAGGAAAAATTTTAACCTTCTAGCTCATTTCGTTCGGCCGCTATCGTACTTTCAACAGACAGACAGACGGACAGACGGACATGGCTATATCGTCTTAGAATTTTACCACGACCCAGAATATATATACTTTATGGGGTCTCCGATGAATATTTCAAGGTGTTACAAACGGAATGACAAAGTGAATATACCCCCATCCTGGAGGTGGAGGGTATAAAAATTACCCATAAAATATTATTTGTGATGACAAAAAATATTTTTATTGCTTAGTGTAATCCAGAAAACTTAGAAATATCTATAGATTATATTCAAAGTGGATTAATCTGACTACGGGGTCTAAATCATAAAAAAGTAATTTTCCCACTTTTTTCCCATCAAAATTGTGCTATATGCATAAAGGGTGTTTTTTATTGAGGTATAGAACTTCGAATTGAAATAAAACACAAGAAAATCGTTTTAATGTCCATCAATTTGGCTTTATTGGAAGGATAATTTTATGCCATTAATGTTTAAATATGATTTCGGGCATGTGGCCGCCGCGGCTGTCTCGAATATAGCCAATTCTACAGGTACAATTTTCAACCACTTTTTCGAGCATATGGGGTCGTATGTTGGCAATAACGCCACGAATGTTGGCTTCCAAGTCCCCTAACGTTTCTGGTTTGTTGGCGTAGACGAGCGACTTCACATATCCCCAAAGAAAATAATCCAATGGTGTCAAATGACACGATCTTGGTGGCCAATTGACAGGTCCATTCCGCGAAATTATGCGCTCATCGAATGTTTCCTTCAATAACGGAGCTTGCGGTGAACTTCGCGAACTGAACCATTACTATCGAAATAAATTTGCACGATTTGCAAGCGTTGTTCTTTTGTCAACCTGTTCATGATGAAATGGCAAACCAAACTAAATATTAATCACTTGACAGATGACAAAATGGCCGCCAGTTAAAAAAGTGATGCCAACTTAAAGTTCTATACCCCAATAAAAAACACCCTTTACATAGTAAATGCATTTCGTATCATTTTCAAGTTAGCCAAAAAAATCGTTCATTTGATAAACTACATCCTGAGGAGCAATTTTTCAACTATCAACGACAACAACAATAACAACTACAAGAAAACTGCATATCTACCAAGTGTCGATAAAAATTAAAACCAATGGCAATAGCGTATAATTTGTAGTTTGTATTTAAATCCCAATACTCTTAAGCGCTTGCCGCATATCTAAAGCAGTTCCACAACTGCTCGAGGAATGCCAAAAAATAGGTTACGCAGTATAGTTGGTTGGTTTTTTGTATTTTTGCAAAAAAAAAAAAGAATTAACAACACTCAACAGTGCAATCATGATGAAAGTTTCCAGGGCACAAGCAGCAACACCAGCAATACTAGCAACCGGAAGACAAGACAACAAGCAACTTAAGACAAACTGTACAAGTGCATAAACGTATCCTTACAACAATGCCAACAGCTAACACCAAACAGAGAGGCGACGACGACGACGACAACAAAAAGGCCAAAGCGACAAGATTTAAAAGATTCCACAAAACGTGGAGAAGCCAAAAAACGGAGCTGAAATTGTTTGCCACGAAGCAGGGAATGGCAAAAATTAAAATAAAATAAAAATAAAAAACAAGCTGCTATTTAGTAAAAAAGAATCGCTAAACCACAAAGCAGCAGCACTGAAGCGGGGACCGCAGTTTTTGGGGTTAAAACACACACACACACATACTTGCACTGGCACAGTGCAAGGGCTGCAAAGGAAGCAATTGCCGAGGAATTACTCGAACAAGACAAACGCAGGATACAACAGCAGTTGCTGCAGTAACCAAAACAACAGAGCATAGTAGTTGTTGCTGGGACTGTGGCATTAGCAAGGGGTTCATAGAGTGGTATGTGTGTGTATGTATAGAACTAATGCAAAATTTATTCTCTCTCCAAGGACTCCAAATATTTCCACTACTTTTGCCTCACACACTCTCAAGTCTTCGCTGCATGCCACAAGTCGTCTTTGCAATGCACGACGAGTTACTGCTCAAAAAATTATTGGGCAAAGTGTATGGCGAAGGATTGTTGGTAAGGGGGAATGGCCTCCTATTTTTCCAGAAATTTTCCAATATTGTTTGCCTTGCAATTACCCTATAATGTAAGCCATACGGCAAGCAATCCATTTTTAATGATTTTATTTTATCCTGCCACAGCTTTTTTAGTTTTCTCTAAAGAATTCACCAAACTTTTCTAACCGACTGCGTAGATGCAGCCATTGTTGCAATGCGACCAACTTAGTGCATCCGTTTCCTAAGCTCTTGGAATATTTGAAACAAGTCGACCAAAAAAGTGTTGATGCACTCCAGCAGAGTTGGATAATTTAAATTTGACGGATTTAGAACCAGTGAAGAATCCTTCAATAGTGAAGGAGCAGAATAGAAGGACTTGCACCTAGAGCAAAAACCTATTCAGATATCTACTAACTAAAATGTGTTGTGGCAATCGCGAAATTTCCTCAGATGATCTGAAGACAACCAATTTCATGGATATTTAAATTAAACATGTTTTTATCCAGATGAAATATGTCTTTATTCAGATTATTTAAGTCGTAGAAAATACTATATATAAATTTTTAGGGTTTATAAATTTACTACACGCACATTAGGCTGGATCGCCGTCCATACAAATGGAAAAACAAGTTCCAGTCACCCCACGAAAATAAAGTTTGGATTGTTTAATGATGATTTGGAAAATATTTCGTTGCTAGATCAAGCCATCTGTGAAAATAACCCTAAAAATCATGTTTTTCTGGTTTATTTTTTCACATTTTCCATTAGTCTTAGAGTAACTTATTGGTCGAATTATTGGACGTTTATAGTTATTTTTTGTGGATTTTCACAGTGACTACTGAAAACTTTTTTTGTATTTGTTCTTGTCAAGAAAAACATACGCCATAGTTTATTACGCCCAAAAGACACTTAATTGAAAACATAGGTGTTCAAGTATATCAGAATGGTACTCGCATTCATATATATGAATGTTATTTTCCAGGTGGAGCTTGTGGAAGGAACTCTCCACATAAAGAAACATTCAGTTCTGATCTACGAAAATTGACAAGATCGAACAAATTCATTCTAGGAGGAGATTTCAACTGCAGACATAATTATTGGGTTTGTCGACGTGGTATCGCATGGGGAAACCTATTATTTCATAAACTGCAATTGGATCAATTTCAAATAATGTTTCCACGCGATAGTACCTATATACCAAAAACAGCCATCAACGTTAGATTTCTTTCTAACTAATATACAGCAGCATATATGTCCTATTAGAATTTTAAATGATCTCAGCTCTGATCACCTACCGATAACAACTTCAGTCCATTTGCGATGCGACAGAACGGAGAATTGTGTACTGGCTAAGGTATAAGGAAACCATAATAAACAACCTTCAACTCCCGGAAAGAGATATATCAAACGAAGCCCATGGAGACTCATTGATAAACGACTTTAATAATGTCATAAATATGGCAATCTGCGACAGTGTACCAAAACGCAGAATTATGCCCAGTACAAATGCATTACCATCAAATATCAAAACTCTCATACAGCACAGGAACATCTATAAAAGAAATTGGAAGCGACACAGTGATACAAATGAATATTTTAAATAAAAATATCGCAAGGGAATTAACGACTCTTCGGAATAAGACCTGGAATAATATGTTATCTACATTAGATAAATCTTCCTCTCCGTTCTGGAAAATTTCGAAAATATTAACCTTAAAACCTTAAAACAAGGTAATAACGTATATTATTTACAAGAAGAAAAATGCGAAGTTTTGCCAAACAATTTTAAGATGAACCATAGCGTTTCAGCAGCCCTAAGTGACCGTCAAACTACTTTAGAGGTTAACAATGTGTCAGATCAAGTTAGGTCTACATATTTAAATCCACAATTTCTTTTAAACAATACATCCCAAAAAATCAAAATCTTATTAAAAGAACTTAAAAACAAAAAGTCTCCTGGAAATGATGGTATAAAAAATCAATGTCTAAAAAGACTGCCTACAGTCGGAGTAATTTTCCTAACAAAAATAATTAATAATGTTGCTTAAAATTGTGTAACTTTCCTAAAATATGGAAGAGTTCTAAAGTAATAGCTATGCATAAACCAAACAAACCACCTGAAGACCCAAAATCGTACCGTCCTATTAGTTTATTATCTTCCATAAGTAAAATCTTGGAAAAAAATATAAAAGAGAGAATAACAAATTTCATAGATGATAACAACATATTACCACAACAACAATTTGGCTTCAGAAGAGAGTACAATACTTCACAACCTCTTTTAAAAATAAGGAACCTGGTTCAAAAAAAATTCCGTGAAGCGAAATCCACCGGTGCTTATGGACCTTATATTTAAACTGAAAAGTCTTAACTTCCCTACTGACGTAATAAAGATTGTCCAAAATATCCTGAGTAATAGATCATTCAGAGTATTCCTGGGTGAAACATGCTCACAACAAATACAGATATCAAGCGGATGTCCTCAAGGTTCTTGTCTGTCGCCAATATTATAAAACATCTACACTGCCGATATTCCAATTCCTAACAATTGTACTATCTCCATATTCACCGACGACACTACAATAGTCAGCTCTGATGTGTATGCCACAAATGTCATTGCAAACCTCCAGTCAGCAATGAATGAACTACAAAATTATTTCAATATTTCAATAAATGGAATATATTGATAAATCCTGAGAAAACACAGGCAATTTTCTTCTCAAGGAGACGAAAATCGTGCTACTTACCTCAAAATCCACTATGCTTCGCAAATCACACCATTCAATGGGACAACAGTGTTAAATATCTGGGTATCATACTTTATAAAAAACTTAACTTCTGTGATCATATTCCTTATATTGTAAATAAAATTACGCGGATATTGTACCCTATGTTGAACAGAAGGTCAGGTTTAAACATCCAAAACAAGAAAATATTGATTAAAACAATCATCATCGGCAAAGTGCCACACAAAGAAATTACAAGTTGCACAATATAAACTACTCAAACTGATATTTGATCTACCTTGGCATTACTCTACTCAAAGACTTCATACTATATCAGGATTTCATACTGTACTAAACAAAATTTATGAATTGACCACAAATTTCACGAGGAGGTGCGAAACCTCACAATATAACCATATCAATGAACTGATCTCATCGTAAATTTTAACCATTAGTCTATAAGTCATTCAAAAAAGTTTTTTTTTTCAAATTTCCCTTCCATTATACACAAATTGTACATAACTATATAATAATCCCTAAATTGTTTAATAAGTAGAAAAGGAACGTAAATTCCTAAACTCTTGACTGTTTAAATTAACTATTGCAAAGCACGAAATGTTACGAGAAATAAATGAAATGGAAAAAATTTTTGTATTTGGTGGTAGTATTAATTAATAGCTGCAGTCAGTACCTTTCGAATGATGCCTAGATGATGAACATTGGAATGAAATTGTCGCCGCAGCACTCATTTTTTGTAAAAAGCGTTTCAACATTTTGGCTGTGAAAACCATCTCCTGCATTAAATTATTTCACAAAAATGGAGCCAGTGACTTCATTCTTCGTCCGTTATTCATCATTTAGGCATCATTCGAAAGGTATTGATTTCTCCTATATATTTTTCATTACATGTTTTACAAAATGTTTCCAAGAAATATGAGTTCTTAGGTGTCACCTTGAAAACCCACAAAAAATCAATATAAACGCCCAATAATTCTACCAATGAGTTATTCTAAGACAAGAAAACAATTTTTTATTTAATGTGCTTCCAAGGGTCTATTAACTCCGAAAAAAAGTGGACAAAAATGCAACTTAAAACAAGTAAGGAAAGACTAAAGTCGGACGGTGCCGACTGTATGATACACTCCACTTTCTATCCTATTACAACTCAAGTCTGTAAAAAAGTGAAATCTGAACAAATTTTTGTACCCTGTAAATGTTTGTGTTTGACAAAAAATGTTAAATAGGAAAGGACATCTGTTCGGGGGTATATTGAAAGATGGAACGATGTGACCGGATTTCACCATGTATGTTTATAGGTGAAATAAAGGGTGATTTTTTAAAAGCTATAGGAAAGTTTTTCAAAAAACACATAAAATTCAGAAAAATGCATGAAATCTTTATTTGAATCGATAGTACGGTCCATATAATTTAATGTTTGAAGATTATTTCATGCAAACGTTGACCTTGACTGCGCCTCAAATGGTCCATCAGCTTAGTCCAATTTTGGCATTTCCACGTTTTTGAGTAACAGAGGCTCAATAGCTGCGAACGGCGACGAATCGATAATTGATGGCCATCATTAACACTGGCCGATACAGCTGCGATATTTTCTTCAGTTCGCACTCTACGTAAGCGTGTTGGTGGTTTAATGTCCAACAATGTAAATTTGGTGCGAAATTTAGTCACAATAGCCCGAATAGCCGGAATAAAATGGAAGCGCGCGATGAACTTTCTTAACAGAGCACGCATTTTGATAATAAAATTCAATAATTTGCAAGCGTTGTTCGTTTTTAAGACGATTTATGGTTAAATTATAGACTAAACTGAAGATGTTTGACAGTGAAACAAAACCCGAAACGTGCGTCAACTGTTTAAACCAGTGTTGCCAAAAAGATAATAGCTAAAAAATAACCCTTTAAAAAAAGTTTTCGAAATTCGTACTTTTACGGCAAAAATTGAATCATGAAGTAAAGTTATCTTGCACAGTGTACGTGAGATAATGGATTTTCAAAGTTTTTACTTTTGGAATTAAAATAGGATGGAAATACAGTCAATTGTAGCACCCAGTATCTACCAATATTCATTGCATTTAAGCTTTTTTACTATATTTACTTTTTGAATTGACTTGAAGTATTATGTCGATATACATATATAGTATAAACGTATTGGTAGCCTAGTCTTATATTTGCTTTGGTTTGTCTATATTAAAAAATTGACATTTTCCTGTAGTGTTACTGCACTTCTACGAAAATCGACAGCCTCTGTGAGCATCTAAACTTAACGCATATTTTACTTGTTTAATTTGCTTTTTTAATTCCAATTTTCATCGTAGGTACATTTAGTAACTCGACTATAATATAACTTTTATAACTATAAAAGAAAAAAAAAAAGAAAATATATATTTTTCGATTTTTTTTCTACTTTTATGTCTTCGATGAACAGCTCAAATATTACTCAATTAGAAAATTAACTTAAAAAACACGTAAATGGATTAATTCGATTTGAAGCGTTCAAATTTTGTTTCATATCTCCGATTTTGATGAAATATTTCAAATATATACTTTACTATATGATGGTTAAATCTGCATGAATCATAGAGGAGTTCCTGATACTTACTCCAGAACAATTATAATTGCAATCGAAATTAATAATATTTATTTAAGAGAAATAAAAAGAATAAGAAGATTTTTAATCCTAGTAATTTGTTTGTATATGTTGGCGTGTAACTAACTGGCGTCAGCTGTTTAAACCAGTGTTGCCAAAAAGATAATAGCTAAAAAATCACCCTTTATATGCTATTTAAGCGAGAAGAGCTTCATTTACACCTTTAGTGTCTATGGTAACCCAAACTAAAATTTTCCGACAATTTTTTTTTTCGTTGAATGTTTTAAACCTTTAATCTCCTTTTTGAAAGAAATTTTTGTAATTTTTCGAAAAAAGGGTCAATTTGGGCCATAAAGACAGGAGCTAAAGTGTTAAGATCTTCTACTAAAATGGCCCTCATAAAATTCCACAATATATATCTGAGAGTTCTCTCAGAAATTAACTTACACGATTTTTATTGATTGTGTTAGATCGGTTCAGATTTATATATAGCTCCCATACAAAATTTCGTTCACAATTAGAATTTTTCCACTTTAGAATCCACATATTTTAACAGATTTCCCTCTAAATTCGCAAAACACCTTAAATTTCAAATGGAAACACTTGTGGTAAAAATGTGTTAGATCGGTTCAGATTTATATATAGCTCCCATACAAAATTCGTTCCCCCAGAAACACAACACGTTATACTTCAACTGGAAGAACTTATTGTGAAAGTTAGTCAATTCATTCCATGTTTATTCTCACATATTATTCTCGATTTGACAAGTTGGGTCAGGTCATATTAGCCTGTGATTAGGATACATAAAAAAGTTTGTCCCTTTTTCACTTTTTTACTGAATTGAATTGTATTCCGATAGAAAGTGGAGTGTATCATATAGTCGGTCCGCCCGACTTTAGCCTTTCCTTACTTGTTTTCACTTAGTATAATGTTCCAAAAAATGGAACTGTTAGAAGAAAATTAGAATAGAATAAATTCTACAAAAATGCTCTCAACAACATGCCTTTTGAGAATTATAGGGTCACTATTCTGTTCCATTCAAAGAGTCTTAATTTGTTAGACAGTGTAATAAGCAACATACATACTTTGAACTGGCTTCAACATGTGAATGTTCCCGTCTAATACAAATCTTTGGTTTGTTTAATACGTTGTCACAAACTATTTAAACTTTAACACTGTTCATGGGTGAGCTTTCTACGATTTTTGAGCTATTTTATTAAAATTCGATAGAACTGTTTGTTTGTATAGTTGGTCTGTTATGTTGTATGTGTTGTCATTTATTTTGGTTTAAGAACAAGGGTTGTGCTGAAGTCTTCAGCAGAACCCAAAATTAGCAAAAAGGCAAAGTGAGACCTTTATTATTGCAGCTAAAAGTTGACTGCGCAGTTTCGATGGGCGCTACCCCATTTCGTCAGAACTTTCGCAACGAATGTATGTCTTTGACTTAAATCAGGGTTCATATTAGTACCAGCGGTCACATATGACAAATGAGTCCCGTCTTCACTGTACCTTCCACTGCTTTGGTCCGATTTGTGTTTTAACGGACTCGCTGAAAAGACTTCTAGATATTACTAAAAAATAAACCCATTGAGGACCAACAATTAAAAAAAGTTTCGGGTTACAAAATTCCAAAAATCACAATTACCTATCCAGCGAGCCCTATAAATCACAAATATTGGTTCGGAATGGTACGTGTTTTGAAAATCATGAATACATTTATCTGAATGCTCGCATAGTCACACAAATTCGATTGAAAACTTAAATATCTGCACAGTCACATGCAGAGATACAAGCCGACCGATTTTAAGCCGACAAGCCGCCGCCGCTGCATGTTCCTGCACGAGCCGCGCCGCCGCCGATTTCATCGGCTCACATCGACTTCAACCACGTCGCCGATTTCATCGACTCATATCGACTTCAACCACGCCGCCGATATTTGACGAAGTTCTAACTCAGTCCAATCTTACTACCAAAATAAACAACCCACTTAAAATAACAAAAGAAAATATGACTGTCGACATAGACAACCTACTATTGTGAAATATATGGATCTTTCTTTGATTTTGGTATCCTACTATATGATGACGTCTATAGAATGATTTGAAAGTCGCATTTATATAAGTCAATTCCATGTGTTCCTATAAAAACAATAAACAACAGCTTCTTTAGCGTGTCAAAGTAGGTATAGCTTTACCATTCTTTGGAAGGATTATGATATTCAAGATGTCTGGTCAAATATGCCTCACACGAAAAGCTGTAATTGCAAAAATATTTACTAAATTCGTCCATATTATAAGTTTTGGGAATGGATTCCCACTCCTAGAAAATTATTATATGGGATAATAATATTAAATTATGGGAACATTGGCTAATAATTACGAATATTGAACTACTTGCCAAAAAATAAAGGAAAAGGTATTAAAAACCAATACAAATTGTTCTTTGCATTTTCCCAAAATTGTCAAATAAATAGGGGTGATCGAATGACAGAATGATCCGGCAAATCAACCGAAAGCCGCCGCCGCCGCCGACCCATTTTTGGTATCACCGCCGCCGCCTATAATTATGGGTCGGCTTGTAACTCTGGTCACATGTATGCATATATGTGAGATAGATAAAGAGTGATTTTTTTGAGGTTAGGATTTTCATGCATTAGTATTTGACAGATCACGTGGGATTTCAGACATGGTGTCAAAGAGAAAGATGCTCAGTATGCTTTGACATTTCATCATGAATCGTCTTACAAACGAACAACGTTTGCAAATTATTGAATTTTATTATCAAAATGCGTGCTCTGTTAAGAAAGTTCATTGCGCGCTTCCATTTTATGGTCAGTTTAATCGACCCACTGAAGCGGCTATTCGGGCTATTGTGACTAAATTTCGCCCCAAATTTACATTGTTGGACACCAACAACGCTTACGTAGAGTGCGAACTGAAGAAAATATCGCAGCTGTATCGGCCAGTGTTAATGATGACCATCAATTATCGATTCGTCGCCGTTCGCAGCAATTGGGCCTCTGTTACTCAAAAACGTGGAAATGCCAAAATTGGACTAAGCGGATGGACCACCTAAGACGCAGCCGCGGTCAACATTTAAATGAAATTATCTTCAAAAAGTAAATGTCATGGACCAATCTAACGTTTCAAATAAAGAACCGATGAGATTTTGCAAATTTTATGCGTTTTTTTTTTAAAAAAGTTATCAAGCTCTTAAAAAATCACCCTTTATTTGATTATTTCTGAAGAATCTATCACTTGCTGCTGCCATCTAATGCCAAAATCCCCAACATGAATGGCTTTATATAGTTGCTTAATTGCCTTTGATACTTTTGATCATATTTTTGGCTGGCGACATCTATTGTAAAATAATAGTGATCGTGTACTCTCATGTAATTGCATACTTTAAGGCGCCATAATATATCTGTACGGGAATATTTATGCACTAACGCCATCTGTTGGAGAGTAAAACTGATCATTCAGTTTAAAATTAGATATTTTATATCTTACCTTCTGCTGCCAAAATAATCCCAATAAGATTAAGCTATATATTAGGGTGGGTCGTTGCTTTTACCAATAAAAAAAAATATTTCAGTCGCCCCGAGAAACAGAGATTTGGATTTTTTAATGACGATTAGTAAAATATACATAAATATTCTGCACCAGAAATAATCAAACCTATTGTTGTCCTAATATCATCATCAATATATGTATTATGAGAAGTATGAACATTACGAATGTTTATTGTTGTTTTTTATAAATTATAAATTGATTTTGAAAGTTTGTGAAATGTATGTGGAATAACTCACATTTAGATCGGGTTGTTAGGAACTCCCCATATTAAAAAAGGTTTTTTGAATTGGCCCTACAATACCTAAAATAAAAAAATATCAAAAAATATCACTTGAAATTCAAAAATTCCATTTGAAATTCAAAAGTCGCCATTTGTTATTCAAAAGACATCATTTGGAATTCAAAAGACATCATTTGAAATTCAATAGACATCATTTGAAATTCAAAACTCGTCATAAGGAATTCAAAGACACCATTGAAATTCGAAAGTTTTCATTTGAAATTCAAAAATTATTCCATTTGTAATTTAAAAATTATTCCATTTGCAATTCAAAAAGTGTAAACAAAATTATTTAAGCAAAATATACATTAGGTTGGGTAGCATTTATTTATTTCTGTAAACTTTAATATTCTGCTGTTAAGAAAACAGATTTACATATCTCTCACGCAAATCACCCTAAACTAATTAAATTTCAAGATTTTATAACTTCTATATGGACGATCGGAATACTCTGAAATTTGGTCATTGGTAATGTTTTCATAGACGTTATATACATCTGCAATATGAGCGATATTGCAAGACCTCTCACACAAATTGGCATAAGCTTTGGATAAAATAAAACTGATCGGTAACAATTTAATATTGGAAATGGTTTTACAATCATTATAAATTATAAATTATATGCAGATGCTCTCTGAGCTGGTGAAGGTTATAAACTATATATGAAATTACCGACATTTTACATCATTATAATTATTAGTTGCTTATCATTTTATCAAATCTGTGTCCAAAACTGCAGAATATCCAAATTTGCAGAAAAAATAAATGCTACCCCTCCTAATGTATATTTTTCTTAAATAGGCTTGTTTACATTTTTGAATTTCAAATGGAATATTTTTTGAATTTCAAATGAAAACTTTTGAATTTCAAATGGCGTATTTTAAATTACAAATGGTGTCTTTTGAATTACAAATGACGAGTTTTGAATTTCAAATTATTTTTTTGAATTTCAATTGATATTTTTTGAATTTCAATTGATATTTTTTGAATTTCAATTGATATTTTTTGAATTTCAAATGGAATTTTTTAATTTCAATTGATATTTTTTGAATTTCAAATGGAATTTTTGAATTTCAAATGGTGTCTTTTGAATTACACTTGAAAATGGTGTAGTAACCGAAATCCACTTCCGCGGTCCAAATATGCCTACATACCCCGAGATCCTCTTTTTAATAGTGTGGCAGTGCTCACTGCTACACTTACTTTAAATTTGCTGTCAACTTTTCCTTCCCTAACTCGCAATAACTGGCATTTAAAACCACTATTTGAAATTTTGTAATTTTGCGACCCCATTATCGGTGTCGGTCGTCTTCCTCCTATCAGCCTCGGGGGGACTTCTGTTCGCAAACGTGGATACGCTTGTTTAATAACATTTTAACACCACAAAGTTCGCAAATCCCCAAACAAAACTCATTAGCGTGCCAGGAGGGCATACATTCGACCCTAATAACGCAAATGAATGTATTGATTTGCACTCAGACTCGCTTATCGGCACCATGTAAAGGAAGAATAGACTAAATCGAATTTTCTTAATTTGTTTGGACAGCAAACAGAAACGAACATTCAACTAAGCCCTAAATAAAATGCTTACCGAGAATCACAGTTTCTTATAGATTTTATTCTGTTTTCTGTTCAACAAATTCAATCTATGCCTCACCATGTATCACATAATATTTAAGTTTATCTGTCGGGGACAGATCAATGGACTATGTCTCTTTTCCACTGTACCCACGCTACAGATACAAATGTACGAGTATGTGGGGGATATGTGGAACTAACTGATGGCGCTGTTTTTAATGCTGCATCAGGGGATAGGTGCTGGTCAACAATCGCATCGCTTCGCATCAACTCTAGAGTAAAATTGGGCGTTATTTAGAGACCTTGGTTTGAGGACCACCGGCGACAACAACAATGACAACATTACAACACTACAGTGTAGTTGCAGTGGCATAATTTTAATTTTCCCAATAATGTAAAAGCATGTTAAGTTGCAACAACATGCTGAACTATTCCAGCACAACAATCCAAACACTACAGTACACGCACTCACTTATGCGGACATGGACACGGACAGGGATACTCTGAGCGACAGATCGTAAGAGTAAGTAGGCCTTCTAACAGGCCTTTCTCCTTCTTCTTCATTCTTTCCGTTCTTCCTTCAAGGAATAGCATGTGATATTATCGGATGGTATCGAAGACAAGGCCGTTAGGATAACTTCCCAAAAATGTCTATTAGGAATGCATGATTGCTTGAAAGGATGCAGCAGACATTTATGCTGCTATAATAAACTGCTAACATACAGGCCTGCAGACGCGATATCAGTACAGCATGGAAAGGATGAGTATTTTCTTCTATAAAGAGACTCCAGGCATGTAAATACAGCAACCCGAGGATGGGAAAAACTTTGTCATCACTGTAGAATCTGGTAAGATGCCTTTTCCATGAAAAGAATCCATAATAAGATCCGCAAAAGCTTCAATGCAACGCCATTTTGTAGAGTTATCCATTTTGTCCGCCCAGGTCCGTAACATCCAACTGCGAAATTAGACGAAAAATGTCGATTATTGGAATGGTCAGCCACTTTCTGGCCATTCTCGTACATTTCTCCGAATGAAATGGACTTTCTTCATACTAATGTAGAGTACTGCTGGTTCACGAAACCATAAAATAACTTTCATCACTTCGTCCCGCGCTGGAAAACACACACGACTCTTACCTCCTAAACCATTTCCCGACCACATTTGACCATTTCTTCCACGTAACTGATGTTAAGTGTTACTTCGTGAAGGATGGTTAGCTTTCGTTTTCTTCTTTCTATACTTCATAGTTCTAGCATTACTTTTGTTACAAACTCAGATAAGTTCTGACAGTTAGCGTCGCTTTGAAACATAAAGCCGATTACGTTCGTCCTGTCATTTATAGGGTTACCCTGTCTTTCAAATCATGGACAGAGAAGTATAACGTGTTTTGTGTATTCTTCCTCATCCATACAGCTTAGACACATATTCGACAGCTTCCATCGATATTGTTCTATACCCATAGATTGTTCGGACGCAGCACAGTCTGTGTGTAGATAGTAGTCTTTCCAACAGAACTTTATGTTCAATGCCACCGCCCATACAGGGGATGTATAGAGGATCACCGTTTAGCTTCATCTCTTTTTTAGCCATGCTGAGGTTTGGGATGTTTTGTCTACCACGGTTTTCTCCGCATCGTTCTTTCCAATTCTACGTATAATGACTTAATGCTATTTATCACTTTTCTCGCCTCTTGGTGGATGAATCTGTCGAAAAAATTTCGAATCTACTCTCCGAGCCTATTGAAATCCGTTCGTTCATAGCCAGTTGGGCTCAGTTCAGCTGAGTTCTCCAATTCTTCTTTTGCGCTCCCATCGAAAGGACTTTCCTCTAGATCTTCATTCGTATTTTTGTTGTGGTAATTGCTGTTGCTTACAGTTTTCATAAAGGTGGGCACCAATTCATGGTCGTTATCTTCATCCGTAGATGTCCAGTCGACTCTTGACCCCATGGTTATCTATGCCTGAGCAGGGAAACCATGCGAGGGTTAAGCATACATAATCACTGTGTTGATCGCGTTGCCACTCCTTTGTTGAGGGCGGCGCTTTCTACTCCTGTCTCAGAAGATTCACTGTTTTTTTAAGTAAATTTCAGTCTCACCCTCCTCCTCTGCCGTAGGCATGGAATCATGAAAATCCTTCGAAAGGGAACCAAAATGTGTAGCTGATATTTTGAAAGATAACTCTGGGAGGTGACAACCAAGGTACGAAAACCCGGTTTTTTACCCGTAACTCAAGATTTTGGGGGAATTTCTTGGAAATACAGATTCTTGTGCTACTCGACAAAGCCTACAAGAAAAATATTATCACTTCCCAGAGTTTTCTACTTCATTTTTTTTGTAGCACTGTGTAATAAGAGGCTTCTCTAAAACATCCCACACTTCTGGAGCTCTTCTTGGAACACTCATTTTAGATATCTAATGACGCAGATTATTTAAACAAACTTTGTTATTCATGATCGCGTTACTCTACCCTACATGATCATGGGGACCCACTTGTCAGATTTATTACGGAGGTGGCTTTGATGTCTGCTCGGTAAAAGCATTCTGACATCCAAGAAGGCTTTCTACTTGAATCAGCATATGTGAAGCTATAGGACCACAGTTGCACATTCACGCAATGGCGATCCCTATAGATAGACCATAGTTAGAGTCGATTTTCGGCTTAGTTGTATTTTCCTGTGGACTTGCAGAGACTGGGATTAAATAAAGATTTTTCGTCAATGGTCGCCCCTGCACCATATCATGTCTGCAGCTCTTATTTTCAAGCACTATAAGAGCTTCTGGTCATAGAATTGACATACCAGCTAGGAATGACTAAATGGGGATTATTCCTGGAATGGACTACACTGCAAGGAACTGGAAGTTAAACTTCCAGCGTTTTCCTATATTTTTATTCCGGGAATGGACTACACTGCAAGGAACTGGAAGTTAAACATCCAGCATTTTCCAAACCTATGTTTTGGTTTTATTAGAAAAGTTGCGAAGAGGTTATGTCAGCCATCAGATCCATGAACTTGGTGACCCTAAATTAAAGAAAACTTCATGACTAACACACAAGCTCCAGCGGAACTTGATTGCACGACACTCATTGTTGCTGGCGAACAGCATTCGTGATCAAATATCCTACAAGCAAAGAGTGGGACAAGAAAAAAGGTATAAACGGACGCCTACAAAATTGATTGTGAATTTGGCTACGGTGTCTTCTCGGTAATATCATTCTGACTTCCTGATTTATGTAGCTTCCAGGCGGATTTAAGGAAGCATTACTTTCTACAAGTTAAGCATGAAAGAACTCTCATCTTTCGTCACAAGAGGTCTTATAGAAATCTTTGTAGACAGCATGGCTGCCCTTTCAACTGCAAGATGTAGAGGAACTGAGTTCTCCGTCCAGACATAGGAATTTTAATGACAATGAACGAGCAAACGAATTGGGAGGATTGAATCCACTTTGAGCTGCTTTCATTTCAGAGCCAGCCCCAATCCCGGTTGTTGACTGTAGTACAGGGTTTTCCAACAAGAGGTGTTATTTTGGTATTCAAAGAAAAATTACATTTTTTGAGATAAATGATCGGATGTTTATTTCATAATAAAGAGGAAGTTATGCCGTTAATAATGAAAAACAACATCAGCCAAATGATCACCACGACCACGCTTAAATCACAAGATCTCGGTGGCCAATTGTGATCGCCTCTTCGAGAGATAACACGGTCCGGAAACTTTTCCCGTAAAAGAGCAATGGTTTCGTTGCTTGTGTGGCACGTAGCGCAGTCTTGTTGAAAGTAAACGTTGTCCAGATCAATACCATCCAACTCCGACCATAAAAAACATTAATAATCTTTCGGTCCAATGACCCCGCCGGACCATAAACCGCACCAAACAGTCACACGATGAGGATGGAGAGGCTTCTCAACAATAACTATTGGGTTTTCCGAGCCCTAGAATCGACAATTTTGCTTGTTGACGTAGCCACCGAGGTGGAAATGGGCCTAATCAGTCAAGATGATTTTTCGATGGAATTCCGGATCATTTTCATTCATGAATTTTAATAATTTCAATGCGTTGTTGAAGCGTGTATCGTTCCATTTTTAGTAATGGCGTAGTTTCTACTTGTCAAATGTCAAAGAATTAAAGCTTCAAAAGTGACAGCTATACGGTGCTAATGAGGCCACAATATGGTATATATAGTATTAGTATTAGTATTAGTATTAGTATTAGTATTAGTATTAGTATTAGTATTAGTATTAGTATTAGTATTAGTATTAGTATTAGTATTAGTATTAGTATTAGTATTAGTATTAGTATTAGTATTAGTATTAGTATTAGTATTAGTATTAGTATTAGTATTAGTATTAGTATTAGTATTAGTATTAGTATTAGTATTAGTATTAGTATTAGTATTAGTATTAGTATTAGTATTAGTATTAGTATTAGTATTAGTATTAGTATTAGTATTAGTATTAGTATTAGTATTAGTATTAGTATTAGTATTAGTATTAGTATTAGTATTAGTATTAGTATTAGTATTAGTATTAGTATTAGTATTAGTATTAGTATTAGTATTAGTATTAGTATTAGTATTAGTATTAGTATTAGTATTAGTATTAGTATTAGTATTAGTATTAGTATTAGTATTAGTATTAGTATTAGTATTAGTATTAGTATTAGTATTAGTATTAGTATTAGTATTAGTATTAGTATTAGTATTAGTATTAGTATTAGTATTAGTATTAGTATTAGTATTAGTATTAGTATTAGTATTAGTATTAGTATTAGTATTAGTATTAGTATTAGTATTAGTATTAGTATTAGTATTAGTATTAGTATTAGTATTAGTATTAGTATTAGTATTAGTATTAGTATTAGTATTAGTATTAGTATTAGTATTAGTATTAGTATTAGTATTAGTATTAGTATTAGTATTAGTATTAGTATTAGTATTAGTATTAGTATTAGTATTAGTATTAGTATTAGTATTAGTATTAGTATTAGTATTAGTATTAGTATTAGTATTAGTATTAGTATTAGTATTAGTATTAGTATTAGTATTAGTATTAGTATTAGTATTAGTATTAGTATTAGTATTAGTATTAGTATTAGTATTAGTATTAGTATTAGTATTAGTATTAGTATTAGTATTAGTATTAGTATTAGTATTAGTATTAGTATTAGTATTAGTATTAGTATTAGTATTAGTATTAGTATTAGTATTAGTATTAGTATTAGTATTAGTATTAGTATTAGTATTAGTATTAGTATTAGTATTAGTATTAGTATTAGTATTAGTATTAGTATTAGTATTAGTATTAGTATTAGTATTAGTATTAGTATTAGTATTAGTATTAGTATTAGTATTAGTATTAGTATTAGTATTAGTATTAGTATTAGTATTAGTATTAGTATTAGTATTAGTATTAGTATTAGTATTAGTATTAGTATTAGTATTAGTATTAGTATTAGTATTAGTATTAGTATTAGTATTAGTATTAGTATTAGTATTAGTATTAGTATTAGTATTAGTATTAGTATTAGTATTAGTATTAGTATTAGTATTAGTATTAGTATTAGTATTAGTATTAGTATTAGTATTAGTATTAGTATTAGTATTAGTATTAGTATTAGTATTAGTATTAGTATTAGTATTAGTATTAGTATTAGTATTAGTATTAGTATTAGTATTAGTATTAGTATTAGTATTAGTATTAGTATTAGTATTAGTATTAGTATTAGTATTAGTATTAGTATTAGTATTAGTATTAGTATTAGTATTAGTATTAGTATTAGTATTAGTATTAGTATTAGTATTAGTATTAGTATTAGTATTAGTATTAGTATTAGTATTAGTATTAGTATTAGTATTAGTATTAGTATTAGTATTAGTATTAGTATTAGTATTAGTATTAGTATTAGTATTAGTATTAGTATTAGTATTAGTATTAGTATTAGTATTAGTATTAGTATTAGTATTAGTATTAGTATTAGTATTAGTATTAGTATTAGTATTAGTATTAGTATTAGTATTAGTATTAGTATTAGTATTAGTATTAGTATTAGTATTAGTATTAGTATTAGTATTAGTATTAGTATTAGTATTAGTATTAGGCGTTCAGGTACGATAAGGTCCATACAAAATGGTGAATTCTGCCACTACTTAACCAATTAATCAATTTGGCCTTCCATTAGAAGGCCCTGCCAATTTGACCTGTCAGCTCTCACCCAAACTTTGCAAATATGTGTGCGCGCCTAAAAGTATGCACATCCATTCAATGCATAAAAATGGCCTAAAACATTTTAGACTCCCACACTCAGCAAACAAATGAAGTTATCTTTGCTAAAAGTTTCCACGTTAGCCCTGCGAAAACCTCAATGAATTTTTTCATTGATTCCTTCGGCAAAAATCATTGTCAATATTGCCGTTGCACTCACTAGACCTGAGAGTACAACTTCATAGATACCGCAAATGCCATGCCACGACCATCGCCACGGTAGCGCCACCTGCACCACCCCATTTGTACCCTTTGAACCAAATATATACTATATTGCGAAAATTGAGTCACTATACCTCGTAAATCTACACTGCACAGCCATAGCCGCCTTTAGGACACATGGGCTTGTCGGGATGCACATGCAACGACGCTGCTGCCTGAACATGGTACTTTTATGGTTCTTTAATGCGATTTTGTGTTCACACAAATCTAATGAGTTTTTAGAGGCAACAACACCACCGGCTACATTGTCCTAACAAAATTCCGGAAAGGTGAGCGTGAACGCGTTCTATGTAAATTGTTCCATGTAAAATTTAGAGTTCATGTTTAGAAAACAAATAGAGTTTCTAAAGAACTATTTGCCATATAGAAATTCATTTTCTATTTGGCTGCAACGGCTTTAGTTGGTTTACGTAGCCGCTCTTACGCGAGTGTCAAGTAGTGCCTTAAGGCACCATTTTGAACGGCTTTACTCTGAGTTTTGCTGTTATTGTCAATCTCGAAGAGTCAACTGGCATTCTTCCTACCTGAGTGTTTCGTGACGGGATAAAAATGGTACCAATCAAACGACAACAGCCAGAATATGAATTTCAATGTGGACGTCCCTTTATTTAAATAAATAAAATAAAGACATTTTTCCAATTGGTAAAATAGTATTTGTAAAATGGGAAAGGAGGGATAAAGTGATACTAGTTTGACTTCATTTGAGTCCAGAAATAAATGTAAATAGTCAGTGCCACACCTAACATTCATATGCGATTTTTTTATTTTTTTCGATTTCGAGATCTCAGATAAAGACCCTTGTATCTTTTAATCGACGCTCACCAGCCCTGGTAACTTAATAAATAACTAAAGCTTAATATATCAGCTGAACAATTTCAAAAAATCATGGGATAATAGCTTACAGTTTTTTGTTAATTTATAAATTATTGCAAACATCCTAGCAAATCATTCCAATAAAATCAAAGACTGATTGCAACAGGATTATTTTTCAATTCATACTTTTAGGGGTATAATAAATGCAATATTCAAATCATTTGTTAAGGCCAAAACAAGTACAAAACAATACGACACAATACCTTTATTTGAGTGCTCCAGACTGAGAGATTGAACAAGCTCAGGTCTATGGTGATAAAATCCGCAGGATTAGACCAGACCCGACAGCGCATAGGAAGGTATATGACATAATTAGTTATGGTAGGAGTGCGATTTTGGACTCTCATTCTGTATATGACCAGGTTGTCGATGCCTGCATTTTTATACCCTCCACCACAGGATGGTGGATACTAAGTTTGTCATTCCGTTTGTAACACCTGTAGATCGTCTTAGGTCGATATACACCATTTTCAAGTGTAATTCAAAAGACACCATTCAAAAAATATCAATTGAAATTCAAAAATTCCATTTGAAATTCAAAAAATATCATTTGAAATTCAAAACTCGTCATTAGTAAATCAAAAGACACCATTTGAAATTCAAATCTCGTCATTTGTAATTCAAAATGCACCATTTGAAATCCAAAAGTTTTCAATTGAAATTCAAAAATTATTCCATTTGAAATTCAAAAATTATTCCATTTGAAATTCAAAAATGTAAACAAACTTATTTAAGAAAAATATACATTAGGTGGGGTAGCATTTATTTTTTCTGGTGTCTTTTGAATTACTTATGACGAGTTTTGAATTGCAAATGACGAGTATTGAATTACAAATTGCTTACAAGGTGCATTTGACTCAAGAACTAAAGCCTCTTGACCATTCCAAACGTCGTCAATGGTCAGAATGGAGGCAAGAAATAGCGACAGTGGATGATCAGTTTTCGTAGAAAATCATCTTCAATGATGCGGCACATTTTCCCTCAGTGGATTCGTCAATAAGCAGAATTGTCGCATTTGGGCGAATGATAATTCAAGAGAGATTGTCAAAAAACCAATACACCCACAAAGAGTGGGACTCTTTGGTGCGGTTTATGGGCTGGCGGCATCAGCGGGCCGTATTTTTCCAAAATGAGGCCGGTCAGGCAGTTACTGTGAATAGTCTTCGCTATCGTGCGATGATAACGAACTTTTTATGCCCCGAATTGGAAGATATGAATGTGGACGATATGTGGTTTCAACAGGACGGTGCCACTTGCTACACAGCTAACGAAACAATGGCTCTTTTGCTCGGCAAATTCAATGGCCGTGTTATGCGATGTCAATTGGCCGCCAAGATCATGTGATTTGACACCGTTGGACTTCTTTCCTTGAGGCTATTTGAAAGAAAAGGTGTACGTCGATACGCCAGCAACAGTTCAAGAGCTAAAGGATGAGATAATTCGGCACATTAACGGCATAGAACCTCAATTATGCCTCAGCGTCATCGAAAATTTGGACCATCGGATGGAGGTGTGTCGCCGAAGTCGCGGCGGCCATTTTGTTCCATGCATAATGAACCATTGGTGTGGTTCATAATAAAAAGAAAGGACAATAATTTCCTAAATAATTTGTGTTTTCTTCCAAATCAACATCGGCCCTTAACATTTAACCACCTTTTATAAATCTTTTCGAAAAACGGCTCAACAAATAAACGTGAATTTATAGTTGAATGCCAGAAAAATTATTGCTTTACAAAAACATTGTTTAACACAGCAAAAATGCTGTACCTCGCGATTATAGTTTTATACTGAAATTCGCCGAATAAGGATAACCTTCCGGTAAACCTCTGTTTGAAAAGGTAAACGGAAACTTAATTAGACATCTTTTAATGCAAACTAACTCGGGAAGAGCTCTTGTTTTCCATGAAGTAAACAAAATTCCAATACGATATATGTTTTCCGAGATAAAGACCAATAAAATAACATCTAAAATTGTGAATTTTTCAAATGTTTTAATATTTAAGAACATAAATATTGTTGACGATCGACCTTATGATCGACATCAGTTGATGATGGCATGTGAAAGATCGACAACACCTAATGCATGAATGACATCCACATGCAGATGGCACTATTGTTTATTTTACGACTTTCGTACGAAAAGTCGTAAAATAAAAGTAAAAAATAAACACAAAAACGACAAAATATGAACAACTACAATTTAAGCGGCGTCATCGTTATTTCGCACTAGTGCACGGAGGCCGCCATGTTAACGATCGACCATATGATCGACATCACCTAATGCACGAATGTCATCCACATGCAGATGGCGCTATTGTTTATTTTACGACTGTCAAAGTTGTGTTTGTGTACTTCGTACGAAGCAGCAATTCGTGCTAAAATAAAATATTAAAAACCATAATTTGTGTTGTTTTTATAAATTGTCTCCTCTAGACTCCGTCTAGGGAGACCAACAGTTCCACCAAACTGGTAGGATTCTGTTCAAATAGTTCCACAGAAATATTTTGCCACAATATCGCGAGAACCTTTTGGAATATGTTTAACTGGGATATTCTCTGAAGAATTCAATCAAAAAAGTAGAGATTGGGCGCATCAAATTTGGCAGTTTTTTCGTTGGGTTCAGCATTCTTTGGAGGCTGTGGTGCACAGTGCATTATCAGCGGCAAAAACTCTCAAATGTATTCATTGAATTCTGCATGGTTGTGGTGGACACCAGCATGTAAATCTTTAGCAACTTGAATTATTTATTAAGTTATAAGAACTGGTGCCATCAATTAAAGGAGAAAATAATTTTTATCAGAAATTTCAATAGTACATACTAATAAACTGAAATTTGTATGTGGGCGTTGGGCGTGGCACTGGCAATTTTCATTTAACTGTGGACACAAATGAAATCACTGGTAATGATTTGTATTAACGTATATATTAAAATAATAAATTTATGACATTTTTTCATTTTATGTTACATGGGAGGAAGGCGCGGTTATGAGTGGATTTAAAAAAAAAACTTATTTTTGAACTTATTTGACAATAATAGGGATATATGTGAAATTACATGATTATAGATTTATTGCCTCCAATTTTTGTCGCAGCTTGTATGCAAATATTCCACTGTGCGGCGTCTTGACCATGGCACCATTTTTTCTGCAGGATAAAATAGTGTATGAGTTGCACATGATTGGACTAATGGATCTATTATAAAGTAAGTGAGTTGGATGCTTTATAACTGACTGGCACCACAACCTAATAAGCTATTTTGGAGTTAAGTTATTTCCGATTACCATCAATTTTTTCTTTGTGTATAAATTTAATGATCCATTTTCTCTCTTAAAGTCAATCTTCCACAAACAATGATACTTCTGAAGGCTGGATCTTAACATCCCGACCAAGACTATACGATGTTGGTATTGAGTTTTTTTTTCAATGAGCTCATTATGTTCTCCAATAACGCGCGCATGAAATTCCATCAAATTTTATGTTGATTTTTTTTCGTGAAAATTCCTGTCTCGCCCCCTGATGGTATTTTATGATGGTAAATCATATTAAATTTATGGATTTCACTATTTTCCCTCATCAAACAAAAAGTAATCATATTTATTAATAAACTTTTGATCATAAAACCCATGGCCGATAAGGCCATGGTACATCAATATTGGCGTGTCTCTATGTCGGCATGAATATGTGTTGCAACATGTTTCACACTCCATTAAATTTCATTTCATTAAGGCGTTTTTTTACGATTCGATATTATTTTTTCGGTTATATGCATTATGCTAAAGTACATACATACATATGTAGATATGTTTCAGTATATATGTACACAACAAAAAAGTACATATGTAAAATAGTTCAATACATGATTACATGTAGACACTGCATGAATGAGTGAATACATAGTGTACAATATATATATATATGAGATACAATACATGCATATATCATATTTATGCATTTAGTCATGTATACATTGGGGTAGGTCGAAGTTCGAAATTTTGCAGATCAGAGAAAAAACTGGTAATCTAAATATACAGCACGTGTAGCTGTAAAATAACCAGCTAACTTGATAGTAGTTTTTTCATTCTATCGACTCATCTTCTTATACCCTCCACCTCCAGGATGGGGGTATACTAACTTTGTCATTCCGTTTGTAACACCTTGAAATATCGACCTGAGACCCTATAAAGTATATATATTCTTGATCGCCATAAAATTCTAAGACGATCGAGCCATGTCTGTCCGTCCGTTTGTTGAAAGCACGCTAGCATCTAAACGAAAGGAGGTAGAGCGTCCAAATCGGTTGGAATTAAAAGTGGGCGAAATCGGCCCAAAGGGAAAATTTTTTCCCTCACAAGGACTGAAAAACCCATAATAACCCCTAATATTTTAAAGTATTTCAGCATATTTGTTTACTATGTCTGCTTGTACTTACTTGATATTGGGTATGCGCATTCCCCCGACAACAAAAACGTGCACCATAAAACCGATTTTTATTCGTAGGGGGTGAAATGGGGCAAAAAGGAATAAAAATGGTACATATCAAACGAACAACAGCTAGAAACTCGAAATTCGCTGTGTACATTCCTCTAATTCAGTAGATACAAAATATGAAATTATTTTTTTCAAATTCGTACTTTTAAGGGATAAAGTGGGAATAGAGGGATAAAAATGGTACCAACCAAACGGCTGCACCTAAAATAATGAAATTCAGTGTATACATTCCTCTGATTGCGTAGACACGTAAAATAGAAGAATTTTTTCAATTTCGTACTTTTTGGGGTTAAAATGAAAAAAGGGGATAAAAATAGTACCAACCAAATGACCACAGCTGGAGTCATAAAATTCGGAATATACATTCATCTGACTGCGTAGACACGAAAATAAAAGGTTTTTTCCTAAATCGTCCTTTCAAGGGATACCAAGGGTACAGAGGGATAAAAATAGTACGAACTAAACAGCTACAGCTAGAATGATGAAATTCGGTGTGTACATGCCTCTAATTGCGTAGACACGTAAAAAAGAGAATTTAAAATAGTCGTACTCTTGAGGGGATAAAATTGGAAAAAGAAGATAAAAATGGTATCAACCAAATGGCCGCTTCTAGAATCATGGAATTCGGTGTATACATTCCTCTGACTGAATATTCGTAAATTCGTACTTTTACGGCAAAAATTGGTAGAATCGCGAAGTTACGTTTTTTTGAAAATATAAATATAAGAATACTTATTTTTTTAATTGGCTTGAAGTATTAATTCGATAAGCATAGTTTGAAATAATAAAAATATTATGTATTATATTATGTATATTATTATTATGTATTTGTTATGGTTTGGCCATATTAAAAAATATATATATATATTCCTGTAATATTACTGCACTTCTACGACAGCCTCTGTGAAATGCAATCCATGGTGGAGGGTATGTTAAGTTCCGCCCGGCCGAATTTAACGCCGTTTTTTCTTGTTTAATATATGTTTGTTTTGCTGGTTTCGAATTGTATTTCACGAATACCTCCAACATTGTTGCAATTCAGGACACTCCACAAGAGAAGCTTCATCTCACAGATTTTCTGTTTTATTTTCAAAAGTGTACGTTTATTGGGACTACAATTATATAAATAAGGTCGTATTGAATATTTGGAAAATTCGGTTATTTAGTCTATTATACCCTACACCACTTCGTGGTCTAGGTGGTCTATTATAGTTAGTTTCACGGCAAATGTTTGTAACAGCAAGAAAAAATCGAGCTAGACACACCTTTAAGCATACCGATCGGCTTAGAATCACCAGCTGAGTCGATTTAACAATGTCTGTCTGTCCGTCCGTCCGTCTGATGTTGTTGTGTTGAATTGTTGTCCGATTGTCATGAAACTTGGCAGAAGTTATTTCTTCTGTCCAAGGACCATCGGTATTAAACTTGGAGGAATTCAGATTTAGATATATCCCCCATACAAATGTCGCTCCCGATTTGACTTTTTCCGCCCTATAAAGTACATATAGTACCCGATTATCTTCAAATTTGGCCTAACACCTTATAATCGAACTAGAAATACCTGTGGCGAAAGCGGGTTAGATCGGTTCAGATTTAGATATAGCCCCCATACAAATGTCGCTCCCGATTTCACTTTTTCCGCTTTTGAAACCACATATTGTACCCGATTTTCTTTAAATTTGGTACAACATTTTATAATCCAACTGGAAACACCTATGCAGAAATTAGGTAAGATCGGTTCAGATTTAGATATAGCTCCCATACAAATGTCGCTCCCGATTTGACTTTTTCCGCTCTAAAATCCACATATTGTACCCGTTTTTCTTTAAAATTGGCACAACATCTTATAATCCAACTAATAAACCTATGGTGAAAGTGGGTAAGATCGGTTCATATTTAGATATAGCCCTCATACAAATGTTGCTCACGAATGTTTATCCGATTTGGGCCAAATTTTACATATTATATTTCACCAATTAACATACATGGTGAAAGCGGGTCACATCGTTCCAGGTTTCAATATAGCCACATACAAATGTCCTTTCCGATTTAAAATTTTTTGTCAAACACATACATTTACAGGATGCAAAAATTTTTGTCAAACACATACATTTACAGGATGCAAAAATCCTTCCCGATTTCAATTTGTACCGAATTGAATTGCAATGAGAATTGTTTGGGTGATGACCATATGCCCATACTTTGGTATGACTTTGGTATACTACTGTATAATTTGTATTTGTCTGTCGGACAATTGGATCAATTACCATATTATTTACCATATTCGTTAAATTTGACTAAAGATTAATTTATAGCATATACATTATATTCATATAATTTATATAATTTGTATGAACTACATAAAATTGTTCCCATGAAATACCTGGGTTTAGTAATCAAAGTGAGGTACATACGCAGGGAGTGGTGTAGGGTATTATATAGTCGGCCCCGCCCGACTTTAGCCTTTCCTTACTTGTTTTTATTATTAATTTAACTCAAATATCTGCAAAACCAAATAAAATCGTGCTGTCCCGTAAGTGTATTTTTCTTCTTCTATAGGGTCCGCAAAATAACTATAAAAAAACTAGTGAATATTTTCTCAAATTTCTTTTTTTATTTGAAAGTACAATCCTTCCGGTTAATAATGGAAAATAATTTCGTTCAAATAGCTGCTGAGGGTACCACACAAATAATAGTCCAACGCTTAGATGGCGGACCCTATATAATTCCATGTCTTTTTTTCTGTGCTAAAATCTGGAATTAATAACTAAATAAAAAAACATTGTACGCTATGGGGTTATGACATATCAAAAATAGTTTACTCTCGATACGGCCTAATATATATTTATATATACAATCATACATACATACATCAACATGCATTCTCGTATACTTAAGTGGTGTAATGTGTGCACTTTACCATAAAATTTTACCCGAAATTTTATATCATCATCAAGTGCAAAGTAATGATCATCGTTTTTTTCATTCCATAATCCCCCATGTAAAATGCAACACTGTGCAGCCAAGGGAATAAGGAAAGAGTCGACAAATAATCCAAAATGGTTCAATGTGAACGCCACAAAAATATTTATATACAAAAATTACATGGGGCTGTAAAAACACCTGGCTGATATATGGAGATATGTTCAGCCTGGTCGAATCGTATACACTTCCCAATGAATTGGTGAAAAATTTTCCCACATGTAGGGTTGTCGGTTGCTGTAGCTGACGATTTCTATTGTGTTTAATCGTTTGAACAATAAAAAATTAGTGTCTGGTTCCAGAAAATGGAAAATGGAGGTAATTGTATGAACTCGTATCATTAATTCAAATACATATTCCAAGTAATATGGTCCTGTGGCGCAATGGATAACGCGTCTGACTACGGATCAGAAGATTCCAGGTTCGACTCCTGGCAGGATCGACTTTTTTATATAAATAATACATTTCTAATGAAAATGTTGGTCTTGTTTCGGAGTTGGAACAGTTGTTCTAGGTAAATTTGAATAGGTCTTTGATATATCGATATTGAGGAATTGGTAGCCTCTTTCCGAAAATATGGTTTTTTTATTATTGTCCCCAAAAAATTGGATAAAATAGATGATAGTTCCGATTTGTCTCCACCTGACCATATATTAAGATATTTGTAGTGTATAAATTGGGAACGATTACATCACTTGATTGACATTGTATGATTCTTTCAACTTTTAATTTAAATGGTGGGGTTCTTTTAACCCAATTGTTTTTGGACAAGCTCTAGCTGTCTTCAGTGGCAAATCTATCATTCATTTAAAATGGTCACTTTTTCAATTTTTGTATTTTAGTAATTGTCATAACTTTGCTCAAAAGTATCTAAGTGGAATTGATGTCCATGTGCAAATATTAATTTTGTTGAAAAAAAAAAATAGCCGAAAAAAGAATCAATGCTGTTGAAGTTTTCCGCCAAACGTGCCTTGAACTCACAGCTTTCGGTTTTGTAGACACAAACACTACACAATGAGCCATGAACAGCGAACTTATGCTATGGAAAACGATAGGTGATATTACATTTTGACAAATTAATTTTATTAATGATATTATCATTAAATAATAAAAAAGAACATTTTCTCGATCCTGCCAGGAGTCGAACCTGGAATCTTCTGATCCGTAGTCAGACGCGTTATCCATTGCGCCACAGGACCGTTGATACAAACGGAAATTGAGAAACACTCCAAATTTTGCAATTTACATTTGAATAAAATTGATCCGCTGCACAGTGGTACTTTGGCAGCAAATGAATTCCGTACCGAGAGGAAAATCTTTCGAATGGAAAACTTAGACAATCTCTGAAAAACTCAGTGTCCAGCCCTTTTTTCTCATGTTAAATAGATTACATTGAGTTAATATGGCTGTTTTTCGATAAGACTGGATAACTAAGCTGCGATAACAAAAATCTAAATAAAATGTTAAAATTTCACTCAAAATAAAAAATTCTTTTTTAAAATTGTCGCTAAAAGCAATATCAATGTGTGTGTGAAAACAAATTTTGAAAAAATAATTTTGTGTTAAAAATGTTTGACTTAGCCTGGATAATTATCCAGTGTAAGTCAAAATGATGGATATCGAGGCTAAGTTCATTAAAGTCGACACAAAATATTTTTTTCAAAAATTTCTTTTGATACATATATTTATATTGTAGTTGGCGACAATGTGAACAAATTTTAATTTTTTATTTTGAGCAAAAAAATTAAATTTTTATTAACGTTTTTGTTGTCGCAGCTTGTTATCCCGGCTTAAAGAAAAACAGCCCTAATGACATTTTTACCAACAAACATTTTGTATCGGTGCCAAACTAGTCAGTCATTAACTAAGTGGGCGGACACTGTGTAGCATAGTATGGCCATAAAAATGCTCTACAAAGTGCACAATTATATAAGTTGATTTTTACATAATTTTAAAACCCAAATACACATACATACATTTCTATGTACAGTGTTCAATAACCGAAAAAAATGTTAGGCTTTAGCGAGAGTACTATATTCGATGTCTCAAAATTTGGCCATATTTTTGGATAGAGGACTTCAAAATAAGTGGGAATATTAGTGAGCATGTTATCGATATCTGGCTTAGTATTCGAGTTATCGAACGTTAATGCTTGAAAAACAAAAATGAAAAAATATTCCATGTGAAATGGAACAGAAAATTTCCTTGAAATGAAAGTTTGAAAATTTGTACTTTTCGATAAGGCGTATAAAATGTTGTTTTTCGATTTAAAAAAAATGTGAAATTGTAGACAAAAATAAATAATTTTGTCAATTGAAGCCGGCTTGTCTGAATAGACATGAACTTTAACATAGCCCCACAAAAAATAGTCTAAAGGCGTTAAATCGCACTATCTAGGCGGCCAATTGACCGGCACCGAACGTGAAATCAAAATTTTCACCGAACTCGCCTCTCAATAAGTCCATTGTTGCGCGTGCTGTGTAGCATGTGGCACCGTCTTGTTGAAACCACATGTCATGCAAGTCAAGCTCTTACATTTTGGGCAAAAAAAAGTTGGATATCATCTCACGGTAGCGCTCACCATTCACAGTTACGATTCGCATCATCTTTGAAGAAGTATGGTCCAATGATGCCACCAGCCCATAAACCGCACCAAACTGTGACTTTTTCTGGATGCATTGGTAGCTCTTGCAATGCTTCTGGCTGATATTCACTCCAAAATCGACAATTCTGCCTATTTATGTACCCATTGAGCCAAAAATGAGCTTCGTCGCTGAACACAATTGAAACACAAGAAGCGCGCGATGAACTTTCTTAATAGAGCACGCATTTTGATAATAAAAGTCAATAATTTGCAAGACGATTCATGGTTAAATTATAGACCAAACTGAAGGTGTTTGTCAGTGAAACAAAACACGAAACGTGTGTCAGCTGTTTAAACCAGTGTTGCCAAAAAGATAATAGCTAAAAAATCACCCTTTAGTACCTCCCACACAATTGTCTCTACCATAGGTAAAATTAAATCCTTTATAACTTCTATACCGGTGCCTGAAATCCATTATGACTTCATATTTGATTATGTTTTTAAAATTTATTTACGAATGTGGAAACTGGGTCCAATTGCCAGAAACTTCCAGTACTACTCCCACACTTAATTCGGCGCTAAGTAAAATATAAGTCCTTCCATACACATGTTCACTGAGAGTGAGGGTATATATAAGTCGGTTTAGCCGACTGACGTTTTCTTACTTGTTTTTTTATGATTTTTAGTTATATTTTTAATGAATTTATTATAAAATCCTCTCAAATCCCAAAATTGTTGGTTCGATATGGGTTAAAAAGGGTTTGAAAATATGTTGAAAAATATCCGAAAACAAAAATCAAACCTCACCAAATGCTGTTTAAATTTCCCCCAAACCGTGCCTAGAATGATATTACACTTTCAACAAATGAATTTTATTAATGATATTATTATTACAAAAAAAATTAATGTTCTCTGGCTTTTAAAGGGCTTGTTGAAAAGGTCGCTAATTATGATTTTTGGTATTTTTTAAAACATTAGAAGTAAAAACTAAAACATTTAGAAATATACATTTACCTTACAATGTAATGTGTAAAAAAATAAAAATGTGAGTGAAATATTTTATAGACCTTCAGCTATTTAGTTTTATTTTGATTTTTTAGATTATTCTAGATGGGCATTCCAGGTCAGTTTTTGTATGCAAGTGAAATATTATTTACTCCATATTTTAAATCCTACGTTTCGTTGGTATTTTCCAACATCTTCAGGCTGATTTTTTTATTTGAATATTTAACCGTTCGTCATATTTTCACTATTTTATTGGTTTGTATAATTAAAACGATACTGGAACAGCTTGACAAAAAAAAACACAAATTGCTTAAAATATTGCAAAAAATAAGTACGAAAAGAACAGTCTTATAACTTCTATCACAGTTAAAATCAAACTTTAAATATGGTTGCTGGACAAATACACCGATTTCTCTAATTTTCTTAAATAATGTACATAACGTTCATTTTTTCAGATCCGTTCTTTTTTTCCGGGAAAACTGAAAATCGGTTGATAACACTGTGGAACACAAAAATAACAACGGTAGAAAGGGTAAAAAGGAATATATGTATGTCGCCGTTTTGAAAGTTTATGTATTTAGAGGGGGGTTGATATTTACCCCCTTTGCACATTCTTATGATGAATTGGTATCTTAATTTTAAAATTGTCGCACGGTGTTTAATACTTTCCCCTTTGGGTATAATAATATAATTTATTTATTTTATTTAGCTAGTTATTAATTTAGCTATTTTATATTTTTCCTGAAATTAAAAAATATATTTTTCACAGTTACTGATAAAAAGAAAAATTAAAATAAAAAAATTCCATCACTTTTTTTTTCAAAAAAAAAAGAAATATTTCAGTTGAAAGCATATTTTAGATGCTTCCCAAAATCCCCACTTTATAAAACATGCTAATATCTAATTATACATTTTGCGAGTTGAATTTTCACAATTGAATGCGGAATAACTTTACGTATAGAGTCGTTGAGATAAGGTGTCCGCTTTGCACCCTTTGCAGGTCTCGGGTTCGAATCGTGACTCGGAAAAATATTTTTTAAACATATAAACAATAAAGGATGAGGTTTTTGGAGCTGATTTTCGGTTCATCATCTACGTGATAGCCAATGATGTTATCTTCATAAAAAATAATGTGAAAAATTTGTCAAAATTATGTTATTTTAGGCTCACCTACCGAGTGAAAATGAAGATGCACCAATATTTAGGGTATTTAAGCTTTTTGGAAGATTGCTGCCTTATATGTACTCTTTGAACCGACTTGAAGTTTTATTTGGATATATATAGTATAAACATATTTGTAGCCTTACCTTATAAGCGTGGTTTGAAATAATTAAAATTTTATATTTTTTATAAAATTATTTTTGTTTTGGTTTGGCTTTATTTAAAAAATTTAACATTTTCCTGTAAAGTTACTGCACTTCTGTAAAATCGATAGCCATGGTGGAGAGTATATAAGGTTCGACTCGATCGAACATAACGCCTGTTTTGTTTCCTATTAAATATATTCATTAAACAATGCTTTATTAAATTACTATACAACCTATTTTCTTGACCCATATAATTGTGCAGGGCCCTAAACACTGTGCATTCTCTCATAAATATGTAATAAATAAATTTAAGCCAGCAACAACACGCAAAAAAGAGAATAAAATCAACATCATAAAATACATCAAAGTAACGATTTATCAATCGGTGTTTTTTTTCTTTCCTTCTTTAATTTCATGTATGAAGTCAGTTAAAGCCGAATACAACGAAGCGAAAAAAGAAATGTAATAAAATAATGCAGTAAAAATTAAATGGAGCATAAAAACCGCACAAATGTTTTACATTATTAAAAAAAGTATGCGTAATATTTAATAGATAAATGGAAAGTGCTGTATACATGGCCAAACATGCCAAACAAAAGATGATTCTATTATATTTTTACAAGATTATTATGACGTTGAGAGGATAGGCCGCCAAAGGCAAATAAATTCCACGGTGTTATTTTTAAAATATATTGTTTTCTATCACAAAAATATAGTACAGATTCAAAAATGCATCTTCATTGGTATTTTAAGACCAAAGATTTCAATAGTAAATTTATTATATTCCTAAAAGTATGCATTGAAAAATACTCATGTTCCAATCAGTTGATAATTTTATAGGAATGATTTGCTAGGATATTTGGAATGATTTATTAATTAGCAAAAAACGGTATGCCTTTATGACCTGATTTTTTGCAAATGTTGAGCTGATATATTAAGCTTTAGTTATTTATTATAAGAGCTGGTTACCACCGATTAAAAGATGCAGGGGGTTTTATTAGAGATTTCGTAAAAAGTAAAAAATAAAAATTTGCATATGGCCGTTGGGCGAGTCACTGGCAATTTTAAAATAATTGTTGATTGAAATGAAATCTCTGGTAATGATTTTTATTAAGGTATATATTAAAATAAAAAATATATGACGATTATACTTGAAGTCAATTCAAAAAATATATATTGTTATATTTGTATTTTCAAAAAAGCTTAAATACAATAAATATTGGTAGATAGTGGGTGCTACATTTTATTTTAATTCCAAAAGTACAAATTTTGAAAATCCATTATCTCACGTACATAGTGCAAAATAACCTAACTTCATAATTTAACTAATTTTTGCCGTAAAAGAAAAAAAAAGTATGAATTTGGAAAATCTTTTTATTTTGCGTATCTATGTTAGAGTAATGTATACAACCAATCCCATGATTCTAGCTGCGGCCATTTGGTTGGTACCATTTTTATCACCTTTTTCCTATTTTACCCCCTTATGAATACGACTTTCTAAAATCTCTTTATTTTACGTGTATACACAATTAGAGGGATTTCCACAACAAATTCCATCATTCTAACTGTAGTCGTTTAGTTGGTACTATTTTTATCCCATGTACCCATTGTATCCCTTAAAAAGTACGAATTTAGAAAACCCTTTTATTTTTTGTGTCTACGCAGTCAGAGGAATGTATATTCCGAATTTCATGACTCTAGCTGCAGTCATTTGGTTGGTACTATTTTTATACCTCTATGCCCATTTTACCCCTTAAAAGTGTGAATTTGGAAAAAAATACTTTTATATTATGTATCTACTCAATTAGAGAAATGTATACACCGAATTTTGTGTTTCTAGCTGTTGTCGTTAAATATGTACCATTTTTATCCCTTTTTGCCCCATTTCACCCCATACGAATAAAAAATCACTTTATGGTGTACGTTTTTGTTATAGGGGGAATTACAAGTAGACATATTGAAAAAAATATGCTTAAATACTCTAAAATATTAGGGATTATTATGGGTATTTTTAGTCCTTGTGAGGGAAATTTGTTTCCCTTTTGGGCCGATTTCGCCCAGTTTCAATACCAATCCGATCTACGACTGTAAGACGGCTAGCTCCTTTCGTTTAGATGGTAGCGTGCTTTCAACAGACGGACGGACGGACATGGCTAGATTGTTTTAGAATTTTATGATGATCAATAATATACAGGTCTCAGGTCGATATTTCAAGGTTTTACAAACGTAGGTGGAGGGTATAAAAATATTTTTGCATTGGAGCCCCCCTAACGAGTGGAGATAGGAGGTAAGTCTGCTCGGGAAAAATGTTGGGAGGGAAAATTATTGGGGATCGGTCTTACATTTAACCCACTGGGTACGATTCCGCAGCAGTTTTGGGGCTTTTTGTGTATTTTTACCATCTTCGCTCACCTTTGACCCACTTGTACTCACCCCACCACCCTCATTTTTTGGCTCATGAATTTTTGTTGCCAACTTCACAAAATAGGCGATTCTAGCGTATCCAAAACGAACTCCTAAAATTGTCATACAGTAGACGCTCACAAATTAGAGCTTTCAGTAATTCGAACGTCCAGAAATTAGAATCAGTGTTTGCAATACATTAAACGCTCTGAAATTCGAATTTAAATTTGTAATTTTCGAGCGATTTTTTCCGAACAGCGAAGATGAATCCTCATCAGTTGTCTCTAATAATACAGCCATTGGAAGCGTAAATAATTTAATAAAATGGAGCAATTACAGTGAATTGTTTTCCACTAAGCACATAATCAATCTTTTGGCTCTCCGTAATGCTATTTCAGATTCGAAGAAACCAAAAATACAAACAAATATAACTGATTATATGTCAAACAAAGATTAGTTGTAAATTTGGCCATTGTGAGTCTATCCCTCCAATAACTTTATTATTAAATTTTTTAATAAATATTTAATTTTTTTTTAGTTTTTTCGTTTGTATTTTTTGGTCTGTAATCAATATTTGATTTGAACTGGGATATTGCCCTGGCTCAAGACCATGTTGCATCTATATTTAATAGAATGCAAACTACTGTAGACTACCACGATCATGATTTCGACCATGTCAAAAGTCTTTTCAAGTGGTTTCGCAGCGACTTTTCAACACCAAAACAGGCCTCTATAAGGAGATGATTCTCACAAACGAATGAGAACCACAACTCACTTGCCGAATTTGCGTTTAAAAAGTCTTGAGCCAGGACAATATCCCATTTCAAATCAAATATTTATTTTTTTTATTTTTTAATTAAAAAAATACATGTAATTAGACTGAATTGTTATGGTTTGTTGCCATTAGTATTTAAATTCATATTAATTTTAATTTAAAAACAAGGAAAGGCTAAAGTAGGGCGGGGCCGACTCTATGATACACTCCACTTTCTATCCGTATACAATTTAATTCGGTGAAAAAGCGAAAACGGGAAGGATTTTTGTATCCTGTAAATGTATGTGTTTGACAAAAAATGTTAAATCGGAAAGAGCATATGTATGGAGGTATATTGAAATCTGGAACGAAATAGGTGAAATATAATATGTATAGTTTGGCCAAAATCGGTTAAGCATTTGGGAGCAACATTTGTATTTGGGTTATATCTAAACCTGAACCGATCTTACCCACTTTCACCATAGGTTTTGTACTTGGATTATAAGCTGTTGTGCCAAATTTAAAGAAAATCAAGTACAATATGTTGTCTCCAAAGCTATATCTAAATCTGAACCGATCTTACCGAATTTCTTTATAGGTGTTTCTAGTTCGATTATAAGATGTTGTGCCAAATTTAAAGAAAATCGAGTACAATATAGGGTTTCTAGAGCGGAAAATGTCAACTCGGGAGCGACATTTGTATGGACGCTATATATAAATCTGAACCGATCTTACCTAATTTCTGCATATGTGTTTCTAGTTGGATGTTGTGCCAAATTTAAAGAAAATCGAGTACAATATGTGCTTTCTAAAGCGGCAAAAGTCAAATCGGAAGCGACATTTGTATGGGGGCTATATCTAAATCTGAACCAACCTTGCATAGGTGTTTCTAGTTGGATTATAAGATGTTGTGCCAAATTTAAAGAAAATCGAGTACAATATAATAATAAAAAATCAAAGGCTATATCTAAATCTGAACCGATTTAATCAATTTTCAACACAGATGTTTCTAGTAGAATTATAAGGTAATGCAAGGTAATTTGAAGCAAATCAAGTGAAATATGTGGTCTCTAGAGCGAAAAAAGTCAAATCGGGAGCGAAATTTGTATGGGAGCTATATATAAATCTGAACCGATCTAGCACATTTTTATCACAAGTGTTTCTAGTTGAAATATAAGATGTTTTGCCAATTTTAAAGAAAATCTGTTGAAATATGTGGTATCTAGAGTGAAAAGAGTCAAATCGGGAGTGAAATTCGTATGGGGGCTATGTCTAAATCTTAACCGATTTTCTTCAAATTAAATAGCGTTCGTCCTTGTCCCGAAAAACTTCATTGTGCAAAGTTTCATTTAGTTATGTCTACAATTGCGACCTGTATCGTGATTACAAAAATAGATGGACAGACGGACGGTCATTGCTAAATCGACTCAAAAAGTGATTGTAAGTCGATCGGTATAGTTAACAATGGGTCTATCTCGTTTCCTTTCGGGTGTTAAAACAAATGCACAAAGACATAATACTCTCGTGGAGTGTATAAAAATACATTTAATGTATCGGACTGAATTGTTACGTTTTTTTTTTCTTGTTTTATCAAATAAAATTGAATTAAAAATTTAAAAGTGTTTTATATTATTTTTGGGAAGTACATTTACTCAATTAAAAAAAAACGTCCAGAAATTAGAATAATTTAGAAATTAGAATTGCCTCAAAAACAAAGCGGTTCTAATTTGCGAGCGTCTACTGTACAACACTATCCCACCCCTAGTGCTCAAGGACATAGAGCTATTGAAGTCTTGAATAAATTTTCCTAACAGACAAAGTGACCTTGACCCAAAACTCTACAAAATTTCAAAATATTTGTTAGTCATTTTCGTTTACAAATATCCGAAAATTCCTGTTGCCTAGTGTTACTACCTTCCATTTAATACTCTCCTTATTATGTTTCGTATTCTTCTGTATTTTATTTTATATATTTTTAAATCTCCTTATTTCGGTCAGTTCGCAAGTTATAATTTCATATTTATAAACAAATTGGCCCAAATGCCAAACCGGCAACATTATTTCCCTTGTTAACGTTATTATTGTTGACAACCATGTTGCAAGTTGGTTGCATGCATGCATAATGACCTGCTCTTTGACTGCTGATATGCTACATACATACTTACATACCATACCATACTTGCTACCATATTGAAATCCCCATAAGTCATGCGAAAGATGATAAGATAGTTAACATATATGACAATCTAAAGTGCTTCGGCTTACGAAAACATGCATGCCATCCATCCATCAGATGAGAAGGGCAGGGATAGTAGGGAATGGAATGGTATGGTGGTTGGCTCCAATGGATACTACTACTACTCTGGTTGGATAGCATATTGCATGGAATATTGATGGGAGTATAGCTGGGGATGGATGATGGCGGAACCGTCGGTAGTGATGTTGTTTTACTTTCCCAACACTTTGAATATTCATATCAGTAGCAGGCAGCCAGCAGGAGTAACGATTTTACCAACCAACTCGTTGGTGTTGTCGTTAGTTTGGTTTCATATTCCCCGTATTTATATTCATTGGTTTGGTTGCGTTACTTATTTGTTTTGAATAAAAAGCATACATACATATATGTATATAAATTTAAAAATATATTTATTATATTATAATATACTGATATTATAATTTGTGGATACACTCAAAGAAAATACACTGTGGAGTGATGATAGTAAGTAAGACTTATAATAACACTACATATTTTCCAAATGTAAAGATCTTTTGATGGGAAGAACTACGTTGCACAGTGGAATGTTTTCATTAAAGCTGCAGCAAAAATTAGAAGGAATTGATCTAGGATATTGAAATGCCAAATTAGATTAAAAATAAGTTTTTGTTTAAATCCTCCCACCACCAACCCTACCACCGATGTAACATTAAATGAAAAAAACGTCATAAATTACTTATTTTAATATATACATCAATATAAAGTACTAACGATTTTATTTGAATCCACAAAAATTTGGTAAAGCGTTTATATTTCAACAAGGAAACCTATGCTAAAAATGGGTCAGATCGGTTCAGATGTGTTCAAAATTTCGTGCAAATATAGATAGAAGTATGAAATTTGTAGTATATTCTCCTCTTATAGCTGTATCGTATATCATCCGGTTCAAATGTAACGACCTTTTTTACCCTACACCGCAGAGTACAATAACTAAGTGTAGGGTACCATATACTCTCCACCTGCAGGATGGGGGTATACTAACTTTGTCATTCCGTTTGTAACACCGTGAAATATCGATCAGAAAGCCTATAAAGTATATATATTCTTGATCGTGATGAAATTCTAAGACGCTCTAGCCATTTCCGTCCGTCCGTCTGTTGAAAGCACTCTAAAGCATCTAAGCGAGAGGAGCTAGGACGTCCAAATTTTCCATAAATGTGTCTTATAGTCGTAGATCGGTTAGGATTGTAACTGGGCGAAATAGGTCCAGAGGAAAATTTTTTCCCTCACTAGAACTGAAAATACTCATAATAACCCCTAACATTTTAGAGTATTTAAGCATGTTTTTATACACTCCACGAGAGTATTATGTCTTTGTACATTTGTTTGTAACACCCAAAAGGAAGCGAGACAGACCCATTGTTAATTATATCGATCGACTTAGAATCGATCGAATGAATCGATTTAGCAATGCCCGTCTCTCTGTAATCAAAGTTCAGGTCGCAATTATAGCCTGAACCAACCGCAACTTTGTACAACGAAGTTTTTCGGGATAAGGACGAACGCTATTTAATTTGAAGAAAATCGGTTCAGATTTAGATATATCCCCCATACGAATTTCACTCCCGATTTGACTCTTTTCACTCTAGATACCAAATATTTCAACAGATTTTCTTCAAAATTGGCAAAACATCTTATATTTCAACTAGAAACACCCATGGTGAAAATAGGTCAGATCGGTTCAGATTTAGATATAGCCCCCATACAAATGTCGCTCCCGATTTGACTTTTTCCGCTCTAGAAACCTCATATTTCACTCGATTTGCTTCTACTTTGGCACAGTACCCTATAATTGAAGTGGAAACGGTTATGGTGAAAATCGGTCAGATCGATTCAGATTTAGATATAGCCCCCATACAAATGTCGCTCCCGATTTGACTTTTTCCGCTCTATAAAGCACCCGATTTTCTTCAAATTTGGCTTAACACCTTATAATCTAACTAGAAACTCCTGTGGCGAAAGCGGGCTAGATCGGTTCAGATTAATATATAGTCCCCATACAAATGTCGCTCCCGATTTGTCATTTTCCGCTCTAGAAACCACATATTGTACCCGATTTTCTTTAAATTTGACACAACATCTAATAATCCAACTAGAAACACCTGTGGCTAAAGTGGGTAAGATCGGCTCAGATTTGGATATACTTTTATTTATATATATACAAATGTTGCTTTACATATTATATCTCACCTATAAACATACACGTGGGTCATATCGTTCCATGTTTCAATATAACCCCATACAGATGTCCTTTCCGATTTATCATTTTTGTCAAACACATACATTTACAGGATACAAGAATCCTTCCCGATTTCACTTTTTTACCGAATAGAATTGTAATAGGATAGAAAGTGGAGTGTAGACTTTAGCCTTTCCTTACTTGTTTTTCAATATATCTGCTTGTACTTACTTGATATTGGGTATGCGCATTCCCCCCATTAACAAAAACGTGCACCATAAAGTGATTCTTAGTTGTGGGGATTGAAATGGGATAAAAATGGTACCTATCAAACGAAAACAGCTACAAACACGAAATTCGGTGTGTACATTCCTCTAATTGAGTAGATACATAATATAAAGGTATGTTTTCCAAATTCGTACTAAAATGTGAATAGAGGGATAAAAATGGTACCAACTAAACTGCTGAAATTCGGTGTATACATTCCTCTGATTGCATAGACACGTACAATAAAGAGATTTTTCGAAATTCGTACTTTTTGGGGTTAAAATGAAAAAAGGAGATACAAATTGTACCAACCAAATGGCCGCAGCTAAGGTCCTGAAAATCGGAGTATACATTGCGTAGACACGAAAAATAAATGGTTTTTCCAAATTCGTACTTTCAAGGGATACAATGGGAACAGAGGGATAAAAATGGTACCATCTCAACGGCTACAGCTAGAATGATGAAATTCGGTGTGTACATCCCTCTAATTGCGTAGACACGTAAAATAAAGGGATTTTAGACAGTCGTACTCTTTAGGGACTAAAATGAAAAAAACTGGATAAAAATGGTACCAAATAAACGGCTATAGCTAGAATGATGAATTCGGTGTGTACATTGCTCTAATTTCGTAAATAAGTAAAATAAAGAGATTTTAGAAAGTCGGGTAAAGGGGTAAGGGGTAAAATAGGAAAAAGGCATAAAAATGGTACCAATCAAATGGCTGCATAGAATTGGCTGAATCATGAAGTTATGTGACCTTGGTCTGCGTACGTCAGATAATGGATTTTCAAAATTTGTACTTTTGGAATTAAAATAAAATTAAAATAAAACCAACTATCTACCAATATTTATGGTAGCACCCACTATCTATCAATATTTATGGTATTTAAGCTGTTTTTAGAATATTGCTGTCTTATATTTACTTTTTGAATTGACTTGAAGTATTATTTTGATATATATAGTAAATATAAACGTATTAGTAGCCTTGTCTTATAAGCATAGTTTGAAATAATAAAAATAATATATTTATTTATAAAATTATTTTTTACTGTTTTTATTTGACTATATAATATTCTACGAAAATCGACCGCCTCTGCGGAATGCAATCCATGGTGGAGGGTATATAAAGTTCAGCCCAGACGAACTTAACGCCGTTTTTATCTGGTTTTAATAATTTAGTTTACAAATATTTGGGGAGAGTGTAATGTCCGAGGACCCAAGATCAGACCACAAAATTGGATAAAGCACCTCAAAATATAAAATGTTTTAATGTTTTTAAATGTCCTTTTTGAATAGGCTTTTTTTGATTTTCTCGAAAAAAAGGTCCAATTGGAGGGGTGAGATCTTCCACAAAATTGATCCTCATGAAATTTCTCAATACAGTTCTGACAATAAGAATTCTCGCAGACATTAACTTACAACATATTTTCACATGTATAATTCTTTTTTTTTTTCAAAAATATATTCAGATCATGGGGCCTCGGGTATCATTCTCTTGTCAATTTTTTATCCATAATTTTTTTATTTTTTTTTAATTCCAATTTTCATCGAAAGTTGCTTTATTATTTGTACTCTCATATTGAATATATATGTCCGATTACGCCGGTTATATGTTCAACTAAAGACACAGCTACAAATGTTGTGAATTTCAATTTTACATAGAAACAGTGGTTCAGAAACAAAAATTGATATATTTAAAAAAAACTTTATTGCTGACACCAAAATACCATAATAGTAGAAAGAAAATCGGAAAAATATAATTTTTATTTTTCATAGTAGCATTCTAACAAACTAGACAATGTCGATTTGTAAAATAGATACAAAAGAATTTAAAATAAAAATAAGTTTTATATTTTTAATTCTAGTTTAAATAGCACGAAATACTCTTTAACAAATTAAAAACTGAATATTTTTTTACTGTCTATAAAATAATTTAAAATAAAAATATGTTTTTTTATTTTTAATTTTAGTTTAAATAGCCCGAAATGCTCTAATGCTAAAAACAGAATATTTTTTATTGTCTAATAGCTAATATCTTAAAGAAGATAACAAAGCTCACCTTGTGGGAGGGAATTGTGTGAAATTGCTTTCCGTTTTCAAACGAAGTTTGCGAAATACATGTACTTCTACCAGAGGGTCCATAAGTTCTATATTTATGCACACATTTTCCTCAAATAGGCCATACTTTCATTAAGATACCAGCAGTTATGAATATTACACTTTTTAATATTTTTTAAAAGGTTTTTATCGCGATCTTTGTACAAAAATTAAAAAACATGATTTTCTAATTCTTTTGCATCTACGACGAGTCTCACAACATAACATTTATCCGTAGATATTATACAAATAGATATATTTTTTCATTATTAGAATATTAGCTATTAAAAAATAAAACAAAATATTTTTTCAGTTTAGTTTTGAGAAAGAATTGATTTCGTTTTTCAAAACCAAAATCAATTCTTTCACAATATTTTGGCGACAGTTCGTAAACCACTGTTTCGTTGTGAAAGTGAACTGCGCAACATTTATAGCCATTACCTTTAGTTTAGTGTATAGCCGGTCGGTCTTATATTTCCAAAATAAAAGTAAAAATATTAAAGATTCCTGCGTCGAAAATTGGAATTTTTGTAAAAAAAAAAATAAACAAGAAATGAATCCACAAAAAATTTGTTGTATTTATTTTATGAATCAGTTCATATTCAAAGAAAAGAAGTAAAATGCGTTTTTGTACCCTCCACCATGTATTGCATTCCACAGAGGCTGTCGATGTTCGTAGAAGTGCAGTAACATTACAGGAAAATTTCAAGTTTTTAATATAGCCAAACCAGTTGTTAGTTGGTACCATTTTTATCCCCTTTTTCCCATTTTGCCCCCTTAAGAGGGATGTACACATCAAATTTCATCATTCTACATGTAGTCGTTTAGTTGGTACCATTTTTATCCCTCTGTTTTATCCCTTGAAAGTGCGAATTTAAAAAACCTTTTATTTTTCGTGTCTACGCAATCAGAGGAATGTATACTCCGAATTTCATGAAAAACTAATTTTATAAATAAATATAATATTCTAATTATTTCAAACCACGCTTATAAGGCAAGGCTACCAATACGTCAATTCAAAAAATAAATATTCTTATATTTATATTTTCAAAAAGCTTAAATACCATAAACATTGGTAGTTAGTGGGTGCTACAGTTGGTTGTATTTTCATTCTATTTTTGAAATTTTGAAAATCCATTATCAGACGTACATAGTACAAAATAACCTAACTTCTTGATTCAACCAATTTTTGCCGTAAAAGAAAAAGTACGAATTTCGAAAAAACTTTTTATTTTGCGTGTCTATGCAGTAAGAGGAATGTATACACCGAATTCCATGATTCCAGTTGCAGCCATTTGGTTGGTACCATTTTTACCCCCTTAAGAGTACGACTATCTAAAATCTCTTTATTTGATGTTTCTACCCAATTAGAATTTCATCATTCTAGCTGTAGTCGTTTAGTTGGTACTATTTGTATCCCTCTGTACCATTGTATCCCTTGAAAGTACGAATTTCGAAAAATCCGTTTATTTTCCGTGTCTACACAGTCAGAGGAATGTATACTCCGAATTTCATGACTCTAGCTGCGGTCATTAGATTGGTACTATTTTTATCCCCTTTTTTCCTTTTAACCCCAAAAAGTACGAAGTTTGAAAAATCCGAGTATTTTACGTGTCTATGCAATCAGAGGAATGTATACACTGAATTTGATTATTCTAGGGGCAGCCGTTTGGTTGGTACCATTTTTATCCCTCTATTCCCATTTTGGAAAAAATACTTTCATATTATGTCTCTACTCAATTAGAGGAATGTACACTCCGAATTTCGTGTTTCTAGTTGTTATCGTTTGATAGGCACCATTTTTATCCCTTTTTCCCCCATTTCACTCCCTACGAATAAAAATCTCTTTATGATGCACTTTTTTGTTATAGGGGGAATGCGCATACCCAATATCAAATTAAATACTCTAAAATATTAGGGATTATTATGGGTATTTTCAGTCCTTGTGAGGGAAAATTTTTTCCCTTTGGGCAAATTTCGCCCAGCTGCAATCCCAACCGATCTACGACTATAAGACGTATTTATGGAAAATTTGGACGTCCTAGCTACTTTCGTTTAGATGCTAGCGTGCTTTCAACAGACGGACGGACATACGGAGTGACGGACAGACGGACGGACTTGGCTAGATCGTCTTAGAATTTTATGACGATCAAGAATATATATACATTGTAGGGTCTCAAGTCGATATTTAAAGATGTTACAAACGGAATGACAAAATTAGTATACACCCATCCTGGAGGTGGAGGGTATAAAATAAATTAAGAAAAACACAAAAATAAATTTTAAGAAAGTTTTTTTGTTGCATATCACTGTGCAACATTTTTGAAGTCATTTCAAAATAACCATATACGGACACCGCTACATGACAAAAGACCAAAAAAAAAAAGACCCGTGTTTTTTTTTTCCCCCAAAGTCATGCACTTTTTTTTATGGGCCCCCAGAGATTTGAGGCCTCGGTGTAATTTTTGGAAAAAAGTGATCATATTCTCAGGCTCATATCTTGCAAACCGTTCGGAATTTTGATTTACTCTCTGAGGCAAAGTTCTAGCTCTTGTCATAAAGAACAAAAATTGTGAACATATAAAAAAAAACTTCATCTTCAAGGTCAAAATCGCAAAAAACTTTCTAGAACATATGAACTTCCTAGGAATTATTCTTAACACCGTTTAGGTAGCGCTTAGGTAGCCGCAAAATTGAAAAATTTTCCAAAAATTAGATTTTTTTCCTTTTTTGCCCTGTTCAGGTCCATAGGTAGCAAACCGTTAAAAATTCAAGGAAACAATCAACAACAAAAATGTACTTAAGATTTCAATAAACAACTTTCTAGAAAATTTTTCACTTTTGCGGCTACCTAAGCGCTACCTAAACGGTGTTAAGAATAATTCCTAGGAAGTTCATATGTTCTAGAAAGTTGTTTATTGAGATCTTAGGTACATTTTTGTAGTTGATTGTTTCCCTGAATTTTCAACGGTTTGCAAGATATGAGCCTGAGAATATGATCACTTTTTTCCAAAAAATTACACCGAGGCCTCAAATCTCTGGGGGCCCATAAAAAAAAGTGCATGACTTTGGGGGAAAAAAAAACACGGGTCTTTTTTTTTTGGTCTTTTATCATGTAGCGGTGTCCGTATATGGTTATTTTTTTCGTGTTGCACTGTGTATGATCCCCAGAGGGAAATGATAGCCATTATTTTGGTATATAGGATTTGTTCACTAGCTTCATTATATTTATAATGTCCTGTAGCGCAATGGATAACACATCGAAGGATTATACTACTCCAAGTTTATGATTCAGGAGTTCCTCCAATATTCAGGAAAACATATTTTACTGTGGCTGTGTCATAAGTGAATTTATGGCTGTATAAATACACACATACATATGTAGAAATATGTTGACGGATGGTTGCTGCTAAGAACATCAGCCGTATAGTCAGTCAACTAACCATACAATCAAGTGAGACACATGGACTCATCATCTCTGCAATCCATCCAGCCAACCAGTCAGCCAGCCAGCCAGCAAGCCATTCATCCTGTTAACCATTATAACAACGTTCATTTCCAACCCGCTGCACCAATGACTTCTTCATGCACAAAATATTCTGTATAATTTTTCACTTCTGACGGCTGCTGGTGGTTGGTTGTTTGGTTGATGACTGGCTGCCACCATCATCGCTCTGATGACGACGAATTCTTTTATGTTGTTTTTTTTGTATTTTTTTCATATTTTTTAAACATATTCACATCATGAAACTTTTGATGTGAAAAAAGGTAGCAAACCAACTTATGGACACATGTATGAATTTTCATTCATAAGTGGATGTGTGGCAATCAAACAAAAAAGTGAATTTATAATAAATAAATTCAATATAAAACCGATAAAATTTGTAAAAAAAAACAAACGAGAAGTTGGTATTGCAATTTAAAAAACTCGATTGTCTGCAGCATCGATCGAATCATCGTTTTCGTATTTCCACATATGTATGCATATATGTGCATTAGGATGGGTCACGAAAATTAATTACAGCGGTCACCCCCCAGAAATGAAGATTGGATTAATGATGATCTGCAAAATATTTCGTCACTGGGTCAAGTCATCTGTGAGCTAAAAACACCTCTAAAAATCATGTTTTTCCTGTGTAATTTTTTTTATGTTGATTTTTTGTCCAAAATATTTTTCGAAATTAGTAGACCCTTGGAAGCACATTAAATAAAAATGTTTATTATTGTCTGAGAATAACTCATGGGTCGTATTATTGGACGTTTAAATTGATTTTTTTTTGTTGGTTTTCAAACTACAACTACAAAAAGGTGTTATGAAAAATATATAGAAAAATCAATACCTGTCGAATGATGCCTAAATTTTGAATATCGGACGACAAATGACGTCACTGACTCCATATTTGTGAAATAATATAATACAGGAGATGGCTTTTCAGAGCCAAAATGTTCAAACTATTTTTTACAAAAATGAGCGCTGCGACGTCAATTTCCTTCCGATGTTCATCATATATAGGCATCATTCGAAAGGTATTGACAGCAGGTATTTATTTTCTATAATATACTGACACCAAATAATAAAGTTTGCAGTTGTCACTATGAAAAAAACGAAAAAATTGCTATAAACGTCCAATAATTCGACCAATAAGTTACTATCAGACAAGAATCAAAATTTATATTTAAAGTGCTTCCGAAGGTCTATTAATTTAGAAAAAAAAATTTGACAAAAATTTAACAAGTAAGGAAAGGCTAAAGTCGGGCGGCCCACTCTATGATACACTCCACTTTCTATACGAATACAATTTAATTCGGTGAAAAAGTGAACACGGGAAGGATTTTAGGGGGTATATTGAAATCTGGAACGAAATAGGTAAAATATAATATGTATAGTTTGGCCAAAATCGGTTAAACATTTGGGAGCAACATTTGTATTTGGGCTATATCTAAATCTAAGCCGATCTTAACCACATTCTGCATAGGTGTTTATAGTTGGATTATAAGCTGTTGTGTCTAATTTAAAGAAAATCGAGTACAGTATGTGATTTCTAGAGCGGCAAAAGTCAAATCGTGAGCGACATTTGTATGGGGGCTATACCTAAATCTGAACCGATCTTACCTATTTTCTGTATATGTGTTTCTAGTTGGATTATAAGATGTTGTGTCAAATTTAAAGAAAATCAAGTACAGTATGGGGTTTCTAGAGCGGAAAATGTCAAATCGGGATCGACATTTGTATGGGGGCTATACCTAAATCTGAACCGATCTTACTGAATTTCTGCGTAGGTGTTTCTAGTTGGATTATAAAGTGTTGTGTCAAATTTAAAGAAAATCGGGTATAATATGTCGTTTTTAGAGCAGAAAATGTCAAATCGGGAGCGACATTTGTATGGGGGCTATATTTAAATCTGAACCGATCTTACCTATTTTCTGCATATGTGTTTCTAGTTGGATTATAAGATGTTGTGTCAAATTTAAAGAAAATCGAGTACAATATGGGGTTTCTAGAGCGGAAAATGTCAAATCGGGAGCGACATTTGTATGGAGGCTATATCTAAATCTGAACCGATCTTACCGAATTTCTGCACAGGTGTTTCTAGTTGGATTATAAGATGTTGTGTCACATTTAAAGAAAATCGGGTACATTATGTCGTTTCTACAGCGGGAAATGTCAAATCGGGAGCGACATTTGTATGGGGGCTATATCTAAATCTGAACCGATTTGCGTCAAATTAAATAGCGTTCGTCCTTGATCCATAAAACTTATTTGTGCCAATTTTTGTGAAGATCGTACTATAATTGCGACCTGTAATTTGATTACAACAATAGATGGACAGACAGACGAACATTGCTAAATCGACTCAAAAAGTGATTCTAAGTCTATCGGTATACTTAACAATGGGTCTATCTCGTTTCCTTTTGGAGTGTATAAAAATTACACGAGGAAAACATGATTTTTGTAGGTGTTTTCTGGAGCGTTTAGCTCACAGATGGCTTGACCCAGTGACGAAATATTTTGCAAATCATCACTAACAAACCAAACTTTATTTTCGTGGGGTGACTGGAAATGGTTTTTTCATTTGTATGGCCCGCAACCCAGCCTAATGTACATAGTACGAAATACTCATTCAACATCTGAAATCATTTGTCCGCCAAATAGACAACAATGACTTTTGATAATGAATAGAAACCTGCGTTTTTCCAATGTTAAGCATTGTGCAAGTTTAAGTGGACTCATAACAAACCATCTGATTAAATTTAAATTAGCTGTATTACTCATATCACTAATAAACATGAAATATAAAGAGTGATTTTTTTGAGGTTAGGATTTTCATGCATTGGTATTTGACAGATCACGTGGGATTTCAGACATGGTGTCAAAGAGAAAGATGCTCAGTATGCTTTGACATTTCATCATGAATCGTCTTACAAACGAACAACGCTTGCAAATTATTGAATTTTATTATCAAAATGCGTGCTCTGTTAAGAAAGTTCATTGCGCGCTTCCATTTTATGGTCAGTTTAATCGACCCACTGAAGCGGCTATTCGGGCTATTGTGACTAAATTTCGCACCAAATTTACATTGTTGGACATTAAACCACCAACACGCTTACGTAGAGTGCGAACTGAAGAAAATATCGCAGCTGTATCGGCCAGTGTTAATGATGACCACCAATTTTCGATTCGTCGCCGTTCGCACCAATTGGGTCTCTGTTACTCAAAAACGTGGAAATGCCAAAATTGGACTAAGCGGATGGACCACCTAAGACGCAGCCGCGGTCAACATTTAAATGAAATTATCTTCAAAAAGTAAATGTCATGGACCAATCTAACGTTTCAAATAAAGAACCGATGAGATTTTGCAAATTTTATGCGTTTTTTTAAAAAAAAAAGTTATCAAGCTCTTAAAAAATCACCCTTTAGTTTCCTTGTTTGGATATGTAGAAATAAGAAATGTTTCTCCCGATTCATATTCACTACAGAGTGGATAATATGGAATGTTTAATAATTCAATAATACTGTGCAACAAAAATTAAAAAATACATATACGAGCTGTATTTTTTTCTGTACATCGAGGCATGTTGAATCATAAAATCAACAACAAAAATTTTTATATTTTTTTTTAATTTTTTCGCTTGTATTTTTTTTGGTCTGTAATCAATATTTGATTTGAACTGGGATATTGTCCTGGCTCAAGACCATTTTGCATCTATATTTAATAGAATGCAAATTTATTTACAAATTGCATGGTGACATTTATTACTTGGCTGCAGACTACCACGATCATGATTTCGACCATGTCAAAAGTCTTTTCAAGTGGCTTCGCAGCGACTTTTCAACATCAAACCCGGTATCTATAAGGGGATGATTAAATAGATGCAAAATGGTCTTGAGCCAGACAATATCCCAGTTTAAATCAAATATAGATTACAGACCAAAAAAATACAAGCGAAAAAACTAAAACAAATGAGCGTTGGCACGGCAGAAGTATTGCTGGGTAACTATACCTGCATATACACATACTCACATATGCAACTCAATGAGATGCTTGTAAGATGGCATGTGTACTTTATTCTTGGTGCGATTTTTTAAACGCAAATTCGGCAAGTGAGTTGTGCTTCTCGTTCGTTTCATCATCATCTCCTTATAGAGGCCGGGTTTGATGTTGAAAAGTCGCTGCGAAGCCACTTGAAAAGACTTTTGACATGGTCGAAATCATGATCGTGGTAGTCTGCAGCCAAGTAATAAATTTCACCATGCCATTTGTAAATAAATTTGCATTCTATTAAATACAGATGCTAAATGGTCTTGAGCCAGGACAACATACCAGTTCAAATTTTTATAAATATTTTTTCTTTCATTTTTTTTCTAAAATTCCTATTGAAGGTGCCTTTAATAGTTGTACTCTCATTTTGGAAATATAGGTCCGATCATACCCGCTTATAAATTCAATTTAAGGTACTTATGATGGTTACAAATCTTGTTAATTTCACTTCCACATAGAAACAGTGATTTAAAATGATTCTGCTAAACATTGTGAACAAATATATTTTTGTTAAAAAATATTTTTGCTTGCTCGAAAAAAAAAACAATAAAAAATAGTAAGAAGTTGGAAAAAATATTTTGTTTTATTTTTCAATAGCTAGCAATATTATAAGAAAGAAAACAATGTCAATATTTAAAATATCAATAGTTAAATGTGGACGTTATGACCCTCTTTATAGGCACAAAACAGAGGGAACAAATTGTTTTATTTTTCGAAAAAAAAATCCTTTTTTGTTGGCACGTAAAAAACGCATAAAAATAGAAAAAAATGTTTTAATAGCTAACATTTTAACAAAGAAAATGATGTCTATATGTCTTTGCAGATGCAAGAAAAATTAAAAAATAATGTTTTTTCTTAATTAGGCCGAAACCCCCTTTCCAAATCATATAACAGAAAATTGTAATTTATTTTATAATACACTGAAAGAATTATCTTCATAATATTTATGATTTTGTCTTAACCTCAGTGAAATTTTTCATTAAAAAGTCGCCAAAGAAACATTTCATAAAATGTATGAAACATGTTTCATAAAGCACAAATCAATGAAAAGTTTCATTTATGAATTTCTTAGAAACTATGAGATACAGTTCTTCATTCGAAGAACTTTCATAAAAATTCATTATTTTTCATAATGATGATGTATGAAAATGTTCATAGATTTTATGTTCGATTTTTTATCAATAATTTTATGAAAAAGTTTCATAAAGAGTAATAATTTATAGTGAAGTTTCCAATATAAACCAAAAAGCAAAAAAAGTCTGACAATCAACACACACCACCATTGCGAGAGTCTTTGCAATGAATATGTCTTGAACTTAAATCAGGGTTTATACTTATGTCAGAGTTAACAGAGTATAAATGAGAATTGCTAGCATTCAACGAATAAAGTCGACACACTAAAAATGTAGTTGTAAAAACTATGAAATCCTTCATTATATTTATGAAGATATTTTATAACACAAATATTTTATTGGTTATGACATATTTCATAATATTTAAGAATTGTTTCTTTAATACTATCAAATCTTTCTTTGATCTTATGAAACTAAGTTTCACTAATTTAACAATTTTGTTTTATGAAATATGAAATGTTTATGAAAAAATTGTATGAAATGTTTCATTTTATTTATGAATTATGAAGGAAAATTCTTTCAGTGTAGGTGTGCTACTAACAAAGAAGACAATCTATGGATAAATGTAAAAGTTGTGAACCACTTTGTAGTCGCAAAACGAATTTTTTAATTCGTGATTTTTTAATTTTTTGATAAAATATCACGAAACCAGCTTTACAAATATAATAACAGAAAATTTTAAATTATTTTATAATAGCTGGGAATGAAACAAAGTCTATTTGAAGAAAATCTATGGATAAATGTTAACATTATGAGTAAAGAAAAGTCAGAATGTCATTTTTTAACAAGTTTTTGCTTAAATTAATATAGTCATACATGTCTTCTTTATATTTATTCATAGATTTTCTGCAAATAGACCGTGTTTTATAAAATAAAACAAAATATTCTGTTACCTACCAACAATTTAAAAAAATCATGATCTTTTATGTATCGACATGTTTTAAAATATAAAAAAATATTACTTTTCATTTTTTCAATGCCAACAGAACAGATTTTTTGGAAATATCGTAAATAGTTGTGTTTTCTGAACCCATAAGCGGCAATTTTGCTTATTGACATAGCCACCGAGATGAAAATGAGCTTCATGAAGGCTGAACTAAGGGCCGATCTCTTCTCGAAAAATTTCCACGTAAATTTCTTACTTTGGAAATAAGTTTTTAGTATTTCCCAATTTTGTTCGAACGTATAGTCCCCTTTTGCAAATTTCAAATATAAAAATTAAAGTAAAAATAAAAATTTCAAAGTCAGGGTAATCGATAATTCAAATTAAATGGCCCACCCTGTAATACAAAAGTTAGTTGTTTCTTTTTTATAGGTTTTTCGTTTTTTTTTTTCGAAAAAAAAGAAAATATTTTTTATTCGCAAAATTCGTTTGTTTCTACAAAGAGGGTCATCACTTCTGGGTGATTCCATTGGAACGGGTGTGACACTTTTGCTTAAATGTGTTTAAACATCTCTCATATTCATTGACTGAGATTTTTACTATATTGCCAATTAATCGGAATATTATTGCGTCACGGATGTGACCTTAGCTTTGAAGAAAATCTTGAGGTTTTACTTATTTTCTTGAATTCTGTAATGTTCTTCCATTACATGACTTTATTCACTTTTGCTAATCAAAAGTGTACGTTACCGATATCTCTTTATGAATATAGGAAATATAGGACATTTAAATTGTAACGGGCGTGACATTTTGGCGGAAATACTGTTACGACACCAGCCTATATCTGGAAAAGGAAATGATCAGACCTATTGTTGTCATTATTTTTATACACTCCACGAAAGTATTATGTCTTTGTGCATTTGTTTGTAACACCCAAAAGGAAGCGAGATCCACCCATTGTTAAGTATACCGATCGACTTAGAATCACTTGAATCGATTTAGCAATGTCCGTCCGTCTGTCTGTTCATCTATTCTTGTAATCACGATACAGGTCGCAATTGTAGCCAGAACCAAACCAAACTTTGCACAACGAAGTTTTTCGGGATAAGGACGAACGCTATTTAATTTGAAAAATCGGTTCAGATTTAGATATAGCCCCATACGAATTTCACTGCCGATTTGACTCTTTTCACGCTGGATACCACATATCTTAACAGATTTGGTTCAAATTTGGTAGAACATCTTACTTTTCCAATATAAACACCCATGCTAAAAATGGGTCAGATCGGTTCAAATTTATATATAGCCCCCATACAAATTTCACTTCCAATTTGATTTTTTCCGCTCTAGAAACCATATATTTTATCAGATTGTTTTCAAATTTCGCAAAACATCTTATCTTTAAACTAGGAACAACTGTGGTGAAAATAGGTCAGATCGGTTCAGATTTATATATAGCTCCCATTCAAATTTCGCTCTCGATTAGACTTTGTCTGCTCTAGTTACCACATATTTTAACAGATTTTCTTCAAAATTGGCAAAATAACTTATGTTTCCACTAGAAACACCTGTGGTGAAAATGGGTCAGATCGGTTCAGATTTATTTATAGCTCCAATACAAATTTAGGTACGAATATAGTTTTCTTCGTTACAATCTTAGCTATTAATTAAAAATTATTCACAATTTTCAAAAATAGGAAAAATTGCTAAGAAATATTTTTTTATATTTACCTATTTTTCTCCTTTAGTGTCACAGGTGTAAATACGTATGTCCTACAAACTTTTTTCGCCCTTCTTATATGTTAAAAATTCAAATTCATCAGTACACGATCGAAGAAAAAAGCAAAAAAAAAATCGATCCTGCCAGGAGTCGAACCTGGAATCTTCTGATCCGTAGTCAGACGCGTTATCCATTGCGCCACAGGACCGTCTCGTCTGAAATACAAAACTTGAGGTAATTTTTCGCTGTCATATCAGTCGATTGTCAGTCATTCAATTGATTGATGAACTATTACCAGCTAATACTTAGGTGTCCCTCAATTCACTTTCACTAGTTTTCCGTAAAAGTGAATGTGAATTCGTACAACCTGAAAAATATATGTTTTGGTAAAATTTTTATATTTGGGTGCATTTCTCCGTGTAGCTAAAGTGAATACAATGTGAAAGAAATTTATGAATGTACACTTATCACTAATTTCTAAAAAAAATGGAATCCCGTAAATGGACACAAAATTCTTTTTTTTTGTAAAATTTATTTACATTTATTTAAATATTTTTATTTAAATATATTTTATTCATAAAATTATAATTATTCATAAAAAATTGTTATCGATCCTGCCAGGAGTCGAACCTGGAATCTTCTGATCCGTAGTCAGACGCGTTATCCATTGCGCCACAGGACCGCATAGTGTTAGCACAGTCAACACAGTGAAGCAATTATAAATTGCCAGCATAAAATCGAAATTCATGTTCATCATTGATTTGAATTCGTTCTAATCACTAATCAGACAGAATCCAAATGAGATGAACAGGTGCGAATGTAAATTTTGGCAAGCAAACGACAATTAGTTTGTGGTATTCAGGCAAAAACGCTTATCTCAAAAAATGAAAATAATGTTCAGGCGAGACGAAATGTGTTTTTCGTGTTAGTACTGCACTACAATAATTTGTAATGCACACAGATACATACATCGGGCATAATAATTTCAAATTAGGGATAAGTGATTTTTGCAAAACATCACAGAAGTAGCTGCACCGATTTGGAGTAGCCAAAAGAGTTGGGATTTGTAATTGTAATTTTCGTAATTATTGCGAAAAAACTTAGTTTCGCAATGGTCCTGTGGCGCAATGGATAACGCGTCTGACTACGGATCAGAAGATTCCAGGTTCGACTCCTGGCAGGATCGCTTTTAGGTGGTATCGTACCAATTTTGCAAAAATAAACATTAAACAAGTCAATTTTTTCATCTTATTACATTAGTTACTAGTCATTTTCAAGAGTATGATATATGAGGCCCCAAGATATTTGCGGAAATGGGAAAAAATTGTCTCCATGTTATCGATATCTCTCTTAGTTATAGAGTTATCGGACGTTCAAATATTTTTTTTTTTTTTTGGTAAAATAAATTTTGTTTTTCGTTTCAATGGGTTTAAAATCGAAAAATTAGAGGAAGATAAATCGAAAAAATTGCGATAACTTTTTAGTTATCGATAACTACTTTAATAATCGATAATTTATACAGTTATCGATTGTGGAAATTCGACAGAAAAATATATAGTCAGATCTGAGGGCCTCGGATAATTTTTTTTTCGTTTCAATTGGCTCAAAATCGAAAAATTAGAAGAATATAAATCGAAAAAAATGTCGATAATTATTTTTAGTTACCGATAACTGGCTTAGTAATCGATAACTTCTATAGTTATCGCTTGTGGAAATTCCACAGAAAAATATATAGTCAGATCTTGGGGCCTCGGATACATTTTTTTCGTTTCAATGGGCTCAAAATCGAAAAATTAGAAGAATGTAAATCGAAAAAATGTCTATAATTATTTTTAGTTACCGATAACTGGCTTAGTAATCGATAACTTCTATAGTTATCGCTTGTGGAAATTCCACAGAAAAATATATAGTCAGATCTTGGGGCCTCGGATACATTTTTTTCGTTTCAATGGGCTCAAAATCGAAAAATTAGAAGAATATAAATCGAAAAAATGTCGATAATTATTTTTAGTTACCGATAACTGGCTTAGTAATCGATAACTTCTATAGTTATCGCTTGTGGAAATTCCACAGAAAAATATATAGTCAGATCTTGGGGCCTCGGATACATTTTTTTCGTTTCAATGGGCTCAAAATCGAAAAATTAGAAGAATATAAATCGAAAAAATGTCTATAATTATTTTTAGTTACCGATAACTGGCTTAGTAATCGATAACTTCTATAGTTATCGCTTGTGGAAATTCTACAGAAAAATATATAGTCAGATCTTGGGGCCTCGGATACATTTTTTTCGTTTCAATGGGCTCAAAATCGAAAAATTAGAAGAATATAAATCGAAAAAATTTCGATAATTATTTTTAGTTATCGATAACTGCCTTAGTAATCGATCTATTCCATAGTTATCGATAGTGGAAATTCGTCAGAAAAATATATAGTCAGATCTTGAGGCCTCGGATATTATTTTTTTTTTCATTTCAATGGGCTCAAAATCGAAAATTAGATGAAGATAAATCGAAAAAATTTCTATAACTTTTTTAGTTATCGATAACTGGCTTATTAATCTATAATTTCCATAGTTATCGATTTAAAAATTCTATTCAAAAATATAGTCAGATCTTGGTGCCTCGTATGTATATAAAACTCTCCCCTAGCCCGCTACAAACATTTTTGTATTTTTATACCCTACACCACAGGGTATAATGTCTTTGTGCATTTGTTTGTAACACCCAAAAGGAAGCGAGATAGACCCATCGTTTGTTATACCGATCGACATAGTATCACTTTTTGAATCGATTTAGCCATGTCCGTCTGTCTGTCCAAATATTCTTGTAATCATGATACAGGTCGCAATTATTGTCAGTTTCTAACGAAATTTGACACAAACGATTTTTGCATGTCGAGGACGGACGCTATTAAATTTGAAGCAAATCGGTTCAGATATATACAAATGTTGCTCCCGATTTGACTTTTTCTGCTCTAGAAGCCATATAATTTAAGCGATTTTGCACAACACCTTATATATAAGTTAGAAACATCTGTGGTAAAATCGATCAAATCGGTTCAGATTTAGATATAGCCACCATAATAATTTCGCTCCCTATTTGACTTCTTCCGGCCTAGAAACTCTACATTTTCTAGAAACATTTCTGGTGAAAATGGGTCAAATCGGCTCTGATTTCTATATAGCTCCCTTACAAATGTCGCTTCTGATTTGACTTTCTTTGCCTTAGAAAACACATAATTTAAGCGACTTTGATCAAATTTGGTACGTGTTGCGCGTGGTTAGAGCAAAGTACATACAAAATTTCACGGCACCAATTTTGCGGTACGATTTTTATCCCTTTTTGTCGCATTTTTCCCCTAAAAGTACAAATTTCGAAAAATCCCTTTACATCGCGTTTCTACGTGGTACAGATAAGGCACACTCCTAATTTCATGTTTCTAGAGACTGCCGGACGAAGGTTTCATATTTATCCCTTTTTGCTCCATTTTACCCCATAAAAGTATGAATTGGGGATCAATCCTCCAAATTTCATGTGTTCAGCCATTTAGACTGGTTGTTTGGTTCAGATGGTTGGTGTAGTAAGCGGGTCCTGTGGCGCAATGGATAACGCGTCTGACTACGGATCAGAAGATTCCCGTTCGACTCCTGGCAGGATCGAGGAATTTTTTATAATGAAAATATAAATTGCTAAAGCAATTATTTCAATCAGATTAGGGTCCATAAAAAAAATAAAAAAGAGGGACTTTTTCTACATTTATCTATAGATATAGATAAATTTCTAGGTCTTGTTTTCTTCGCTACGATACCAACTATTTCAAATTAAAACAAAATATTCTGTTATCTAATTTGTTCGCGCTAGTTAAACAAAAATTAAAAATTCAGGGCCAGAAATTCTGAATGTACAGCCAAGTAAAAAATGTCACCACACCGTTTTTAAATAATTTTACATTCTATAAAATATATGTGCAAAATGGTCTTGAGACAGGACAATATCCCCCAGTTCAATTTCAAAAGTTATTATTTTTTTAATATTTTTAATTACACTATGCAACAAAAGTTTTTCTCGAAGGGTCATGCATAACATTTTCTGATGTATTTAGGAATTGTAAACTCGAAAACGATATTTAAAATTTGTAAACTTTTTTTAATTTCTTTTTACTAAAATATTTATATTTTATTAACTATTTGTATTCTCATTTTGGAAATATAAGGCCGATGATTATATGTTGAATAAAAGGTACTCATGATAGCTACATATATTTCGAATTACACTTTCACATAGAAACAGTGGTTTAGGAACAGTCTTCAAATTTGGGAAAAAACTATTTTTTCGGAAAAATCTATTTTTGCTGGCACTGGAAAAGAGTGTTATGTTTTATTTTTAATAGCTAACATTCTAACGCAAAAAACAATGTTTATATGCAAAAAATCTTTAGATAAATATAGAAGTTATGAAACTTTTCAAAATGCCTATGTAATGCTTATATAATTTTAAATTGGACTTTTCGCGCTATTTCAACAAAAATTAAAAATCATGATTTAAAAAATCGTTTACGTCTACTAAGAGCAGTATAACTTCTACATTTATCCATAGATTTTTTACATATAAACATTGTTTTTGTTTTTTGCGATAGTTATTTAAAAATAAGGCAAATTATTTGTTTCTATTTTTTATGAGTTTTTCGTGCCAACAAAAATAGATTTTTTCGAAAAATATTTTTTTTCAAATTTTTATAGGCTCTTCCTAAACCACTGCCCCTATGTGAAAGTGTAATTCACAAAACTTGTAGACATCGTAATTACTTTTAATTGAACATATAAGCGTGTGCGCTAGGACCAATATATCTAAAATAAGAATACAAATATAATAAAGGTACCCACGGATAAACAAAAAATTATCCATAAAAAATTTGTATACACTCCACGAGAGTATTATGTCTTTGTGCATTTGTTTGTAACACCCACCGTCTGTACGTCTGTCTGTCCATCTATTCTTGTAATCACGATTCAGGTCGCAATTGTAGCCAGAACCAAATGAAACTTTGCACAACGAAGTTTTTTGGGACAAGGACGAACGCTATTTAATTTGAAGAAAATCGGTTCAGATTTAGATATAGCCCCCATACGAATTTCACTCCCGATTTGACTCTTTTCACTCTAAATACCACATATTTTAACAGATCTTCTTCAAATTTGGCAAATCATCTTATATTTCAACTAGAAACACCTGTGGTGCAAATGTGTTAGATCGGTTCAGATTTATATATAGCTCCCATACAAATTTCGCTCCCGATTTGACTATTTCCGCTCTAGAAACAACATATTGTATCAGATTGTCTTCAGATTTAACAAAACATCTTATATTTAAACTAGGAACACCTATGTTGAAAATTTGTCAGATCGGTTCAGATTTGTATATAGCTCCCATTCAAATTTCGCTCTCGATTTGATTTTTTCCGCTCCAGAATCCACATATTTTAACATATCTTCATCAAATTTGGCACAATATCTTATGTTTCCATTAGAAACACCCATGGCGAAAATGGGCAGATCGGTTCAGATTTATATATAGATCCCATACAAATTTCGCTCCCGATTTGAATTTTTCCGCTCCAGAATCCACATATTTTAACAGATCTTCTTCAAATTCGGCAAAATATCTTATACTTCCACAAGAAACCGCCATGGTGAATATAGGTCAGATCGGTTCAGATTTATATATAGCTCCCTCACAAATTTCACTCCTGATTTCACTTTTTCGACTCAATAAACCACATATTTTAACAGATCTTCTTCAAATCTTGCAAAATATCTTATATTTCAACTAGTGTTGAAAATGGGCCCGATCGGTTAAGATTTACATATAGCTCCCATTCAAATTTCGTTCCCGATTTGAATTTCTTCGCTCCAGAATTCACATATTTTAACAGATCTTCATCAAATTTGGCAAAATATCTTATGTTTCCATTAGAAACACCCATGCCGAAAATGGGTCAGATCGGTTCAGATTTATATATAGATCCCATACAAATTTCGCTCCCAAATTTTTCCGCTTCAAAAACCACATATTTTAACAGATTTTCTTCAAAATTGGCAAAACGCCCTATATTTCTACTGGAAACACCTGTGGTGAAAATGTGTTACATCGGTTCAGATTTACATATAGCTCCCTTACAAATTTCGCTCCCGGATTGATTTTTTCCACCCCAGAAACCACGTATTTTCACCGAATTTCTTCAAATTAAGCATAACGCGTTTACTTGAACTGAAAAAACTTATTGTGAATGTTAGTCACTTCATTCCATGTTTGGATATAGCCCCGATACAAATATTCCTCTCGATTTCACAAATTGGGTCAGGTCATATTAGCCTATGATTAGGAAACATACAAAAAGCCTTCCCGTTTTCACTTTTTTACCAAATTGAATTGTGTTCGGATAGAAAGTGGAGTGTATCATATAGTCGGCCCCGCCCTTTCCTTACTTGTTTGTGTTGATTTTATGAATCAGCATGCCTCAAAGCACACAAAAAATATTTTTTCGGCTTGGTATCTTTTAGACATATTCATTGTTTTCTTGGTTATAATTATTTAGCTATTAAAAAAACAAATAATCTTTTCCCCATTTTTTATGTTTCTTTGGGAATTTAAAAAAAAATAATAAGTTTTATAATTTTTTCGGAGACCACTGTTTCTATATGACAGCTAACTTTGTAGTCATCGTACCTTTACCTTTATGTGAATATATATGCGTGTATTATCGGACTTATATTTCCAAAATGAGAGTACAAATATTGAAGATACACCTTCGGCCAAAATTGGAATTTTAGTATAAAAAATATTCTTAATTTTTATACCCTCCACCTCCACGGAGACCCCATAAAGTATATATATTCTGTATCCTGGCGAGTTAGCCATGTCCGTCTGTCTGTCTGTTGAAAGCACTATAGAGGCCGAACGAAATGAGCTAGGAGGTTCAAATTTCACCTAAATATGTCTTATGCTTGCAGATCAGTTGGGATTGAAACCGGGCAAAATCGGCCCAGAGGGAAAAATTTTTCCCTAACAAGGACTGAAATACCCTTATATTTATAAATTTTATACACTTGAAATTTGTTTCGTACCTTCCTCCAGTAACGTGTAATCACAAAAAAGTACAAAAAAGATTTAGTGGATTAAATGGGACAAAAGGGATAAAAATAGTATCTTTGATACCACAATAGCTAGAAACATGAAATTCGATGTGTACGTTCCTATAATTACGTAGACAAGTAAAATAAAAAGGTTTTTTTGAAATTTGTACTTTTAAGGGATACAATTGGTAAAGGGGGATAAAAATGGTACCAACCAAACCGCTGAAGATAAAATCATGAAATTCGGTGTATGCATTTATCTGACTGTGTAGACGTGAAACATAAAGGATTTGTTCAAAAATTGTACTTTTAGGCGGAAGATGAGACGAAAGGGATAAAAATGGTACCAATCAAACGGTTGCAGTTAGAATAGTGAAATTCGGTGTGTATATTGCTGTTACTGTGTAGACACGAAAAATAAAGATATCTTTCGATATACGTACTATTAGGATAAAAATGGGATAAAATTGGTAGCTAGAATAATGAAATGCAATGGTTATACTCGTCTGTCTTCGTAGATGCGCACAATATGAGCATTTCTTCCAAATCGTACTTTAAGGTCAACATTTAAACTTACTTCACTTCTTTGTAAAGTCGACAGGCGGTAATCCACCGGTAATTCTATGGAATGCACACCGTGGTAGAGGGTATATAAGATTCGGCCCGCCCGAACTTAACGCCTCTTTACTTGTTATAATATAATTTTCGAGTTTATTAAGGCAAAATACATTAGCAAATGTTACACATACACAAAATTTATTGCATATCACAAACGGTGGATCTTAATCCATAGAATTGTGCTAAATACTACAGAATCGATATCCACTGCACGACAGTTTCAATTTTTATGGGGGTATATTCACTTTGTCATTCCGTTTGTAACACCTTGAAATATTCCTTGGAGAACCCATAAAGTATATATATTCTGGGTCGTGGTAAAATTCTAAGACGATATAGCCATGTCCGTCTGTCCGTCAGTCTGTCTGTTGAAAGCACGATAGCGGCCGAACGAAATGAGCTAGGAGGTTCAAATTTTGTCTAAATGTGTCTTATGGTTGTAGATCGGTTGGGATTGAAAGTGGGCGAAATCGGGCCAGAGGGAAAAATTTTTCCCTCACAAGGACTGAAAATACCCCTAATAATTAGAGTATTTCAGCATGTTTTTTGAACATATTAGCTTGTATTTGCTTGATATTTGGTATGCGCATTCGCCTTATAGCATAAAAGGGCACCATGGAGTGTTTTTTATTTGTAGGGGGCGAAATGGGACAAAAAGGGATAAAAATGGTACCTATCAAACGACAACAGATAGAAACACGAAATTTGGCGTGTACATTCCTCTAATAGATTAGATACATAATACAAGAGTATTTTTTTTTTAATTCGTACTTTTAAGGGGTTAAATGTTGATAGAGGGATAAAAATAGTACCAACTTACGGGTGCACCTAGAATAATGAAATTCGATGTATACATTCCTCTGATTGCGTAGACACGTAAAATAAAAGAACTTTCCAAAATTCGTACATTTTGGGGTTCAAATGGAAAAAGGGGATAAAAATAGTACCTACCAAATGCCCGCAGCTAGAATCATGAAATTCGGAGTATACATTCCTCTGACTGCGTAGACACGAAAAATAAAACGTTTTTTCCAAATACGTTCAATGGGAGCAGAGGGATAAAAATAGTACCAACTAAACGAATACAGCTAGAATGATGAAATTCAGTGTGTACATCCCTCTAATTGTGTAGATACGTAAAATAAGGAGATTTTAGATACTCGTACTCTTGAGGGGGCAAAATTGGAAAAAGGGGATAAAAATGGTACCAACAAAATGGCCGCTGATAGAATCATGGAATTCGGTGTATACATTCCTCTGACTGCATAGCAACGTAAAATATTTTTTTCCAAATTCGTACTTTATTTTGTTGCTTTTACGACAAAAAATGATAGAATCATGAAGTTGTCTTGGACTGCGTACGTGAGAGATAAGGTATTTTCAAAATTAATACTTTTGAAATTAAAATAGGATGGAAATACAAACGACTCTAGCTGAAAATACACTCTCTATCCCCCAATATTTAGGGTATTTATGATTGCACCCTTATATTTACTTTATGAATTGAAGTATTATATCCATTATATATATACATAGTATACAAATATTGGTAGCCTTGGCTTATTAATTAAATTTCTGATTTTCATACGTTAAAATTTGTTGCAAACATTCCTCTTGTAACTTGGAAACAACACAAAGAAAATAAAAGTTTTAGCTGGCGAAATGGAACAAAAAGCGATAAAATATGGTACCAATGATACTACAACAGCTAGAATCATGAAATTCGGTGTGTACATCCCTCTAATTGCATAGACACGTAAAATAGAGGGATTTTTCGTACTTTTAGGGGATATAATTAAAAAAGGGGGATAAAAATGGGACCTACCAAACCGCTGAAGTTGAAATCATCAAATTCGGTGTATACATTCTGACTATGAATACTCGAAAAAGGTTTTTTCGAAATTTGTACATTTGGGCGGAGAATGGGGCGAATGGAGATATCTTTAAAATTTATACTTTTCTTATCACTTTGTCTGTATCTGAAAATGCTTCTTTCTAATGGCGACTGACAATCGCTTAATATTTAGGCATGTTCACTTTCACAATTTCAGCATTTTATTTATATATAGTAGACGATTTTAAATAGTGCGCATAAGTATACATTATAGTTTGAAATAGTAAACAATTATAGTAAATGTGCATAAAAATAACACAATTTTCTTAATATGGTTCTGTACTTCTATGTCGACATCCTTTAATCTGCTGGTAATACTGTGGAATGCACTCCGTGGTGGAGGGTATATAAGATTCGGCCCGGCCGAACTTAACGCCTTCTTACTTGTTTCTATTGATTTCTTGAAGAGCAACATTGAAAATCAGTTAATAGTAAATTTCATCGCTGATAAAGAAAACAAATCTATCGATGCTTGTTTAAATTCCAGCCAAATTTGAAAAAAAATCTCTTTGCCACTATGAGAAATACAAAAAATACTATAAACGTCTAATAATTCGAGCAATATTTATTATTTTAGGAAAAAATTGTCAAAAATACAACACAAAAATACACGGGAAAAACATGATTTTTAGGTGGTGTTATCAGGAGCGTTTAGCTCACAGACCGCTTGATCTAGGAACGAAATATTTTTCAAATCAACATTAAAAAATCCAAATTGTTTTTCCATTTGTTTGGGCCGCGGGCCAGCCTATCGTGCATAAGCTGGGATTAATTTCGAGACCATTATCTCGTCAAGTTTACACATAATACTGCATTTAGATATCCGTCCAAAAACCAACTTGACCGGATTTCACCTGTCAAACTCTGTATAAAAAATTCCAAAATCCAAGAAGTGGATTTTGGGTGTATATTCGAACGTAGTAATGCGAGCTTTCAAGTGTGGTGATAATCGTTTTTCCACTAAACACGTGCAGACTAGTGTTGACCATTGACTTTCTGTCTGCGACGCTGCAGAATACTGTAGTCTGAGCATTAGGTCATGTCATAAACGGTCCTGTGGCGCAATGGATAACGCGTCTGACTACGGATCAGAAGATTCCAGGTTCGACTCCTGGCAGGATCGAAGACTTTTTATACAAAAAATTAAAAAAAAACCTTTTTAACATTGATTATTGTATATTGCAGTGAAAATATTTAAATTTAATTAATTTAAAAAAAGTCTTCTGGAATTAATTTCAAAAAATTTTCTTAACGATTTCTTCAAATTGTCAATTTTTTTAACGATCATTCCACGCACGGTCCTGTGGCGCAATGGATAACGCGTCTGACTACGGATCAGAAGATTCCAGGTTCGACTTATCTTTATGAATAAATATAAATTAAATATTATTATTACGAGGTAATTACGAAATGTGTAAAATCAAACAAATATTTGAACAAATTTAAATATGTAAATCATAGAAAAACTTGACTATTGTGAACAGTTCTGCCCTTTTTTGGTTGTTAATGTTTAAGCGAGCTTTATAGTAGTCTCTGTAGCTACGAATTCATATTCACCAGTCTAGGTTAGTTTGTCTTTATTCAATGAATTACAACTACCCATAAGACAACAAAGAATTATTTCAAATGTTGTATTTCGACTTTTCAACTCTCTGCAAGACGTGAATGAAAATGATTTCAAAAATGGTTTGAATTAAGAACGATTAAATTGTAAGTACGTCCAAAAATTATTGTCTTTGTTTAATACGCAGCTTTATCTTTAATATGGTCCTGTGGCGCAATGGATAACGCGTCTGACTACGGATCAGAAGATTCCAGGTTCGACTCCTGGCAGGATCGAAGTTTTTTTATAGCAAAAAATAAATAATTAAAGAATATTTTCGGGTTTGAGGGTAAAAAATAGGCAGTTAGGTGGGTTTCGAGAATAATACTTAAATAACAATTTCAAATGTTGTGTGACCATGAAAGCTCAAACGTTTGACGTCTGTTAAGCTGAGCACTCAGTTAGCAAAGTTGAAAATTAACTGCTAAAGAATCTTCTGATCTTCCGCATCTTTCTATAAATTCTATAAATTAAATAATAAATTAACTAACATTCATAAATATTCAATTTACTGGTTTCTAAGTTTGTTTCGTATAATTTCACTGAATAGAATTATTTCCATGAAAGCAATACCTAAAATTCAAATTTTTTTATGAATTTATTGAGTTTAATTTTCAACTATAAGTCAATCGCCGTTATCACGGTCCTGTGGCGCAATGGATAACGCGTCTGACTACGGATCAGAAGATTCCAGGTTCGACTCCTGGCAGGATCGAATTTTTTTTATGAATAAATATAAACAAATACAATTCGAAAAGACTGCAAATTCCACTTTCTTCGAAAACGAGTGAAAGTGAATTTCTTCCTTTCGGTTTATCGAATTACGAATAAAGTTAGTCAAATCAATGAATTGCAATTGTAAGTACGGCTAAAATAGTATTTGTCTTTGTTTAATTCTCAGTTTTGTGGTTAATATGGTCCTGTGGCGCAATGGATAACGCGTCTGACTACGGATCAGAAGATTCCAGGTTCGACTCCTGGCAGGATCGAAAGTTTTTTATAACTAAAAAAAGCTAATTTATCAGAGCAGATAAATTTTGTAAAGTTAGATTTTCAGAAAATCGGAAAACTATGTTTAAAGTTATAGGTGGGAATATCTAATTTGTGGAACATATACATATTTTATGCATTCATATTTTATTCTGCGTTCGAATATTCACACAAAAATCCACTTTGACCGAATTTCGCAGGTCAAACTCCATATCAACAAAAATTTAAAATCCATAAGAAGTGGATTTCGATTTTTTTCCACAAAAATCTAAAATCCAGAAAAAGTGGATTTTGAGTGTATACGCATCATTAGTTAAAAACTCAAAATTTGTAGCTCCTACAGATTTAATTCTACGTTCGGATAATCACTCGAAATTCATTTTGACCAGATTTCGCAGGTCAAAATTCATATTAAAAAATTAAAAAATCCGAAAAATTAGTATTTTTGATTTCTGGATTCCATGTCAAACTTCATATCAAAAAATCTAAAATTCGGAATAACTGGATTTTGGGTGTATGTATTTTATTCTGCGTTCGAATATTCACACAAAAATCCACTTTGACCGAATTTCGCATGTCAAACTCCATATCAACAAAAATCTAAAATCCATATAAAGAGGATTTCGGATTTTGCTGGTCATGCATGATACATAACAAAAAATTTAAAATCCAGAAAAAGTGGATTTTGCGTGTATATCCGAACGCATCATTACATTAAAATCTAAAAATCGGGCAATCAAAATTCATATTAAAAAATTATAAAATCCAAAAATTGAGGATTTTGGATTTCTGGATTCCATGTCAAACTTCATATCAAAAAATCTAAAATCCAGAAAAAGTGGATTTTGCGTGTATATCCGAACGCATCATTACATTAAAAACTCAAAATCGGAGAATAATCTAATTTGTAGCTCCTACATATTTTATTCTACGTTCGGATAATCACTCGAAATTCATTTTGACCGGATTTCGCAGGTCAAAATTCATATTAAAAAATTTGAAAATCCGAAAATTGAGGATTTTGGATTTCTGGATTCCATGTCGAACTTCATATCAAATAATCTAAAATCCGGAATAATTGGATTTTGGGTGTATATCCGAACGCAACATTATATTAAAATCTAAAAAGCGGAGATTTTGAATATGCGGTTATCTGATCACGCTGAGGTTCCAAGAACCATACACAAAATTGTCGTCTTGAAGTTAAATAACTACATGTGGGTCCTGTGGCGCAATGGATAACGCGTCTGACTACGGATCAGAAGATTCCAGGTTCGACTCCTGGCAGGATCGAAGTTTTTTTTTATTTTTTAATGATAAATTTAAATTTATCTAATACCAATTTCCTCAAAAAAAACGAGTGAAAGTAATTTTCAGAAAAACTCTTTGTTTTATTTTTTTTAATATCAACAGAAGTTAGTCAATCCACTGAATTATTATTGTAATCTTCCATAGTTCGATTGCCGATAATGTGGTCCTGTGGCGCAATGGATAACGCGTCTGACTACGGATCAGAAGATTCCAGGTTCGACTCCTGGCAGGATCGAAAGTCTTTTTAATAATAAACACAAGTATAGAAGGAGTGGTATTTGGTTACACCGGTTGGGGGATCTATGATAAATTAATTAATTTATAATAAGAATAATTAATTTAATTTATCGGAAAAGTCTAATGTCCGTCCAAATACTGATATTCAATAAGGATGGTGGGTCTCGCCCAAAATATATAATGCAAATTTAACGGTTTGGCTGGATTGCCAAGTTATCGGCTTGATTGTCAATTTAAACATACTGGTCCAAGTAGTAGAGAAATAGAATAATTCCTCTACATTACCCAATGTGTTTGAGAGAGTGGCATACATAGAAATAAATCTTCATGCAGACACGTAGGCGCGAAGTGCTGATTAAATTTGAACTGTAACAACGGGTTCCACAGGTAGGCACAGCACAGTGGAGATCCATTGGTATGGGAGAAAGCGACAAAAATAGTTAAAGAAGAGATATCGACCATCGACCTGAACTTTTCGGCATAAGCTCCAAGTCTCTAAAATAATGTATTTATTCGATATACATTATTTTAGAGACTTAGAGATGGGCGTGATATTCTCGTTATGCGACGATAACTCCCACTTTCCGTACATATATATTTATATGTAATTTAATATATGTGTTTTAACACTTTGGTTTCCTACTTTTCCTATTCATATAAGGTCGATATGGGCATCAAATGAAAGAGGAGAATATCTGTTTAAAATACTTACAATTTCATACTTATTATATCTGTATTATCTCAGCATTAACAATTGTTGCAATTTTCCTCCTTAAAAAGTTAAAGTTATTTTTATTTTGAAAGGGGTAAATTTAAAATAAAATGAAGTTTTAATTACTTCTAGCAGACATTCTTCTCTTTCCTGTTACCCATATCGCCTTTGTATGGCTCAGATATTAGATATTTGTTAAGAATACTTTAAAAAGGAGAAAAGATCACCAAATGGAAAACTATGTACACAGTTCTCTTATATACGACGTCTAGTTGCCCGTGTATAAGTTCTGGTTCAGCTCCAACTTTTGGTTTGGTTGTAAACATACAGTACGTATTACATCAGCCATAGACTCATACGTTTCCGTCAATTTTGCTAATCTGCGCTGTTTTGAATATCATTTCAATCAAGTTAGGCAAATATTGACAGCTGAAGTTAAAATATTTTTAATCTTGAGACTTTTACCTATATTTGTATACTTATTTGATTAAGGGAATCGAGGGAAATAGCTCCAACTCCAAGTGAACTTTAATATATGGTTTGTCCATTCAAAATACTACTAATTAAAACCATGTTTTTTTTTTCTAAACTTCGAACTAATTTATAAAAGTATTATAGCTTTACAATAATGTTAATAGCAATCACTTGAATCTCCATTATTTGAAAATATTACAAGACGGCAATCGTTATTATTAATTTTTACTGCTAAAATATCACTTAACCGCGTTATTTCAACTAACTAATTACTTCAATGCAAACTTGCACTTTTTTTATATTTTTTCATTCAGTTTTATTCATTTTAACAATAATAATTATGCCTCAGCGCCGCTAGGACTTTAAAGAGGCTAGATAACAACTTATACATACATAATTTCATAAAAAAATGATTTACTGAGAATAACAAATTTATAATCATCATAATTTTAACGTACATTAGTTTTCTAAATAAGAAGCATTTCAACGATCAACATTAAGTATTCCTTTAATCCTTTCTTAAATATAGCAATCGTTTGTGATTCTTTTAAATTCCGTGGCAGATTATTGAACTCAACACTACCCATGTATTCTATTCGTTGTTTCCAATCGACATCTGACTACATTTAAATTCATATTGTTCCTAGTATTAATCCTGAGTTGACTACGCCGAAATCGAATAGTGTGATGACCAATATTATTTACAACTTTATATACATATATTAATAACTGATTTTTATATATCCCATGAACTGGTAAAACATTTTTAGCGACCTCACCATATAGTGATGCTATTGGTTACAATAATGGCAAATTATATATATTTTTCAGAGCTTTATTCTGTAATATTTGTAAAGATTTTAGGTCGATGTTTTTTTTTTGAAACCATACACAAGTGCCTTGTACCCGATATGACTCTGAATAAGAGACTGGAAAATAATAAGTTTTGTTGTTCTATTCAGCTTATTTTTAAGTTTATATAACATGCCAATGACTGGTATTATTTTCGATCTTAAGTGCTCTATGTGCATTTTCCAAGACAAAGTATTCTGCAAATGAACACCTAAGTATTTTATATGGTAAGATTCAACGATTTCTTGACCAATGAGAACTGTGGCATTGTTGAAACTACGACGAGATTGGGGCCCAAATCTTATGAATTTAGTCTTAATTGCATTCAGAACTAATTTATTTAATCTGATAACAGCGATGCATCTGATAACAGCGATGCATCACGTTCAATATTAATTTTCAAAATAAGATCTTCTTTATATGGATAAAAAAGACATATATCATCAGCACATATAAAAGGTTTTCCTCGAAGTTCCAAATTGTTTATGTCATTCAAATAAATCTTAAACAGCAGTGGTCCCAAAACGCTACCTTGTGGTACACCATTAACAACTGATTTCGTTGAACTTATGCTTCCATTAATCTGCACGTATTGTTTTCGGTTTTCCAAATAATTTTTAAATAAAGCCAATTCCTTATCTTTTATACCGTAGAAGGATAACTTTTGACACAAGATTAAATGATCCACTAGGTCATAAGCCTGAGAAAAGTCATAAAAAACGCCTCCAACTCCAGAAAAACCCCGGTCTAAGCCATCACATATATAATTTACAACACTTCTACACACTATTGATTTTATTAAAGAAATGCCAATAGATATCACAAAAACATATTTGGAACTCAGAACTTTGATGGGATTAGAGATTATTTACTTTGTCATATCCGCAATATACTATATAAACTTTTTTTATTTTTGTCGTATGTCGTTCAAAAACGGTCCCCACCGATCGATTTCAAATGTACCTTCATGTGTGGCCGTGTAAAAGTAATTCATAGTTCATAAATGATATCCTATACACTTAAAAAAGTGTAATAAAGGAGAATCGGAAAATCGAAGAAGATCTTGCTTCTTTCTAAACTAAATTACTATGAAACAAAATTTTAATTTTTTGACCATCAATTTTTCAAATAATCACTTAAAAATTAAATATAAAAAAATTAATTAACAATTAATTAATCCTTCAGCTTATCAGAAAGAATATTTAATTCCGTCTAGAAATGTATTTCTGAACAATAGAATATGAATTTCTTTTACAATCATTTTATTTTACAAATCGCCCACAATTTTTGCAATTTTTTCTTAGTTGGAGTTCAGAAATTCTTTGAAAACGCTCACTTCGTACCAGAACATCACATCTTTTATTCCGTAAGATTTTAGGAGAGTCATTTAAAAATTATCAACCTATCTATGGGGTGGGCAATTTAAAATTTTAAAGTAGAATCGACCATAAAAAAATACTGATTATTTTTTCAAATTTCGGTTTTATTGGAAAGGTTGAACTTTATCATTTAATAATGGGACACAATATCATTTATATGACTACCACGACTGGCTCGGCAGTACCTCAACCTCAACCCAAGTTTTTAGTACATAGCCCAATGATGCCGCCAGCCCAAAATCCACACCAAACAGTAACTCGTTGTGGATGCATTGGCTTCGCAATAGTCACGTGTGGGTTATCTGAACCCCATACGCGGCAATTTTGCTTATTGACTTAGCCAACGGGATGAAAATGAGCTTCAAACATAATCTTGAAAAGAAAAAGAAAAATATTATTATACCTTTCAAAGTCAAAGTAATCGTTAGATCAAATTTAAATTGTTACATTGCCCCCCCCCCCCCCACTATCATGAGCATCATTCTAATTATAAAATAAATATGTTATCTCATATAAAGTTATATTAAATCGTTTTCAAGAAGAGATTTGTTAACCCTAAAGCGAAAAAGTGACTTGCAGGTAATGAGCGATATCCAGATGATCTATTTTTTGATCATTTTTAACCAACGTTTCAAGTTAGTAAAATCTGGAACCATTAATTTCACATTTTCTAGATTTCTTTGGAAACAATAACGAATTCGGGCTACAACTCCAGTCTTGAATTTTTTTCCTGCCAAAGCATTGCTACATTTGCGCATAAGCTCGTATTCAGTTATTTAATGGCGAAATAATATATCCAACGAAATCCGAGGCCCCTTAATGACAAATAATTCTCATAGGCCCACCTGTGGCCTAGAAACTTGAATCAGTTTCGCATGCATTCAAAATTAACTGGATTTTAGATACTAGTGCAAATTTATAGAAATATTTCCACATTTAATAATCAATTTGAGTATCGTACGAATACCCATCTAAACTGCAACGCCAGTGAAGCTCATATGAAAAATTATCATACGTTTAAATTTAATTTTAACCTCGGCTGATATTACCCCGGTCCTGTGGCGCAATGGATAACGCGTCTGACTACGGATCAGAAGATTCCAGGTTCGACTCCTGGCAGGATCGCAACTGTTATTTTTATTTAATTAATATTTCAAGAATATAATTTTGATCACATTTTCTCAAAATTTTAGAACATAAACCCAAGTAGAATTCTGCAAAGAAAACGTAAACGTAAAGGTCTTCACTGTTTCTTTGGTTCACTCGTACCGAAAAAATATTGAAAGAAGCATAGCAAAAAGTTCCTCAACGTTCAACTTTTTGTATTGCCAGATAGGCAATACATAGGCCTTAATATCTTTTCATAAACCTTTAATTCAAAGTGATTTGTAACACTTTGAATTGAAGATTGACATACTACTTTAGGCATGAAGACGGACGGACGGTGTCCTCTCGGGTAACATCTCCCATAAGTGCTTCAATTTTGGCAACTACAGCGTCCGAACTCGAAATCTGTTTTTATTGCCAAAACACTTTTGAAATTCTAAAATTTGTACTGAATATTGAACTATTGAATTATGGCGGTATTTTCGCCAACGAGCAATATGTATAGATCTTGTGGATCGCACATCTGAAGTGCTTAACGAAAGACGGACAGACAGACAGACAACTTGACTTTAAAAATAGATTATTGAAAATCGTATTCAAATCGTATTTTGTTGAATTAATTACAAACATTCGACACACTCTCAGCCGGATGTTTGAGGCATTCACATCGGTCCTGTGGCGCAATGGATAACGCGTCTGACTACGGATCAGAAGATTCCAGGTTCGACTCCTGGCAGGATCGTAACTGACATTCAAAAATGTAACACTTATTTTATTTTAAGAGATTTATTTAAAGAGATGGATATCATTGTGATATCTAATATAATGATTAATGTATATCTTAATGTATTCACTTAAAAAATAATCTTTCGGCATTTGTACATTCGAATTTCTTTATAGCAAATTAGTCTCTATAACAAATTTATTTTAAAGACCCAAGTATAATTTCTCATAATAACTTATCTCTCTGACGTAGAAAATCACCAGTTGCCAATAGCTATGCTATATAATTTTTGTCCAAAGCAGTCTCACATATGGTTTTTATTACGAGTAGAAGGTGACCCTAAGATCACAAGAAAGAAAAATAATCTTACGGTGTATATATTTATATTTGTTATAATTTAGTTAATATGAATGTATTTCCACAACGCGCGTGCAATTAAATGTAAATCATATTCATTGTGAGAATACAGAAAAGTGCAACTTTATAAACAAGTGCAGTTGAAATGGAACATTTGAAACTATTAAGAAATTTAATTTTCTTTCTACACAGATATATATTTTTAAGGGTTTTCATAAAAATACCCTAGTACAAAACATAGTTGTTGTATAGCCACCACCACAAACGGAATGACAAAGTTAGTATACCTCCAAAACTTTGTCATTTCGTTTGTAGCACCTTGAAATATCGACCTGAGACCCTATATATGTATATATATTCTTTACCGTCACAAAATTCTAAGATGATCTAGCCAAGTCCGTCCGTCTGTCTGTCTGTTGAAAGCACGCTAGCTTCTACGACGTCCAATGTTTCTCAGAATACGCCTAATATTTGTAGATCGGTTGGAATTGAAAGTGGGCGAAATCGTTCCATCACAAGGACTAAAAATACCCCTAATATTTCGAGTATTTAAGCATGTTTATACTCTACACCACTTCGTGGACTAGGGTATTATAAGTTAGTTTCGCGCCAAATGATTGTAACACCAAGAAATATTTGAACTAGACCCACCTTTAAGGATCGGCTTAGAATCACCAGCTGAATCGATTTAACGATGTCTGTCTGTTCGTCCGTCTGTCAGTCTGCTGTCCATCACGTCACAATTGTTGTTGGATTATCGTGAAATTTGGCAGAAGTTATTTTTTTGGTCCAAGGTATTGGATTTGGAGGAAATCGGTTCAGATTTAGATATAGCCTCCATACAAATATCCCTATAATTTACACTATTACTGCTCTAGAATACACATTTTAAATGGAATTTTCAGGATCGTCTTATATTTGAACTAGAAACAGTTAAACAGCAAGTGGACCACATGGGTCCATGGTTTGTTATAGCCCCATACAAATGTACCTACGATTTACAATATTATTGCTCTAAAATGCACATTTTACATTGGATCTTGATAAAATTTTGCAGATTGTGATATATTTCAGTAAAGAATACCTACTTTGAAAGTGATCTATAAGGGTCCACTTTTTAATGTAGCGCCCTTACAAATGGGCGCCCATTTGTATTATTACCGCTCTAGGATCCACATTTTACATCAGAAGTTTATCAAATTTTTCATATTATATTATATTTCAACTAAGAATACATATTATGAAAGTCAAATATATGGGTTCATATTTTGGTATAACCCCCATACAAATTGGGCCCCTATTCTACTCTGTTATAGCTCTAGAACCTACATAGTGCGTTGGATCTCGATATAATTCTGCAGATCATGTTATATTTCAACTAAGAATACCAACTTTGAAAGTGACACCTTTTAATGTTGCGCCCTTCAAATGGCCCTCATTTTTAGTATTACCCCTCTAGACTAACATATTACATCGGAAGTTTTCAAATTTTGTAGATCATGTTATATTTCAACTAGGAATACCTATTATGAAAGTCAAATATATGTGTCCATATGTTGGCACAATCCCCGTACAAACGGTCCCCCATTTTACACTATTACCGCTTATGAACCTATATTTTGCAGATTATAACTCATTTTCACTAGGAACTATAATGGCACATGTTATGGTACAACCTCCAAATTTTTGTTATAGGTCCCCTCCAAATGTCCGTCCAATTTATCATATTACCGCTGTAAAATCTGCATTTGTCATTGGATCTTGGTCAAATTTTCCAGATCATATTATATTTACTCGGAATACCTACCCGAAAATTGGATCATATGGGTCAATGTTTCCAAATACAACTGTCCCACAAATTTTCAATATTATCGTCCTAAATCCTTCATATTACATCGAATGTGGATTAAATTTCCACCGCTCATTATCAGTTTCTGATTTGTTTATATAACACTCCAACACTAAGAGACATATTTTTAAAAGAACAGAATCGTTAAAAATAGTTTTTCGTTCAAATTTATGCAAACTATTTGGGCACAAAGCTTCTAAAAACTATGTTGTCATTTTTTCATAATCATGTCGATTATCATGAGTAACACGGTCCTGTGGCGCAATGGATAACGCGTCTGACTACGGATCAGAAGATTCCAGGTTCGACTCCTGGCAGGATCGTATATGACAGTCAAAAATGTAACAACTATTTTGACGTTTAAAGAGATTCATGTAATAATGATAAGTTATATTCGGAAAAAATAAAATTTTCTGGTTTTGTAATTTGTACCATTGTTTTAAGTTTCTCTATAACTGGGGAACAGATTCATTTGCATTGAAAGCAGACCAACAGGCCCAAACTTCACAGCAGATATGAATTCTTACCGATATAAAAAGGATCATATTCGTGATATGGCTTTATATTTCACCCAATGACTGCTGACAGACAAGATGTTGTAAAATAGAGCAAATTCAAAAACTTCTGATTACATTTATTGAAAATTGCATGCAGGACAGCTTCAAATGTATACTTTCCCAACAAATAGGAAGAAGAGCTTGTCCCGGCGTCTGCTGCTCCTAGTTTATCGATTTGATGTTTAAGTTCCACATTTAGAGCCACATTGGATTGAACATGCTAGGCCAGTTTTTTCTGGGAAGACACCGGAACCAACTTCACAATCCATTTTCATATTCGACAATTGGGTATCCCCTTTCCCGCTCCATTCTTGAAGGTAATTTAACCTCAAATGGCTTTGCGAATGTCATCTTGGGTGTGGTATAGTGAAAGCTACCCGACTGTCGACATAGATTTGGGATGTAGCTGAGCATATAGCCTGTTCCGAAATCTGATTTGAGGCAATATTAATAGCGAAGATCTCTGCCGGGAAGTCTGGTGGAGATTCTGAGATTTGAGGACTCGTAGTATAGATCTGATCCCATTGAGATATAATCAGGGTCTTTTTGACGCCCAATCTTCGCAGCTAAGTTTTCTCACTTTTAGGGTTTATCCTGAATTATTTTCGGTGGGATGTAGTCTTTGAACCTATTTATGCATGTCGTGGTGTACATGCAGTTCAGGATTAAGCCATGTCCGAGTTTATTGTTTAATGGCACACCTGATTTCTTCAGTCGCTGTGTTGAACCTGACCGATGAGTCGTAGGATTAGTGCAGCCTCCAAAATCTTATGACGCCCGTTATCCCGTAAGACTTTACGAATTACATTTTCACAAGTGAATACAAAGAAACTTTTCGTATGGAGTCGCTGAGATAAAACGTTCGTTTTGCATTCGATTCTTTGCTCAAAAATAAAACATTTTGGTTTTTGATTAATTATTTAAATAAGCTATTTAGATCTACATTAGTTTTCAATGTAAAAGTCCTTTTATTTTGTTTCAACCAACGTTTCGTCAATTTCTTGTTGACTTCTTCAGGTGTTTCGTCTATTTTAAATAAAAATATTTGATTTGAACTGGGATATTGTCCTGGCTCAAGACCATTTTGCATCTATATTTAATAGAATGCAAATTTATTTACAAATGGCATGGTGACATTTATTATTTGGCTGCAGACTACCACTATCATGATTTCCACCCTGTCTAAAGGTTTCATTCAGGTGGCTATGTTTTATTCAACAATTCTCAAAAACCGAGAAATACTAGACTTACATGAATATTAATCTAAGTACGTTACATTGATTTTATCCTTAAATTCAAACGTATAACACATTTTATTTTTATCTATAATAATTTCTTTTTTTGTTTTTTATTTATAGATTTTAGTCACTTAGAATATTATTAATAATTTATTGTTTTATTTTAATTATTTATTTTTTATAATTACTAATATGTAGAAAACTAGTATAAAAATTATTATAAATATTATTTTGTGTTAATTAATTTAATTCAATATTAATTTATATTCTTATTAGTTCATATTTTGTGAAGTTTCAATGCTTTTACTGTATATAGTGCTTGAGTTTACTATCAGCACCTACATCATTTACCTCTATGTTAAAAACACAGTCGAAAACTTCACCACAACTAGCTCTAACTTTAACATGAAATATTTGGAAAAAAAAAGACTTTTGAAAATTTTTATTAAAAACTGAGATATTGATCAACGTTTTTGTTCATCGGAAAATTGCCAATTTGTAAAAATTGTCTACGACAGATAACGGAGCAATGTTAGTGTTACTTTTCTATACAAATTATCTACAGTTGTTTAGTTTTTCCATAGATATTTAATGTGTATATCGTACGTTAAGAAAACTCAAGTGGGTCATATTGACCCACTTGTGTAAATTGCTACAAAGTTTGTGTAAATCTGAAGTAGACATGAACTTTATGGTCTTGTTTACGCATGGTCTACCGATTGAACAGTGGGTCCTGTGGCGCAATGGATAACGCGTCTGACTACGGATCAGAAGATTCCAGGTTCGACTCCTGGCAGGATCGCAAAGATCATTAGCGAAATGCTGCAACATTTTTATTATTCAGTCAAAGAAAATCTGAAGTCCGCATATAACATGAACCATCTAATTCAACCATAGAAAAGAGCTGACTAATTACACCAGAAACAATTAACTTTGTTAAAATTTTTAGAACCAAAATTATGCCAATAAAACACTAAACGGGCCCATTAAGGTTTTATCGAAATAAATTGTTTTCTTATCATATGCAATTTTTAAATTTAATAATACTTGCTGTAACTAATTAAATGGTGTAATCTTATGTGCAATCGAAAACAGTTTTTAAAAATTCTAAAATCCTCATCGATTAACGCCCCAGCAAATGAATTATGCAGGTACTTGGTGGAGATACTCAAAAACTTAACGAAGGATTCTGGATACAATGTAAAGGACGCAAAGGATTTTAAATCGAGGATTACGAATACACATATTGACGAAGACGAAATATTAATTTCATTTGACGTGGTTTCACTATTTCCAAGTATACCAAAAAATTTTGCAATATCAACAATAGAAAATAAGTGGGACGTCATTATGGAATACACTAAAATACCCAAAGACCTTTTCATAGAACTATTGACTTTTTGTATAAAGGACACACGTTATTTTAAATATGAGGACAAAATTTACGAGCACCGTAGAGGACCATTCAATAGAGAAGATGACTACAAAACCCCGAATCTTGACGAAATACGTAGACGACATATTTGCAATCTTAAAGAAAAATAACTTGGAAGAAACATTTCAAATATTAAATTCATTCAATAGACAAAATCAATTCACCATGGAGAAGGACGAAAAACTACCATATTTGGACGCGGTAGTAATAAGACAAGGAAATCGGCTAAAATTAGATTGATACCAAAAACCAACATCATCAGGACGATTAATCAATTTCACATCTAAGCACCGCAGGCGAATTATTATCAACACAGGGTCTTAGATATAAGCGATGAAGAATTCCATAATGCTAATTTAAGTAAAATCAGAAAATTTTTAAAGAAAAATGATTTTCCAAGAAAAACTATAGAGAACTTAATAAGACGTAGGAATAAATAGAAAACAATAGACGAGATTGACAGGACACAGAAAATATACAAATCTATGACATGCACTCCTGGTTTCTCAGAAAGACTTAAACAATCAAATTTGTATGACAAAGATAAATATAACGTAGCATTTAAGACTGACAATACTGTCAACCACTTATTTAGTAGGACGAAGACAAAATTAGAAAATGGGGAAAAATCTAATGTGGTATACAAAATCAAATGTAATGGGGACTAAACCAACGTATGCCAGAAGCTATATGTTGGTACTACTAAGACAAAATTAAAGACTAGAATATCATCTCACAAATCTGACCATATAGCTATTAACAGACCATTAGAGCAGAAGACAGCTCTTGCAGCGCACCGTACCATCACAGGCCATACACCAAATTTTGACAATGTAGAGATACTGACAGAGGAGAGAAATTATAATAGAAGATACACTCTTGAGATGTTACATATTATTTACGTTCCTACCAACAGAAGACTTAACTACAAAACTGATAAATGCGCCAAAATCAAAACTGTCATCAGTAGACGAAAGCACACAAAACCGCTCGGACGGCATATAATATTATATATATAAAAATGTAATTATCCATAAATTTGTTTAAGTTTTTGAGAAAATTTGTAATGTAAATGTGTAATTCTTATTTGTGTATAGACACCCCTGAATATGATTGAAGATTTCAAACGAAATATTGGGATTAAATAAATTATCAAAAACAACAACACCTGTTTTTCAAATAAAGCCTACAGCCGAACAAAACAAAAAGAAAATTAATCCTGTTAAATAAATCCGCCAGCTATTATAATAGGGTTGTTTTTCTTTAAGGCTGGATAACTAAGCCGCTATTACAAAAATCTAAATAAAGAGTTAAAATTGCACTCAAAATAAAAAAAATATTTTTTAAAATTGCAGCCAACAGCAATATCAATGTGTGCATGAAAACAAATTAAAAAAAATGATTATATGTTAAAAATATTAGATTTAGCCTGGATAGTTATCCAGTGTAAGTAAATTTTATGACTATCAAGGCTAAGTCCAAAAAAGTCAATAACAATACTTTTTTGTTGAAAATTGGTTTTGATACAAATATTTATATTATTGTTTGCGACAATGTGAAAAAATATTTTTTACTTTGAGTAAAAAATTAACTTTTTATTAATTTTTTTGTTATCGCAGCTTATTATCACGGCTTAAAGAAAAACAGCCTTAATAATGTGCTCCTCCTTAGCCATTTTCTTGGTAGTTGTCTTCATCTACCGAGTTTCTCTTATGCTTCGTTTGGATATACACCCAAAATCCACTTTTTCTGGATTTTACCATCAAATATCTGTGTTGTAGATATTTTGTTTAGCTCGTATTCACTGTGGTTATGATGATGAATGTATAGAATTTCTTCTTAGGACCAACATGCATCTATCATCTCACCCAAAACAAGTGCAAATAGAACTTCGACAGTGAAAAGATCATTTTGTGAAAACACATATGGGAATTGTTTTCTTCCAAGCACAGGCGTAAAGAGTGAGCACATGAGTGTGCCTAGAATACATGCAAGTATGTATACATACATGGGTCCTGTGGCGCAATGGATAACGCGTCTGACTACGGATCAGAAGATTCCAGGTTCGACTCCTGGCAGGATCGTTTATAGCTCTAAAGTCCAAGATTTTGTTCTTATACCCTCCTCTAGGGTCTTTCTGCATTTGTTTTTAACACCCAAAAGGAAACGAGATTAGTCCCATTGTTTAGTATACCGATTTGACTTATATTCACTTTTTGAATCGACTTAGCAATGCCCACCTGTCCATATATTCTTGTAATCAAAGTACTGGTCGTAAATAATATTTCCGATCCTAACAACAATTGCCACAATTAAGTTTTTAAGCCAAGGGCGGACGCTATGTTTTGTGAAGCAAATCGGATCAGCTGACTTTTTCCTCTGCAGGGACCAAATATTTTAACCGATTTGCTTCAAAGTTGACATAATATATTATATTTCAACTCGAGACGTCTATTGTGAAACGGTTCAGATTTATATATAGCTCTCATACATATTTCAATAGATTTTCTCTTTTTGGGAAACACTGTATTAAATAAACATTTCTGAAAACTTACCAGATATGTTATAACCAACAAACATATTTAATGTATTTCTAAAAGGGTTCATAAATAATAAATTCACTTATAATGTGTCGACTTTATTCTATGAAGTAATTTACTTCTAGCACTTCTCATTCCTTTATTGTGAATTCTGACATAAGTATTTAGATATCCAGATTTAGGTCGAAGACAAATAATCTGACAATGATAGGGTGTGTTTTAACTGACCATTCAACCAATTATTAGTAATATCTATGAAACTTCATCAGAAAAACTGTTGTCGATGTTCTCGACTAAAATTAAAGTTTTGTTTGTCCTATGCATTCTCTTTCGATGAGAAAATCTTTTCTCTAAAATCCAATATACTTCAAAGAATATTTTCCGTAATAAACATGTCACCCACCAACAAGAGTTTTAAAACATGGTAACTCTTGACGATCCAACGATTTCCGCCGTTTTGAAACTTTCCGTTTTATAATTGTCGCACAATAAAAATTCACAGCCATGGCGGTGTAACCCCTCAAGACCTTTACTCTGCAGTGGAAGAGAACATTTTGGGGAATGTATGATAAATGAGAAAGTCCTAAAATTAAGAAGAAAAAATTATGTTATGGATATATCTCTTAGTTATAAGACGGTAAATTAAAAAAATCTATTTTTTGCGTTCCAATGGGCGAATCGATAGCTTCCAAAAATATCGATTGTGGAAATTCGATAAAAATTATGTGTATTTTTATTTAAAAAACAAAATGAATTCAATGACAAAAATTATTATTACATGCTCTGAAAAGAAAATAGAAAGGAAAAACTATTAATTAAAAAAAAAATTCACCTGTGGCCCTCTTGTGAGGCTTAAAAATTATTCCTAAAACACAACAAAAAGTATTTAAAAAAATCGAGTGATTAAAAAATAAAAATTATGTAATTTTCAATACTTTTCCTTAAAGTTTCGCCCAGTGTATGACATCCAAAGTCCCAAAATCTGACAACTTATTTCGATAGATCACTTCAAAATAAGCAAAAATTTGCATGTTATCGTTATCTCGCTTAGTTATCGACTTATTTGATGTTACAGTTTGGAAAAATCGATTTTGTTTTTCGTTCCAATGGACTCAAAATCGAAAAATAGAAGCAACAAATTTCGATAACTTTTTTAATTACCGATAACTGCCTTAGTAATCGATAATTTTCATAGTTATCAATTGTGGAAATTCTATAAAAATGTTGTGTATCTTTATTTAAGGCAAAATTTTAAATTACAAAGAAATTCAATAACAACGAAAACAAAAGGGAAATGATTTAAAAAATCGCGCGATTGTTCAACATATCGATAACTACGACAGTTATCCTAAAAAATACTTAACTTTTTTGCCTTCTTTAAGTTTTCTATAAAAGTTAGGTTTTACTAATATTTTTTGTTTCGATAACTCAAAGTTATCGAAAATTTTTACTCGATATTTTATTTTGTTTATTCAAAGAAAATAAAATATTTTTTAATTTCAATAACTAAGATATCGAAAATTTTTATTTTTCCGTTTTTTCATAATGGTCTCATTAACTATAAAAATCTTTTTTATTTTTTTTTTCAAACTTTTTCTGACGTCAAAGTTTGTAAAAATCGATTTTGTTTTTCGTTCCAATGGACTCAAAATCGAAAATTAGAAGCCACAAATTACGATAACTTCTTTAATTACCGATAACTGCCTTAGTAATCGATAATTTTCATAGTTATCAATTGTGGAAATTCCATAAAAATGTTGCGTATCTTTATTTAAAGCAAAATTTTAAATTACAAAGAATTCAATAAAAACGAAAACAAAAGGTTGTAAAAGTTAGGTTTTACCAATATTTTTTGTTTCGATAACTCAAAGTTATCGAAAATTTTAAATAGATATTTTATTTTGTTTATTCAAAGAAAATAAAATATTTTTTAATTTCAATAACTAAGATATCGAAAATTTTTATTTATTAATCGCGCGATTGTTCAATATATCGATAACTACGACAGTTATCCTAAATTTTTTACCAATATTTTTAGTTCGATAACTCAAAGTTTATCGAAAGTTATCAAAAAATTTTACTCGATTTTTTAATCAAATGACCTAAAAATAATAAAAAAATATATTTTTTAATTTTCAATTCGAATAACTAAGAAGGTATCGAACAATTTTATTTCTTCCGACTTTTTATATAGACCTCATTGGACAATAATTTTTTTTAATTTTTTCAAAATTTAACATCGGATAATTCGATAATTAAATTAATTCCTCCCTTTTTTGGGAGGACTATTGTGATCTTACTACAAATTTCGAATTCATATTTGCGTCGTTTAGTTCAAACTTTACAATACAATTTTGTTTGTTTGCGGAGCAGGTGATAGCAATTATTCTAAAGTCGGCAGAAGCTTTTCCTCTCAAGACATGTTATACAAATGATTTTTACAAAATACCTATGTTAATTAGTTTAATTACGAAAATGACTGTTTGAAAATATGCAGTTGCTGAGTGATTTCACTTCATTGTCATTATCATCCCAATGTGAAAATGGAAGAGAATGAAATAAAAAATATTTTGTAAAAATTAAAAAGAACTTCGATCCTGCCAGGAGTCGAACCTGGAATCTTCTGATCCGTAGTCAGACGCGTTATCCATTGCGCCACAGGACCGTGTTGCCACCTATCGCACAATTCACCACTAGTTAGCCTTAGTCGACACAAAAAAACATGAATGAAGTGTAATCCAACAGCAGCGACCATAGCTTGATCGCCCGTCCGCACATTGTTATGTAGATATGTATGTACATGCTCTTGTTGTTGTCTCATTAGCTATCCCCCATCCCCACACCACAAACACTTGTTAGAACACAACCAACCAACCATACATACGTACATATGTATGGAAGCACGTTCTAATCGTCTCCATCAACGCTGTGCTTTCCACAACAAAAAACTATTCTATTTTTAGAGACAACAAACAATGACCTCACCAACGTAGCAACGTGAGGGCCTACATTGTGTGGTGAGTTGTATGGCTTCTGTTTGTGCTTCTGTGGTGAGTTCTGGTTGACCAGAAATAGATGTTTGTATGTAGTTTATAGATATGTATGTACATATGTAGAAATGTAAATTATGTTGTTTATTTATAGAAATGAAAAAAGTTTATGTGTGTAGCCAAGTGGTTGTTGGGTATTATCAGACATCGGTAGGCCACCGCAACATTATGCGCTCGATTATTTATTTAACAATTCAAAATTAACAGAAAACCAGTAAGGAAAGGCTAAAGTCGGGCGGGGCCGACTCTATGATACACTCCACTTTCAATCCGAATACAATTCAATTCGGTGAAAAAGTGAAAACGGGAAGGTTTTTTGTATCCTGTAAATGTATGTGTTTGACAAAAAATGTTAATTCGGAAAGGACATTTGTATGAGGATATATTGAAACCTGGAACGAAATAGGTGAAATATAAAATGTATAGTTTGGCCAAAATCGGTTAAACTTATGGGAGCAACATTTGAATTTGGGCTATATTTAAATCTGAACCGATCTTACCCACTTTCACCATAGTTTTGTTTAGTTAGATTATAAGATGTTGTGCGAAATTTAAAGACAATCGAGCACAACATGTGGCTTTTAAAGCGGTAAAAGTCAAATCCGGAGCGACATTTATATGGGGGCTATATCTAAATCTGAACCGATTTTCACCATAGATGTTCTTAGTTTAAATATAAGATGTTTTGCCAAATCTGAAGACAATCTGATACAATATGTGGTTTCTAGAGCGGAAAAAGTCAAATCGGGAACGACATTTGTATGGGGACTATATCTAAATCTGAACCGATTTTCACCATAGATGTTCTTAGTTTAAATATAAGATGTTTTGCCAAATCTGAAGACAATCTGATACAATATGTGGTTTCTAGAGCGGAAAAAGTCAAATCGGGATCGAAATTTGTATGGGAGCTATATATAAATCTGAACCGATCTGACCGATATTCACCATGGGTGTTTCTAGTGGAATTATAAGATGTTTTACCAAATCTGAAGACAATCTGATACAATATGTGGTCTCTAGAGCGGAAAAAGTCAAATCGGGAGCGAAATTTGTATGGGAGCTATATATAAATCTGAACCGATATTCACCATGGGTGTTTCTAGTGGAATTATAAGATGTTTTACCAAAACTGAAGACAATCTGATACAATATGTGGTCTCTAGAGCGGAAAAAGTCAAATCGGGAGCGAAATTTGTATGGGAGCTATATATAAATCTGAACCGATCTGACCGATATTCACCATGGATGTTTCTAGTGGAAATATAAGATGTTTTACCAAATCTGAAGACAATCTGATACAATATGTGGTCTCTAGAGCGGAAAAAGTCAAATCGGGAGAGAAATTTGTATGGGAGCTATATATAAATCTGAACCGATCTAACACATTTTTAGCACAGGTGTTTTTAGTTACAATATAAGATGTTTTGCCAATTTTAAAGAAAATCTGTTGTAATATGTGGTATCTAGAGTGAAAAGAGTCAAATCGGGAGTGAAATTCGTATGGGGGCTATATCTAAATCTGAACCGATTTTCTTCAAATTAAATAGCGTTCGTCCTTGTCCCAAAAAACTTCGTTGTGCAAAGTTTCGTTTTGTTCTGGCTACAATTGCGACCTGTATCGTGATTACAACAATAGATGGACAGACGGACATTGCTAATTCGACTCAGAACGTGATTCTAAGCCGATCGGTATAATTAACAATGGGTCTATCACCCTTCCTTTTGGGTGTTATAAACAAATGCACAAAGACATAATACTCTCCAGGAGTGTATAAAAACGGATTTAAGTTCGTTCGGGCAGTAATATTACAGGAAAATACATTTTCATATACTCCACGAGAGTATTATGTCTTTCTGCATTTGTTTGTAACACCCAAAAGGAAGGGTGATAGACCCATTGTTAATTATACCGATCGGCTTAGAATCACTTTCTGAGTCGATTTAGCGATGTCCGTCTGTCCATCTATTGTTGTAATCAAATTACAGGTCGCAATTATAGTCCGATCTTAACAAAAATTGACACAAGTAAGTTTTGTGGATCAAGAACGAACGCTATTTACTTTGAAGCAAATCGGTTCAGATTTAGATATAGCCCCCATACAAATGTTGCTCCCGTTTTGACTTTTTCCGCTCTAGAAACCTTATATTTCACTCGATGTGTTTCAAATTTGGTACAGTACCCTATAATTGAACTGGAATCATCTATGGTGAAACTCGGTTAGATCGGTTCAGATTTAGATATAGCCTCCATACAAATGTTGCTCCCGATTTGCCTTTTCCGCTCTAGAAACCACATATTTCACTCGATTTGCTTCAAACCTGGTCCAGTACCCTATAATTGAACTGGAATCATCTATGGTGAAAATCGGTCAGATCGGTTCAGACAAATTTCGCTCCCGATTTGACTTTTTCCGCTCTAGAAACCATATATTTCACTCGATGTGCTTCAAATTTGGCACAACGCCCTATAATTGAATTGGAAACAGATCGGCTCTGACTTAGATATATATTCATATAAAGGGTGGTTTTTTAGCTATTATCTTTTTGGCAACACTGGTTTAAACAGCTGACGCACGTTTCGTGTTTTGTTTCACTGTCAAACATCTTCAGTTTGGTCTATAATTTAAGCATGAATCGTCTTACAAACGAACAACGCTTGCAAATTATTGAATTTTATTATTAAAATGCGTGCTCTGTTAAGAAAGTTCATCGCGCGCTTCCATTTTATGGTCAGTTTAATCGACCCACTGAAGCGGCTATTTGGGCTATTGTGACTAAATTTCGCACCAAATTTACATTGTTGGACATTAAACCACCAACAAGCTTACGTAGAGTGCGAACTGAAGAAAATATCGCAGCTGTATCGGCCAGTGTTAATGATGACCATCAATTATCGATTCGTCGCCGTTCGCAGCAATTGGGCCTCTGTTACTCAAAAACAATGCCAAAAAATGCCAAATTGGAAATGCCAAAATTGGACTAAGCGGATGGACCATTTGAGGCGCAGTCAAGGTCAACATGTGCATGAAATAATCTTCAAACATTAAATTATATGGGCCGTACTATCGATTCAAATAAAGATTTCATGCATTTTTCTGAATTTTATGTGTTTTTTTTTGAAAAACGTTCCTATAGCTTTTAAAAAATCACCCTTTATATATACAAATGTTGCTCCCAAATGTTTAACCGATTTTGGCCAAACTTTACATATTATATTTCGCCTATAAACATACATGGTGAATGCGTTCCATATTTCAATATAGCCCCATACAGATGTCCTTTCCAATTTAAATTTTTTTGTCGAAAAGATACATTTACAGGATACAAAAATCCTTTCCGACTGCACTTTTTTACCGAATTGAATTGTAATAGGATAGAAAGTGGAGTGTATCATATAGTCGACTTTAGCCTTTCCTTACTTGTTTTAATATAGCCAAACCAAAACAAATACAAATATTGGAAAAATAATTTTATAAATAAATATAATATTTTTATTATTTCAAACCACGTCAATTCAAAAATAAATATTCTTATAATTATATTTTCAAAAAAGCTTAAATGCCATAAATATTGGTAGATAGTGGGTGCTACAGTTGGGTGTATTTCCATTCTATTTTAATTCCAAATTACAAATTTTGAAAATCCATAGTGCAAAATAATCTAACTTCATGATTCAACCAATTTTTGTCGTAAAAGTAAAAGGTATGAATTTGGAAAAAATCTTTTTATTTCTATGTGTCTAACTGCGGCCAATTGGGTGGTACCATTTTTATCCCCTTTTTCCTAATTTACCATCTTCAGAGTACGACTTTCTAAAGTCTCTTTATTTTACGTGTCTACGCAATAAGATGGATGTACACATCGAATTTCATCGCTGTAGTAAGTCGTTTACGTGGTACTATTTTTATCCCTCTGTACCCATTGTATCCCTTGAAAGTACGAATTTGGAAGAAACCTTTTATTTTTCGTATCTACGCAGTCAGAGGAATGTATATTCCGAACACACCGTGGCTAGATCGTCTTAGAATTTTATGACGATCAAGAATCTATATATGTACTTTATAGGGTCTCAGGTCGATATATCAAGGTGTTAGAAACGGAATGACAAAGTTAGTATACCCCGATCCTGGAGGTGGAGGGTATACGAAAGTTTTTAAAAGTTGATGTATTTGAGTCATTTAATTTTTTTTCACAATTTTACTCCAACTGCATGACCTACTGAATTGTGTTTTTGGGCTAATCATTTCAAATTTTATAACTTTTTCTACAAATTGTCGCCCACAATATAAAAATGCAATAGGCAGGCCAATTGTATGGCCTGTTGAATACTGAATTGTGCTTTTGGTTAATAATTTCAAGTTTCGAAATACTGAAATATCTCAATAGCTACGTCAGTTATCGATCATTTTCAGTTTACTTGTTCAGCCTATTTTCCATAAAAATCTGATTTCCGATAGTTTTGATTTCAATAATTCATTTTAAAAATTTTACCAGACTTTTTTCGTTTTTTGTTAATGAAATAAAAATAATAAAAAATGGTTTTTTTCTTAATTTTGCGATAACAAAAATAGTTATCGAAAATTTTTATTTTATAATTTTTTTTCTTTTTTTTCTTTATTTTTCTTTTCGAAAAAAATGCCAGTAAACCACTAAATACACTAAAATCATTTTAGATAAATTTTCTTTGTTCTCTGCAAATTTTATTTTGGATATTCAATGAGTTTTTAAAGCAACATAACCTTAAAACAAATATTTTGGACATTTCACGCGTGACTCATATCAAACTGCTTTGTCATTTTTGTTCAGACTAAAATTTGCGTGTTATTTTCAGTGAATGGCAGTGTTCGAATGAGTAGCCCAAAATTGGTCCTTCCGAAGTAATGTAAGTAAATGCCATAAATGGATCTTTTAATAATAATTTTAAGATCACTTTCAAATGTATGTGTTTTATTTCACATTATAATCAAACCTCACGATGAAACACCCGTTATAACTAGGAATTCGATTCCAGTACTGTGAAGGCTTTTCAGTAAAAAATATTGCTTCATTTAGTAGAAGCCTTAAGTTACAGCTATAATTTATTTTCTATCGAAAAATGCTAAATTTGTTAATACAGGGTGCAGCAAGAGTCGCGAAGGGCTTTGAAACAATCATTACTTACATACATATTCTTGATCGTCATAAAATTCTAAGACGATCTAGCCATGTCCGTCCGTCCGTCTGTTGAAGGCACGCAAGCATCTAAACAAAAGGAGCTAGAACGTTCAAATTTTCCATAAATGCGTTTTATCGTCGTAGATCGGTTGGGATTGAAACGGGGCGAAATTGACCCAAAGGGAAAATTTTTTACCTTACAAGGACTAAAAATACCCACAATAATCCCTAATATTTTAGGGTTTTTAATTTTTTTTTTTAATATGTCTGTTTATATTTGCTTGATATTTGGTATGCACATTCCCCTTAAAGCAAAAACGTGCACCATAAAGTGATTCTTATTTGTAGGGGGTGAAATGAGGCAAAAAAGGGATAAAAATAGTACCAACCAAATGACCGCAGCTAGAGTCATGAAATTCGGAGTATACATTCCTCTGACTGCGTAGGCACGGAAAATAAACGGATTTTTCGAAATTCGTACTTTCAAGGGATACCAACTAAACGACTACAGCTAGAATGATGAAATTCTAATTGCGTAGAAACGTCAAGGAGGTAAAAATGGTACCAACCAAATGGGCGAAGCTGGAATCATGGAATTCGGTGTATACATTCCTCTGACTGCATAGACACGCAAAATAAAAAGTTTTTTTCCAAATTCGTAATTTTTCTTTTACGGCAAAAATTAAAATTAATTAGTTGAATCATGAAGTTAGGTTATTTTGCACTATGTTCGTCTGATAATGGATTTTCAAAATTTGTACTTTTCGAATTAAAATAGAATGGAAATATAACCAACTGTAGCACTACCAATATTTATGGTATTTATTCTTTTGGAAAATATAAATATAAGAATATTTATTTTTTGATTTTAAATAAATAATGGTTTGAAATAATTAAAATATTATATTTATTTATAAAATTGTTTTTTCAATATTTGTATTTGTTTTGGTTTGGCTATATTAAACAATTTATATTTTCCTGTAATATTACTGCACTTCTACGAAAACCGACAACCTCCATGGTGGAGGGTATATAAAGTTCGGCCCGGCCGAACTTAACTCCATTTTTACTTGTTTTTAACTTAAATTTATTTTTCTTACAAAATAATAAAATATAATATATGTAGATTTTTTAAATTTATGTATGAAAGATTACGTCCCGTAAGTGACCACCATTTTCAGCTGCGAAAAGTTGAGCTCTTTCAAGAGCATTTTCCATGTCTGGCTGCCACGCCCTTATTTCGGCTCGAATATTCTCCTTCAGCTGTTCAAGGGTTCTGGGTTTATTGATATACACCCTCTCTTTTAAATGTCCGCAAAGGAAATAATCAGGCGAACGCGTCGGCCAATTGAATGCTGAATTTTTCGGAAATTAAACGTTCAAATTTATGTTCAAAATATAATTCTATGATTTTGCTTCATTGGATAACGTTGTAACTTTCCATGATTAATCTCCCAGATTTATTTTACAAGTCCTAAAAAGAAAAAGGGGGAAAATAAAATAGAAAAGTTATTAATTTTGCCGCACCCTGTATTAGTTATGACGAAATATATTTTCAAGTTGTACAATAAATCTTAAAGTTTAAACAAGTTCGATGAGCTTCCAAAGTTAACTTCGAACATTCGCTAGCCAGTCTGTAAGTGAGACTTCATTTACGCCAGTCTAATCAGTACATAAACTTGATCAAGTTTTTCCCTGAATGCCTTCGTTTAGTGCCGATTTTAAATCAAATTACTTTTGAAAATGCATTCAATATTTAATTAGAGTTAACTCTTTTTAATCTCATACGCAGACACTTCGATTTCTTCCAATCAATTAGAGCCTTAATTAGAAACAAAGTTCCTTTCTTCTCCTACTTTTGTTCCTTTCGTCTTCATCTTCTTCTTTTTTGCCGCTAACTTGGCAAAGTTTGCCCGCTCCTAGAGTTTTGCGCCTTTATTCTATTCGTGCAGCGAATATTGTATCAATTATCATTTTGTTACGCACATCGGCAGCAGAACATCAATGTCAGACATGGCGCTAAATGAATTACGGGCATAGAGAGCCCCCTCACTCGCCCTCAACTCCTGGTCTCTGACCCAATAGGGGAGCGACAAACTTACAAACATTTGTGAATAATTCTTGGCAAACTAAACACAGCGAAGAGGACATCAAAAACAACGAAAAAAAAGAATGCCGGGAAAACTGTCACTTTGCATTAGTTTGGGAGGGGGGGGGAGGAATCTTTGGAAACACCCAAGGGAAGGAAAATGGTTGGTGGCTGGTACTGACGTCCGTCCTTGCTAATGTTACACGAGAGGGTACAAAAAAGTGTTAATTATGTTTGATACTCTCTTTTAAGTACATTAAAATCTATAATTAAGTAATAGAGTTTGAATTAAGAGCCATGGCAATAGAGCGACCGAAAGAGGGTGCAAAGATAGTGTCGATGGAAAAGTGTCAAAGGCAAAGTCAAAGGTTTTGACATTTACAAAGTTCGAGTAATAGAAGTGTTCAGGGTGTTAAGTACGACCGGGTCGAATAATATATACCCTGCATTGGCGAGATAAATACATAGTATTACCGATCGTGAAGGATGAGTTAGATATTATTATTCTCTAAATTATTGATACAAGAAGGTCTTGAGGTAGGTCTGTAACCGATTTGAAATTTAATATGAAATATATGATTTAATATTTCCAACTCCACGCCTGGTTATATGGGCCATGAAAATTAGTTTGTTATAGGGACTCTATAATAGGTTTAATTGCACAGATTAATATTATGATTATACAAAAAATAGTCCTAGAACTTTATGACAATCAATATTATACAAACATGTATGTATACTTTATAGGGTCTGAGGTTAGAATGTCAAGGTATTACAAACGTTGTGACAAAATTAATATACCTCAGCCTATGATGAAGCGTTTACAAAAGCTAGAACATAACACTCATAAGTTCAGCCGAATCAAATGACACAGCAGTAATGTCACTAACTGGAAACACTCACAGCACCCTTCATACAGTGGTTCGAAACGCATAACAAGATGGTCCTAAATGTAGGTAAAATATAAATTGTATAAACTTCAATTTTCACAGATGTAGTGTCAAAACAGTGGTTTATGTGGGGAGAGTATGGTTCCATATTTGGATAGAGTACCACAAACTAAGAAAAAATTCGGACGTTAGGTTTAAAAAAATATATTTTCCTTCCAATGGATTGTGGAAAATAAGAAGAACAAAATTTCGATAACTTATTTAGTTACTGATAGTTGCCTTAGTAATCCATAGTTTCCATAGTTATCAATTGTGGGAACTCTGTAAAAATAATATGTATTGTTTAAAGCAAAAATTTAAATTACAAAGAAATTCAATAACAAAAATAATTATTACATGCACTTTTTCTTGAAAAAAAGAGCCAAATTCACCCATAAAGAGAGGAGCTACAGGGTTAAGATCTACCACAAAAACGATCCTCATAAAATTCCATAATATAGTATTGACAACCAGAATTCTCTCAGACATTAATTTACAACACTCTCTCACCTGGTATAATGCTCCCTTCGACTTAAAAATTTAAACTTTGATCCACTGTAAAAATAAAATCAGACAATTTGGACTATAAGTTTATTCCGCAAAAATGATCCTTTCAGAATTATAGCTAGAGTGATCAAAAACCCAGTTTTTCTGCAATGTCTAGTTTTCGGGTTTTTCGAAAACCGTGATTTCTAAACTTAGCTCAAGTCCAAGCTAACTTATTTGCTAATTTCTTTAGTTCCAATTTTGAATCGGGTTCACAATTGATGGATTTCGCTCTTTACTGCAGTCTCAGATTTAACTTTTTTTAATATTTCTGAGAGTGATATTAGATCTAGTTTATCTGATATTAATGAATCGGCAAGGTTATATACTGATGGTATTTCAGCTTTATTTCTGAAAAAATGTTCATCTTCTGTCAGCTTTCCATTGCAGTTTATCTTTAATTATTCTTTAAATATTGGCTTCTTTTTAGATTGCTGGAAAATTTCCGCTATTACTCAAATACATAAATCTGGTCCTAATTTGCAATTATAGGCCAATTTCTAAATTAGCCAATGTTGCCAAGTTATTTGAACACTTAGTCTATGATAAGTTATTCTCTTTTGCTTGCCGATTTTTATCTGAATCTCAACATGGATTTAGGAAAAATCGTTCAACTACATCTAATCTATTAGTTTTTACTAATTACTGTATTAATAGCATTGAATTGGGTCACCAAGTCGATACAATTTACTTCGATTTTTGTAAAGCGTTTGCATAATATACTTCTCGTCGGGTATTCCTCAAGGGAGTATATTGGGTCCCCTTCTTTTTAACATTTTTATACCATACACCACTTCGTGGAATAGGGTATTATAAGTTAGTTTCGCGCCAAATGTTTGTAACACCAAGAAATAATCGAGCTAGTCCCACCTTTAAGTATACCGATAGGCTTAGAATCACCAGCTGAGTCGATTTCAGAAGTTATTTTTTCTGGCCAAGGACCATCGGTATTGAATTTGGAGGAAATCGGTTCAGATTTATATATAGCTCCCATACAAATGTCGCTACCGATTTGACTTTTTCCGGCCTATAAAGCACATATAGCACCCGATTTTCTAGAAACACCTATGCAAAAATTGGGTAAGATCGGTTCAGATTTAGATATAGCCCCCATACAAATGTCGCTCCCGATTTGACATTTTCCGCTCTAGAAACGACATATTGTATCCGATTTTCTTTAAATTTTGCAGAACATCTTATAATCCAACTAGAAACACGTATGCAAAAATTGGGTAAGATCGGTTCAGATTTAGATATAGCCCCCATACAAATGTCGCTCCCGATTTCACTTTTTCCGCTCTAAAATCAACATATTGTACCCGTTTTTCTTTAAAATTGGCACAACATCTTATAATCGAACTAGAAACATCTATGATGAAAGTGGGCAAGATAGGTTCAGATTTAGATATAGCCCTCATACAAATGTTGCTCCCGAATGTTTAACCGATTTTGGCCAAATTTTACATATTATATTTCACCAATAAACAGACATGGTGAAAGCGGGTCACATCGTTCCAGGTTTCAATATACCCCCATACAAATGTCCTTTCCGATTTAACATTTTTTGTCAAACACATACATTTACAGGATGCAAAAATCCTTCCCGATTTCACTTTTTTACCGAATTGAATTGCAATGAGAATTGTTTGGGTGATGTCCATATGTCCATACTTTGAAATGACTTTGGTATACTACTGTATAATTTGTATTTGTCTGTCGGACAATTGGATCAATTACCATATTATTTACCATACTCGTTAAATTTGACTGAAGATGAATTTATAGCATATAAATTATATGAATATAATTTATATAATTTGTATGAACTACAAAATACCTGGGTTTAGTATTCAAAGCGAGGTATATACGCAGGGTATTATAAAGTCGGCCCCATATTCGTTAAATTTGACTAAAGATGAATTTATAGTAACTGCATAATTTATATGAACTACATAAAATTGCTCCAATGAAATACCTGGGTTTAGTAATCAAAGCGAGGTATATACGCAGGGAGTGGTGTAGGGTATTATATAGTCGGCCTCGCCCGACTTTAGCCTTTCCTTACTTGTTATTAATGATATAAGTTCTTGCTTCAAATATTCTAATTATCTAATTTATGCGGATGACATTAAACTGTTGTCTAAAATTTCTCTTCCTCTTGATTCTATCCAAATTCAGGAAGATATTAATCGCTTGGTGCCTTGGTCCGAATTGAATCATTTACCACTAATCTTTGCGAAATTTTTTCATCTCCCGTTTGGTAGGCGTACGAATTTGCTAAATACAAGTTATTGTATTAAAAATCATGCTGTGCAGAAGGTTAGTAGTATCTTAGACTTAGGAGTGGTTTTCGATTCTAAATTGGATTTCAATTTGCATATTGATTTCATAATGCCTAAAGCTTATACTGTGCTTGCGTTTATAAGAAGAAATAGTAAAGAATTCTCTAATCCATATACTCGTAAATTGTTGTATACAACATTTGTCAGGTCTAAATTAGAATATGGTTCTATGGTATGGAACCCGTGTTATGATATTTACTGTAATCGCATTGAGAGGTTACAGAAAAAATTTATTAAATTTGCTTTAGTTTCTGTGCCATTTGTCAATCCCGTACCGACGTATGAAGCTATGTGTCGACTAATTCATTTGGAGTCTTTATTAAGTCGTAGATCAAAGAGCTCAATTTTATTTCTGTATAAACTAATTTGTGATCTTATCGATTGTCCTTTTTTGCTTAGTCTTATTTGTTTTAATGTTCCATCTAGATGTCTAAGGCATAATGAATTTTTTAATATTCCTTTTCATAGAACTAAATATGCTTCTTTTGAGCCTATTCTGAGGTCCATGAAGGAATATAATAATTTAATAATTAAACATGATATAGATTTGTCATATAATTTAAATAGATTTAAGGAAACTCTAGATTTAAATTACTTTTAAGTTTGGCTTGTCTGTAAGGATTGTTACTCCATAGACATATGAATGAATAAATAAATTGAATTAGGATCATTTTGGTCCATTGCCAAAAATTCATTTGGCGATTTTTTTAATAATATAGCAACCCATCATTACTTTTCGTCCTGCATCTATTATTCCCAAAATATCAGTTTAGAACAGGTGTGAACACCGTAAAAACTACTCTTTGAAATACAAGGACCTTTCACTTTTCTCTTATATTCGTAAAGTTCACGAATCTCACATTACCTACAAGGACGTATAAGACTGAATCGCAAAAAATTGCTGCAGTCACCCCCAGACGTGTATGAAACCGTCTGTGAGCTAGACGCTCCTGAAAACTCCTCTAAAAATAATCACATATATGTTCGACATCCAGATGGTCGGTCTCAGATGAAAAACCCAGTTGAACCGGTTTTCGGTCTCGGGTTTGATCACTCTAACTATATAAATATTATATTAATTAATTTTATATAATTCTGTTGGACAGTGTAATTTAATAATTTCAAATTTCTTCACTTTGCCTTGGGCTATCAATAAAATATCTTGATAACTACGCCAGTTATCGACAAATTTTACTTAATTTGTTCTGCCTATTTTTGAATTTTCTATATATCCAGCCTTTTCCAACATTTCAGGTTTCGATAACCCGAAAAATAAAGAGAATTATTACCAATTTTTGTTCGCCCTTTTTTTAAATGAGCTAAAAAAGATTTTTTTATTTACAATTTCGATAAAATTTTATTTTATTTTTCCATATTTTTTTATACCCTCCACCTCCAGGATGGGGGTATATTCACTTTGTCATTCCGTTTGTAACACCTCGAAATATTCATCGGAGACCCCATAAAGTATATATATTCTGGGTCGTGGTAAAATTCTAAGACGATATAGCCATGTCCGTCTGTCCGTCTGTCCGTCTGTCTGTTGAAAGCACGATAGCGGCCGAACGAAATGAGCTAGGAGGTTCAAATTTTTCCTAAATGTGTCTTATGGTTGTAGATCGGTTGGGATTGAAAGCGGACGAAATCGGCCCAGAGGGAAAAATTTTTCCCTCACAAGGACTGAAAATACCCCTAATATTTTGTGTATTTCAGCATGTTTTTTGAACATATTAGCTTGTATTTACTTGATATTCGCAATGCGCATTCCCTTTATAGCATAAAAGGCCACCATAGAGTGATTTTTATTTGTAGGGGGCGAAATGGGACAAATAGGGATAAAAATGGTACCTTTCAAACGACAACAGATAGAAACACGAAATTTGGCGTGTACATTCCTCTAATAGAGTAGATACATAATATTAAAGTATTTTTTTAAAATTCGTACTTTTAAGGGGTTAAATGGGGATAGAGGGATAAAAATAGTACCAACATAACGGCTGCACCTAGAATAGTGAAATTCGATATATACATTCCTCTGATTGCGTAGACACGTAAAATAAAAGAACTTTCCAAAATTCGTACTTTTTGGGGTTCAAATGGAAAAAGGGGATAAAAATAGTACCTACCAAATGACAGCAGCTAGAATCATGAAATTCGGAGTATACATTCCTCTGACTGCGTAGACACGAAAAATAAAACGTTTTTTCCAAATTCGTACTTTCAAGGGATGCAATGGCTACAGGGGTAAAAATAGTACCAACTAAACGAATACAGCTATGATGAAAATGATGAAATTCAGTGTGTACATCCCTCTAATTGTGTAGATGCGTAAAATAAAGAGATTTTAGATAGTCGTACTCTTGAGGGGGCAAAATTGGAAAAAGGGGATAAAAATGGTACCAACAAAATGACCGCTGATAGAATCATGGAATTCGGTGTGTACATTCCTCTGACTGCATAGCCACGTAAAATATTTTTTTCCCAAATTCGTTTGTTGCTTTTACGACAAAAAAATGGTAGAATCATGAAGTTGTCTTATACTGCGTACGTGAGAGATAAGGTATTTTCAAAATTTATACTTTTGAAATTAAAATAGGATGGAAATACAACCAACCAAACGACTGTAGCTGAAAATACACTCTCTATCCCCCAATATTTAGGGTATTTATGATTGCTCCCTTATATTTACTTTATGAATTGAAGTATTATATCCATTATATATAAGTATACAAATATTGGTAGCTTGGCTTATTAATTAAATTTCTGATTTTCATATATTTGAAATTTGTTGCGGACATTTCTCTTGTAGCTTGGAAGCACCACAAAGAAAATAAAAGTTTTAGCTGGCGAAATGGGACAAAAAGGGATAAAATATGGTACCAATGATACGACAACAGCTAGAATCATGAAATTCGGTGTGTACATCCCTCTAATTGCATAGACACGTAAAATAGAGGGATTTTTCGAAATTTGAAATTTTAAGGGATATAATTAAAAAGAGGGATAAAAATGGGACCTACCAAACCGCTGAAGTTGAAATCATGAAATTCGGTGTATACATTCTGACTATGAAGACTTGAAAAAGGGTTTTTTCGAAATATGTACATTTGGGCGGAGAATGGGGTGAATGGGGATATCTGTAAAAGTCGACATCCTTTAATCTTCTGGTAATACTATGGAATGCACTCCGTGGTGGAGGGTATATAAGATTCGGCCCGGCCGAACTTAACGTCTTCTTACTTGTTTTTTTTTTCATTTTACACCAAAAAATATTTTTTTTCCATTTTTTTTAACATTAACCTCCGAAAACTCGAAACTGAGCGAGTTATCGTTAGTCTCCAGACATGTTCAGGAAAGCCAAAATCATTTAACTTTGTCGTACATTTCACACTAGAGTTTGAGATATAATCTTTAACCACTTTGGACCTTCAAATTTTATTAAAAAAATATTGGAGCAATTTTTTGGTACTTATTTGTTATTGGGAAATATATTAAAATATTTTCTAATAAAAAAATATTTAATAATAATATGAGAAAATTCTACGAAAATTAAATTCCTAGAGGGGTTTATCTTTATCTTGTGCAGATGGAAATTTTTTTCCCTCACAAGGACTGAAAATACCCCTAAAAGCCCCCATTATCTAGGGTATTTAAGCATGATTTTGTCAATATGTCTGCTTATATTTACTTGATATTGGTTATGCACATTACCCTAGTGAACCATTAAGTGATTCTTATTTGTAGAGAAAAAATCGTACTTTTTGGGGTTAAAATGGAAAAAGGGGATAAAAATAGTACCAACCAAATGACCGCAGCTAGAGTCATGAAATTGGGATTATACATTCCTCTGACTGCGTAGACACGAAAAATAAAAAGGTTTTTCCAAATTCGTACATTCAAGCGATACTATGGGTACGGAGGGATAAAAATAGTACCAACTAAACGACTACAGCCAGAATGATGACATTCGGTGTGTACATCCCTCTAATTGAGCAGACACGTAAAATAAAGAGATTTTAGAAAGTTGTACTCTTATGGGGGTAAAATAGAAAAAAGGGGATAAAAATTGTACCATCCAAATGGCAGCAGCTAGAATCATAGTATTCGGTGTATACATTGGTCGAATCATGAAATTAGGTTATCTAGCACTGTGTACGTGAGAGATAATGTTTTTGTTCAAAATTTGTACTTTTGGAATTAAAATAGGAAGGATATACGACAAACTGTAGCACATATCTGCCAATATTCCTGGTATTTAAGCTTTATTGAGGAGTGCTATCTTATATTTACTGTTTGTATTATCTTGAAGTATTATTCCGATATACAGGGTGGCTGATGAATACTGCTACCATGCTACTTAATGCTGTTGTTAAAGGACTTATTCTTTGCAGAACTGCATCGAAAGTGAATCCCTTTCAACACTGTGTGGTTTCAACAGGATGATGCGACTTTGTCACATAGCCAGGTCCTGCTATGAGAGAGAATTGCTGCGAAATTTCCCCAAGAAGGTGATTTCTAGACACTCGACATTTCGTTGGCCCCCAAAGTCTCGTGACCTCACTGCACCTATCTTTTTCTTGTGGGGTTATTTCATCTGGAAGTTTACAAACCAAATCAAAAAATGGATGATTTAAAGCAATGCATTCGAAAAACAATTGAGACAATTCTTACTGCAACTCTGCAGGATGTAATGAATAATGAATTTTGCACATACGTCACCGGCTGTCGTCATGTCATTTAAATTCTTTTATTTTTAAACCCATTAAAAAGGTTTAATAAAAATGTATCGGTTGTCAAATGAACAAAGAAAAAGTAATTTACATGAATTAAACAAAAAGTTATTTTAGTTTCTTAATGTAGTGTCATTCATCAGCCACCCTGTATATTGTATAAACGCATTGGTAGCCGAGCTTTGAAATAAAAAAAATATATTTATTAATAAAATTATTTTTTCAATATTTTTATCTGTTATGGTTTGGCTATATTAAAAAAATTGAAAATTTCCTGCAATGTTACTGCACTTCTGCAAAAATCGACAGCCTCCGTGGAATGCAATCCATGGTGGAGGGTAAATAAAGTTCGGCCCGGCCGAACTTAACGCCTTGTTTAAATTTTTATTGTCTTATCTCGTAATATCAAAACGTTCAGGAAAGCCAAAATAATTAATTTGTGTGGTATACTTCATACTAGAGTTGGACACTTAACCATTAACTATGAGGTGGCAATTTTAGAATATCTTGGACCTTTTAATTTTATTAAATAGAGAATTTTTTGTACTTATTTGTTGCTGGGAAATATATTAATAATATTTTCTAATATGAAACCTTGTGATCCTTACATTTTAAGTATAGGATGTGTTCAGCAATATTACTTAAAACACTACGAGGAACATTTTAACACTCTAGCTCTTTTTGGCACCTTTTTTGATTAAGGGTAAAATACCTCGCTAAAACAGCGGTTGAACTAGTCAAAATGTTCTACAAAAATATAAATTCTATTATAAGTCTCTGAATACACAAGAACTTTCAACTTAACTTAAATGCCAGAAATAAGTCAAAACTTAAAGTTAATTTTAGGGTTAATTTCGTACCTTTTACGAATTGGTGCTAAATAGTTCCACAAAAATGAATTTTAGGGGGTGGTGCGAATGGAAAATTTATTCTACGTCGATCTATTCAAATATCTCAATTTTTTCGCTGATCTTCTCGAGTGGAGTGGTCCATTCAAAACGAATCACATCGGTCAATGTTTTGTTACGTTTTTATTTTAGTTTTTTAATTGTATTTTTGTCTAAACCTCTAATAAATTATTATGAATTTGGACAATTTCAAAAAAAAAAAGAAATTTTGTTGCAATTTTATAGTTATCCTCCACACTGTGCACTACCAGCAACAAACAAACAAACACCATTATGTGTGGCAATCCCATCATTGAGTGGCATAATCATCATCAGCATCATTGCCAACATTTCCATTTCCATTACCGTCACAGTCGTCCGTCCGTACGTCCGTCGTCTTTGCTGCTGTGTTCTCCTCCTCATCATCATCATCTTTTTTCCCGGCCGTTTCACCATCATCGTGTTGACTTGACTCCATGATTGCCGTTGTCAACACTGAGGCGTTGAAGATTCGTTGCTCGGTCGTCGGGCGCCATAGGTATGATGCAGTGGAATAATTAATTAAAAGTCAAGTGATTTGCAAAGAGGTCAAGAAGCTCTTCGAGTTTTGCCTAGTGCCACAAAAGAGGTGTTAATTGCTGATGGCATTTGCCAATACGAGCTCGTACTCGTAAATACCAAACTTCAAACACGGTTCTTTTTTTTGCGCCCCGATTTGGGGTGCTGATGCTGGTGTCGTTGATGGCGGGCGGGTAGTATGAAAACGACGGCCAGGCCGAGAATGGTAATATATTATCCACAGAAAAAGTGGACTGTTTGATAGAGATCTCCATAAGGCGGGTCGAAGATGAAATGATATATTCGATAGAATCAAGTTTCAATGATTCTGTCCCTCGTGCCAATACAAAGATCCATTGGACTATATATAAGTTCATTTTAGTTCATTGTTGGGTTCAGTTTTTTCTGAAGGAACGAACAGAGCCAGAACGAAGCCATTGGACCATTAAAACTTTGGAAATGTCTTCGGTTCTAAAGTTATTCATGGGCCAATACATTTGATCCCATTTATTACACCCTCCCTCGTAAATGTAAATGCCATCCATGGCATTGTCTTATGCTGCTGATGTGTATGAGTACTCACTACTCACTGTACTTGCGCTTATTTGGCCAAGGAGCGTATATTTTGTACGACCCTCCTCCCCCTCCCCCTCCCCACCTGAGAGGACACAAGTTTAGAAATTCGAAATTCCACTGCCATCATATTCAAAAGTTTAACTGCAGCTATGTTCTCGCCCATGAACGATCGAACACATTGTAAAAGGTAAACAGCGGAATGCCGTTAGCGCACCGAAAACTTTGCCATGCCTTGGGTGAAACCGCCTCATTGAACCTGACAATGCTCCAAAATGACTAGGCTGTAGGAAAACTTGTCCATTGTGTAATTGTTATTTAATGAAATAATTTCATTAATTTGATGGCAATTAATGGAATAGCTGCAGGACTAGTTGCTAGCTTTTGCTCGAGAAGTGTCACAAGACACGAATATAATTGAATTGTTTAAAATATTACAGCATACTTTGCGGCAGTGACAGGCATCACAGACATGTTGCATACTTTGGGGGTGAACAATGCTTCAGCTGGGGTTGGGGGTTGGGTGAGTGTATCCTAGTGAATCTTTTGCAAATAAACTCACTAGTGTCATAAAGATTATTGTTTATTATGTTGTCCATGTTATTCTCTTTTATTTTGCAATTTTGTTACCGGCAAATCATGCCCCCGGTTTATGGACGATCCAGCAGAAATTGCAATTGCTTTGCTACTGCCATCATCACCATCATTGCATCAGCAAATATACGAGACTCATACTTAATTTCATGATGCTCGACGCTCGTATTGTTGTGTCATATAAACTTTTCAATTTTGCTTTGCTTTTTTGTTGTTGTCCGCCAGCATATCTATCATTTATATTGCACCAGGACCAGCAGCGGGATATGGATATGGATGGACGCTGCTGCTGCTTCATTTCGTTGTTGGTGTCCCTGTTGGTGTCACCGAGATTATTACCGTCATTTCTCTTGTTTATACGAGTATTCTGGTGGATTTTCGCTTGGTTTATTTCCCCAACATTTATGACAAAGCGATATGTTTTGGCCACTAACCAACCCCCCCAGGATGGGTGTTGAATGTTCCTTCGAATTGTTATCCTGTGAGATGATAAGTAAATATGTTTAGGATTTCTGTTCTGTTGATGTTTATGTGACATGAATTGCTTTGATATGAGCTGGTATTAAATAAATGTGGATATTTTTTATTTGTTGGTCATTTATCGAAATGAATATCGGGTCTTTATGATGCCAAGTGCTGTTGGAAGTGGTTAATAATTTATCAAATCAAAGGATTTGTTTATTGCTGGTCATTAATTTCAATGAACTGGTGAACATTTGTTACAATTAACAATTAAAGCTATACACTGGGCTAAATTAAATAATAGAGTACTCAGGCAATCTAAATCTATTAGATTGTAAGGTCCGATGTTGAATGTGCACCACACCTAAACGTCAAGTTTTTTCTGCATTTCATTTGACATTTCTCAATTTCGGACTAACTTAATTTGAACCATGGAAAGATACACAATCGAGCAAAGCGTTAAAGTTATTCTGGCTTATTATGAAAATGGGCAAGAAATGGCAACAGTGGATGATCAATTTTCGAAGAAAATCATCTTCAGTGATGAGGCACATTTTCACCTCAGTGCATTCGTCAATAAGCAGAATTAACGCATTTGGGCGAATGATAATCCAAGAGTGATTGTCGAAAAACCAATGCACCCACAAAGAGAGGCTGTTTGGTGCGGTTTATGGGCTGGCGGCATTATCGGGCCGTATTTTTTTCAAAATTGGGCAGTTACTGTGAATGGTCTTCGCTATCGTGAGATGATAACGAACTTTTTATGCCCCGAATTGGAAGATATGGATGTGGACGATATGTGGTTTCAACAGGACGGTGCCACTTGCTACACAGCTAACGATACAATGGCTCCTTTGTGCGACAAATTCAAAGGCCAAGATCATGTGATTTGACACCGTTGGACTTCTTTCTTTGGGTTTATTTGAAAGATAAGGTGTACGTCGATAAGCCAGCAACAATTCAAGAGATAACAAGATGACATAATTCGGCACATTAACAGCATAGAATCTCAATTATGCCTCAGCGTTATCGAAAATTTGGACCATCGGATGGAGGTGTGTCGCCGAGGTCGCGGCGCACAGTGATTCAGAATCAAAATCCATCGGCCAAAATGCAATAACTTTTGATCTAGTAGACATTTTTGAGTTCTGTAAAATTTTTAGACAAGGACTCAAGGATTATTTTGATATTAACATTAAAAATTGGGAAATCGGATATTTTTTAGAAATCGGTACAAAGTTAACTACTTTTCGAATTTAAAGAAAATTAAAATTGTTGTTTGTATGTATTGTTGGTCTGTTATGTTGTATGTTAGACACGGACCCAAGGATTATTTTGAGATATTAACATTAACAATCGGGAAATCGGATATTTTTAGAAATCGGTACAAAGTTGACTACTTTTCGTATTTTTCGATTTTAAAGAAATTTAAAATTTTTATTTTTTGTTTGTGTTTTTAACATATTTTTACGTATTTGTTCATAATGCGAAGAAAAAATTTTATTTTTTTTTGTATTACAGAATTTGAAAATTAAAAAAAAAACGTAATTTCTTTTTTTGACTTTGTCGAACTGTTGCTCACACATTTTAAGAGATTTAGCATTCAATTGTTGCATTAGAAATTGTGGTTTCTTAGCTTTCTTATGACGCCAAATCTATGTTTGTGACAAATATAGTTTGGTTGTAATTAGAGTTTCTCTTTTCCCAGACTTTTTCATTTCCCTGGAAACCGGGAAAATTTTTAGCATTTCCTGGAATTCCCGGGAATTTCCACACAACAGAAAAATAAAGCAAATCATGTTAATTTTGCAGTATGTATATATTTATTTTTTTAGTTCACGAGATCAAATATAATACAAACTGCAGTTAAAACAAAAACATAACAAACAAAAGCATAAGTAAATAATAAAAACTTAAGTTATATCTAAAAAGTTAATTCAATTCATTTTGAAAATATATTTTTAGAACTGAAAGAGCATTATTGGAATCATCAGACAGTCTGTTTCTAATTTTATTTACAAATTGTCCAGTTGTAGAAAATATTCTTTCGCTTTCCACAGATGTTGGTCTTATTGTCAGAAGAGCATTAAATAAATTGGTGACGTTTTCCGTTGGTTATCCACTTGCTTCATAAAACTTCAAATCCTTTTTTATTGAGTAATTTGGTCGATTTTTATTCGGTGTAACATTTTCATTTGCGTTTGTTATGGCATCACTTAAAATATCCTCCAAAATATCACCCAATTCTGCAACTTCATCGATGCCGTTGTCATCTTCAAAAATCCGAGTGTAAATGTTTTCAGCGTACGCCACCACATTTTGGTTTGAAGCGTTTTGAAATAAATTATTGACATTCTTATTAAATGTTGTTGGATCTTTAAGATACTTTAGTAAAGTTTAAAGACGCTTATCTCTTATTTCTTCGATTCGATTCTTTAAAGCTTTAAATAGCACCTTATTTACCAGGTATAAAACCATACCCAGATTATGAAAAACCTTTTCATCTCCGTGCAAACATATATTTAGATATCTCCTATTTCTTATACTTGCCCATTCGTCAATCACCAGGGAATATGGATTCTTGTATGAATACGCTTCTGGTAATTCCTCTGATTGTGAAACCATCGATTGTGGCCAGCTTTGAAACCAAAGTTCCCAAATCTGTGACGAAGCACCTGATGGGTTCTGACGAAAGGAATAACCTGGCAAATAGCTGCGATACAAATTTATTTCACTAAACCTGATAACATAACTATGGAAAGAAAAAATAAAGAATTTCCCGGGAATCCCGGTTGAATTTCCCGGGATACCGGGAGTGCAAAATAACCGGGAAACTCTAGTTGTAATGAATATTGTAAAAATATCCTTTTTGAACAAAATGTCTGACTTTGGACCAACAAAACTTTTTTCCTTCAAAAGCTTTTAAAGAAATGTATACATATTTGGAAAGGTTGAAGGGTTCCCCGTTTTTTGAGGGTAACTTTTGCCTGCATGAAACTGCACCATTGGAAAATAGGATACATTTAGTGCAAAAAATTGATTTTTTAGTAATTTTCGTCACATTAACATCAGAAAATTAGGTACGCAGATAAAGAGGTCGGTATATTTCCTTTATCCTCGTGCTAAATTTTATAACAAAAAAAATAAAATGTTTCCTTCGCATTATGAAGAAATACGTAAGAATATGTTAAATACATAAAAAAATAAAAATATTAATTTTCTTTAAAATCGAAAAATAAGAAAAGTAGTCGATTAGTAGATAGTAGGCCGATTTCTAAAATATATCCGACTTCCAGATTTTTAACGTTAATGTATAATCAAAATAATCCTTGGGTCGTTGTCTAATTTTTGTTTTTTGCAGAACTCAAAAATGTCTACTAGAACAAAAGTTCTAGTTCAAAAGACATCACTTGAAATTCAAAAGACACCAGTGGAAATTCAAAAATTCCATTTGCAATTCAAAAAATATCACTTGAAATTCCAAAAATGTCAATTGAAATTCAAAACTCGTCATTTGTAATTCAAAAGACAAAATTTGAAATTCAAAAGTCGTCATTTGTAATTCAAAAGACATCATTTGAAATTAAAAAGTTTTCATTTGAAATTCAAAAATTATTCAATTTGAAATTCAAAAGATTCCATTTGAAATTCAAAAAAGTAAACAAACCTTTTTAAGAAAAATATACATTAGGTGGGGTAGCATTTATTTTTTCTGCAAATTTGGATATTCTGCAGTTTTGGAAACAGATTTAATAAAATGATAAGCAACTAATAATTAAATGATGTAAAATGTCGGTAATTTCATATATAGTTTGAATTTCAAATGATGAGTTTTGAATTTCAATTCATATTTTTTGAATTTCAAATGGAATTTTTGAATTTCAAATGGCGTGTTTTGAATTACACTTGAAAATGGTGTAGAACGATCTGTGGTGAAAATTTCTTTTAACCGATTTTCTTAAAATTTGTCACAGGTGAAAGTGGGCCAGTGGATTTATATATAGCTGCCATACAAATATCGCTCCTCTAAAAACCATATATTATAACCAATTTTGTTACAATTTGGCTCAACACCTTATATTACAACTAAAATCATCTGTGGTGAAAGTGGGTTAGATCGGTTCCGATTTTTATATAGCTCTTACACAAATGTCGTTCCCGATTTAATTTTTACTGCTCTAGAAACCACATAGGTCAACCGATTTTAGTCATATTTGCACAATGTATTATATTGCAACTAGAAACATCTATGGTGAAAGTGGGTTAGATCGGTTCAGATTTATATATAGCTCCTACATATATTTTAACAGATTTTGTTCAAATTTGCCAGAACATCTTATATTTGATCTAGAAACACCTCTACTAAGAATGAGTCAAGTCGGTTCAGATTTATATATAGCTCCCCGATTAACTTTTTCTGCTCTAAAAACTGCTCTAAAAACTACATAAATTAACCGATTTTGATACAATTTGGTACACCACCTTATATTTTAACTAGAAGCATCTATAGTGAAAATGGGTAAAATCGGATTTATATATAGGTTTCATACAAATGTCGCCGATTTTACTTTTTCTGTTCTAGAAAACACATATTTTAAAAGATCTTGATCAGAGTATTTCAGCTGGAAGCACACATTTGTAATCGGTCTATGATATAGGACACTTTCCAAAATCCTCACCTAAATTATTTGCAATGGCGTAGAAAGTGAAGTGTATCATATAGTCGGCCCCGCCCGACTTTAGCATTTCCTTACTTGTTTTAATTTCATTTGTTTTGTCTTTACTGCAACATTGAGATAGTCTTACTTAAAATTAAAAAAAAATCCTCAGTGAACTAATATCAAGATTAACCCATGTCCTATTTTCTAAAGTTTATACTTGATATGAGAAATTATTGCTTTAGCGCTATACGAAGTTCAATTTTTTTCAGTTTTAGTTCACATCCTGAAAAGCATGAATTGTATCTCCTGGCAATTCGAATTGGAACTCGTTTATGGTTCCATGTAAGTTTTTACAATAAGAAATTTGCACTTCCCTTTAATTTCTCTCTGTTTTGTCTTCATTTCAGTTTATTTTGAACCTTTAATTCGACGATATTAATTACACTTTTTAATGCAAAAGAAAGCCTCAAGAGCTGCTCCTAAACGAACATCCAATACGTTACATGGATTCCGAGATACCTCCCACTAAAATAACCTCTAATATGATGAACTTTTCAACTGTTTTAACATTTAAGAACTTCAAATTCATCCACAGCAATACCTAGCTGTGACATCAAATATACCAAAATCTTATTTGCAGAATTCAATCAACAAAGTCGAGATTTGGGAAATTTTGCACTGTGCGACACACACTGCTCTTCGAATTTAATTTTATTGATATTGTTTTAAAGGTAATAGTCAAACTAAGAAAAATTGAAATAGCTTTTTGATCACCAAAGAGTGAGCGATTTGTATGTATAATAAATTGATTTTGTCAATTCGTTCGTGAGTATTTGAGTGCAAATATTGTTGAAAAATGCATTTGTACGCAGAATTGAATATTCTTATATTTTCTGAATAGCTGAGGAGATTTTTTTCTAAATCATAAAATATTATTTTTAATTATTTGTTAGATATTTAAAATTTTTAAGGTGAATATTTGAAAAATTCTCAATTTTCAATGGTAAAAAAATATAAAATTCGGTAATTTTTTGCACTATATTTTTTTATTTTATTTCTAAAAAATACTAAAATTACTTTGTTTAGCGTATTAGTCAAATATGTTTCTACTAAAAATATTTCCAACTAGAAAATTTCTGAAAGCATCCATAGACTCAGTAAAAAAACACAAATCCGAAAAATCTGCTACATAAAATACGATAATATTTTTGAATTCAGTAGAGATGACATTTTATTGTATTCTGACAATTCCTTCTATTTTTGTCCCATGCATACTAGACGGAACACTTTGCGTCAACTCCCCCTTAAAGCATTTCACAGTTTTTGTGCAACACTACATATCGAACATAGATTTGGTTTCCTATTTCCTTTGTTCAATTAAAGTTCCAAGTGGTAGTCGTGTCTGCTAAATTAATAGTCGATTAAATCCAATTTCACATTCTTAGACAAATTTTCCATTAATACACTGTAGCCTATACACAATATAGTCTACATATAAGATATTCCTGTTGAATATCTTCTCAATTATTAACATTAGCTCCCCAACATACTTTTAGGCATACCACACAAGTGACATATGCAGGTCGCCGTTGAAGATAATTAATTATTGAAATGATGCGAAAAATCATAGCATAGCATAGAGGTTAATTGCATGTATGGCATACTTTCAGGATAGCAAAATCACATCTCTAATACAAAACTCTGCAAATATCTCCGCATCGTTATCTTCTCTATTGATACAGTTCAATGCTGGTGTAGCAGCATTCCCCACCACTTTATTTGTATTAATTTATCTTGATATCTATGCCATCTATTTGCCCTCCCCTCCCCGTGCCACATTCTCAATGGAATGGAAGACCAAAAAAGAAAATAATATTATATAAAAGAAACTGTAAGTAATGTCATCTCTGTTAGTTGGTTGACATCCTGTCTTAACAGTCACACAAATACTGACTGAGTGGATTGTTGCGATGCGTCCGTCCGTCGCTTGGCGTGCGTTGGCGTACGTATCATTTATTGGAATACTGTGGAATGGGTTGAGTTTACTTTTAAGGGGGCGAACTTCAGTTTGCTTGGTAGGATCTTGGGTCCCTTGTGGTATGATGCCAAGACAAGTTAGTAATATATGACAGCTCTTTGGCTAAGACGTACTCGCGTAGGTCTTTGGTGAGGCGAAGGGAACGGACGCGTGTAATGCAGAGAAATTCGAAAATATACAAAAACTTTAACTTTATCAGTGTAGCGGCAACAGTCGGAACCCAGTTGATGGAGTCGCACTACCGCACGGTGGTTCCACAGAAAATAAAAAACTTAAATTAGTAATAAGCCTTAATACTACCATAGCGGTATAAACAATTTAAAAAAAAGTACGAAAATAACCCTAAAAGGAATTTTAAGTTTTTATTTATTTGTGGCATTCAAGTTGAGATTTGAGTTTTGGTGTATTCAGGGAACTGATAGCAGAATTTTATGGTAAATATTTTTGTAGGACATTTTTACCCTTGAAGCTCCTGTTTTAACCTTCTGCACAAAAGGGACAAAAAGTACCTCTATATTGAGAAGCCAGAGGGTTAAAATATCCCACAAAAATGTTCCCCGTAGTGTTTTAAGTAATATTACTGAACACATCCTATACTTAAAATAAATATAAGGAACACAAAGGTTTCATATGCCAAATCATTACGAAAATTAACCCTAAAATGAATTTTAAATTTTGACTTATTTCAGTCATTTAAGCTGAGTTTTAAGTTTGGGGTATTCAGAGACTTACAATAGAATTTTATGGCAAATATTTTTGTAGAACATTTTGATCCATTAAAGCCCTGATTTAGGGGAGTTTTTTAACCTTTTGCACAAGAGGGACCAAAAAGACCTCTATATTGAGAAGCTTGAGGGTTAAAATGTTCCACAAAAATGTTCCTCGTAGTGTTCTAAGTAATATTGCTGAACACATTCTATACTTAAAATATAAGGAACACAAAGGTCTCATATGCAAAATCATTAAGAAAATTAACCCTAAAATGAATTTTAAATTTTGACTTATTTCAGTCATTTAAGCTGAGTTTTAAGTTTTGGTGTATTAAGAGACTTACAATAGAATTTTATGGCAAATATTTTTGTAGAAGATGTTGATCAGTTAAACCCCTCATTTAGGTGTGTTTTTTAACCTTTTGCACAAGAGGGACCAAAAAGACCCCTATATTGAGAAGCTAGAGGGTTAAAATGTTCAACAAAAATGTTCCTCGTATTGTCCTAAGTAATATTGCTGAACACATTATATACTTAAAATATAAACAAATTTTCGTCGAGAGTAGCTTTAATATTTACACTCTTATTTCGTAAATATTGGACCGATAACACCCGCTTATATGTTAAATTAAAAGTACTTATTGTGGCTACAAATGTTTGGAATTTCATTTTCACATAGAAACAGTGGTTTAGGAGCAGTTCCCAAAGAATAGATAAAAACTAGATTTTTTTCGAAAAAAAATCTTTTTGGCTGGCACGAAAAAATCCATAAAAAATAGAAACAAAAATCAGGAAATATATTTTGTTTTATTTTTTAATATTCTAAGGAAGAAAAAATGTCTATATCAATGGATAAATGAATAAGTTATAGCGTTCTTTTTACTGGAGCCAATATAATTCTCGTTTTATTTTTTTAAATACTTATAACACCATACGACAATTTAAAAAAGCCGTTACGCTTGAACCGGATATACTTCTGAAACTATAGGCTAAATGGAGTTACTATGCGTTTTTAGTTTTAGATTTCCTCATACTGTTGCCCCTTCACAGGACTACAAAGTTCCAAAGGATACAATTTTTCAAAATGGCTCAAGACTGTTTTGCATCTATATTTAATAGAAAGCAAATTTATTTCATGGCATGGTGACTAGAGATGGGCGATATTCTCGTACCGGTGATTAAATCACTGTGATTGAGATTGAGAATCACGAGTAACTGCAGTGATTGGATATGACGGGTAACGGTTACCTGCGAAGTAGTTCTATCAATGTTGTCACCCTTCAATTTTATATTTCACTATTTGCAGAAAATCACTGACATCTTTTTTACTAGCTGAAGCAACTGCTTTCTCGTACTAGAATCATTAGAAAGGTATAGAACAAGATAATAATATTTCTGTCACTCTCTATTGCATATAATAACGTGGAACTTTTTCTGTCTGCGTTGGTCTTTAATTTTAATTGATATTTTTCGTTCCACTTTCTTTTAATATTTTCACCAATTTTGGAAAACCACCGACTTTTGCCATTATAAAATTTTTAAATTATTAAATACATGGCTTCTGATCTTAGTAATGATAGAACAAGTGAAATAACGCTGTTTTTCGAGCCAACTGAAAACGTATCTTGCATACTAGTCTCATATAGGACTATAATTTCAAATCTTCCAGACTCCCTACAGTGGCTTAGCCAACAAATAATAGATATTTGTAGATATTTTTTGCACCATGGTAAACCTTAAATTTAATAAAATCTATTACAGGTCGATTCAAATAAAATAATTGATTAAACCGTGATCACGGTCACTCTTTAAAAGAACGGTGATTTACAAATCACGGTCACTGTGAACGACGTTCCCCAAAAATCACTGGATTGCCCATCACTAATGGTGACATTTATTACTTGGCTGCACACTACCACTATCATGATTTCCGACCTGTGAAAGTCTTCGTCAGGTGGCTTCGCAGCGACTTTTCAAAAACATACCCGGCCTCTTTAAGCTAATGATTCTCACAAACGAAACGAGAAGCACAACTCACTTGCCGAAAATCCGTTTTTAAAAAGTAGCACCAAGTAATAAAACACACATGCCAAATTACAAGCATCTCATTGAGTTGCATTGTATGTATGTGTATATGCAGGTATAGTTGCCCAGCAATACTTGTGGTGTGCCAAAGCTCATTTGTTGTAGTTTTTTTTTTCGTTTGTATTTTTTGGTTTGTAATCAATATTTGATTTGACCTGGGATATTGTCCTGGCTCAAGACCATTTTGCATCTATATTTAATAGAATGCAAATTTATTTACAAATGGCATGGTGACATTTATTACTTGGCTGCACACTTATTTTTTATTTTAAATAGTTATTCGCACCCTATGATTATTAGTGGCAAATTAAAGAGGAGAATATTTTTTAAAAATACTTCAAATATCATGCTTCTATCTGTATTAGTTAGGTGCTAATAAGTAAAAAAATTTTTGAAAAATTGTATTCGTTGAAAATTTTTAGTACTTCTTTAAGGGGCAACAAATTGAGAAAATGAGAAACTAAAAACGCCAATTAACTCTACAACACCTATAGTTTCACAATTTTCGATCAAAAAAATTATCGTATTGTTGCTGCAGAGGCAGCGAAGTTGAAAAGTTCATTATTTTAGAGGTTATTTTATTGGTCTATATCACGGAGCCATTTATCGTATTAGAATTTCATGGAATACAAATTCTCTGGAAGGGCTATTCAGCCTTAGCAAATGTGATATTTCGTTTTCGATTTCAGACAATGGTTTACCTGAAGGTTGTCCTTACTTAATGTGTGTTGAACATTTTTTTGTATAGCATACCTTTAGGGGCAATATTTTTTTCTGACATTCACATATGCATTTTAATTTGTACCTAAACCAATAACAAAATAATTTAATAGTAAATTCTAAAATTATAACCCTAAAAGTTTACATTACAAAATATCCATGTTTTTGAATTTTTGATAATTTATAGGAATGATTTTCTGGGATATATGGAATGATTTATTAATTAACAAAAAACGGTCAGCCACGATCCACTGATTTTTTTTTTGGAAATGCTGAGCTAATATATTAAGCCTTAGTTAAGTTATTAAAGCTGCTTACCACACAGATTAAATGATACAAGAAGTTTTATCTGAGATTTCGAAAGCGTAAAAAATAAAAATTTGCATATTGGCGTTGGGCGAGGCACTGAGAATTTTCATTTAATTGTGGACTGAAATGAAATCACTGGCAATGATTTGTAAGAATTTATATATATTAAAATAATGAACATAAGAAGATTTTCCATTTTATGTTACATGTGAGGAAGACTTGGTTGTGAGCTGATTTAAACAAAAACTCTTTTGATATAATTTCACAATAATGGATGAGTGTGAAGCCCTAACACTATACCTTCTAATTTTTCCGAACCTTGTATGAAAATGTTCCACTGTTTGACCCCATGAAAGATATATTTGTAAGTTTCAGCACATTTTTTTCTTTTGCAATCACTGTGCTCCGTCAGACGCCTATGACGGAATGGTAACATTTCCAAAGGACTTGGTGTAATCAGTGCTGTGTTATGGTAATTGAAATATTTTTATTTCAATATCACTTGGCCGCTGTGCCTGCACCTATCCCTTCGCCCCACATATATAAATACATACGTACGGTCTTAAGTTTGTCGAGCTTTTTTCCGCTTGAAAGAAGGAGAAGAAGTATTTTTATTGTTGTCATTCATGTCGTCCTTGTTAATATTGTCGTTGTATCATTGGGTGGGCTTCCCACCATCGTGAACAAAGTTTTGTCTTATGACCCCCCTACCCCCCACCTCCTCGACTGTCCGCTCACATTATGCAAAAGGCTTTGGGCGATGTGGTCAACAAATGTTTAAGGAACGCATATAACGCAAAGTTAAGCACTTAATAATCAATGAGGCAGTCGCTACTCCATTCCGAGCAAACTACAGCAACACAAAAGAAAAGGACGACGAGAACGAAAACAAATATGCCTTTAAAAGCAAATGATATGGAGTAGTTGAGTGGAGTGGCGTGGCATGGAGTCATGGCAAAATTGAGATAAATGATAATCGAAATGGCGAAATGGGATAATAGAAATTTATCTGAAATAATTAATTTGTGTAGACAGAAGAGAAAGATTAATGCAAATCTGTGGCAGAGGGTTATCGTTGGAGACCTTTGGAAGGGAATCCTTTAGCCTTTTCAACACTCGAAGTATCAACAAGAAATGCAGAGTAGTACACAAAATTTAAAAAGAAAATATAAGTAATTTTATATTTGGTTAATTTGTAAACTAATACATATACATATATAAAATGTTTACAAAATTATTTGAATTTAAATGACCTCTACATTTAAATGACCTGCCTGGAGAGTTGCAGCTGAATTCTTTCTGTGACAAATTGCACGATCTAGTTGAAGGAATTCAACAGTTGCATTGGTGCCAGCATTCATCAGACACACTGTATAAAAAATGGGGCAATCGAAATTCTTAAACAAAGGTATGATGTTGAAAGGTCGCTGCGAGGCAACCTGAGGAAACCTTTCAAAGGGTGGAAATCATTATAGTGTTGGTGTGCAACCAAGTAATAAATGTCACCATGTCATTTGTAAATAAATTTGCAAATATAGAAGCAAAATTTTCTTGAGCCATGAGAATATCGCAGTTCAAATTAAATTCTTAAAAAACATATACTAATTCGCATAAAAAAATACATAATGAAACAATGAACACACAACCACCATTTTTAATTTTTTTAAATTTTATTGCAGCAGCAAACACTCAGAAAAATAGTATTGCTTCAAAAATTTTACTCCAGCACACAGAGGCCAGAACAAACGCCCAAAAGTCCAAAAATTTTATATATTTTTTTAATAAATTTCGATGTCAAAATAAAGATATCTATTGAAATAAGAACATTTTATATTTTTAAACAAGTAAAAAAGGGCGATAAGTTCGGCCGGGCCGGACTTTATATACCCTCCACCATGGGTTGCATTCTACAGAGGTTGTCGTTTTCGAAGAAGTGCAGTAATATTACAGGAAAATATAAATTTGTTAATATAGCCAACCAAAACAAATACAAATATTGAAAAAATAATTTTATAAATAATTATAATATTTTAATTATTTCAAACCATTATTTATTTCAAATCAAAAAATAAATATTCTTATATTTATATTTTCAAAAAGCTTAAATGCCATAAATGTTGGTAGATAGTGGGTACTACAGTTGATTGTATTTCCATTCTATTTTAATTCCAAAAGTACTGCTGCACCCATTTGGTTGGTACCATTTTTACCCCCTTGACGTTTCTACGCAATTAGAATTTCACCACTCTAGCTGTAGTCCTTTAGTTGGTACTATTTGTATCCCTCTGTACCATTGTATCCCTTGAAAGTACGAATTTGGAAAAAAAAACTTTTATTTTTCATGTATACGTAGTCAAAGGAATGTATACTCCGAATTCCATGACTCTAGCTGCGGTCATTTGGTTGGTACTATTTTTATCCCCTTTTTCTATTTTGACCCCAAAAAGTACGAATTTCAAAAAATCAGTTTATTTTCCGTGTCTACATAGTCAGAGGAATGTGTACTCCGAATTGCATGACTCTAGCTGCGAGCATTTGATTGGTACTATTTTTATCCCCTTTTTCATTTTAACCCCAAAAAGTACGAATTTTGAAAAATCCGTGTATTTTACTTGTCTATGCAATCAGAGGAATGTATACACCGAATTTAATTATTCTAGGTACAGCCGTTTGGTTGGTACCATTTTTATCCCTCTATTCCCATTTTACCCCTTAAAAGTACGAATTTGGAATAAATTCTTTTATTTTATGTATCTACTCAATTAGAGGAATGTACACAGCGAATTTCTAGCTGTTGTCGTTTAATATGTACCATTTTATCCCTTTTTTGCCCCATTTCACCCCCTACAAATAAGAATCACTTTATGGTGCACGTTTTTGCTACAAGGGGAATGCGCATACCAAATATCAAGCAAAAATAAACAGACATATTCAAAAAATATGCTTAAATACGCTAAAATATTAGGGATTATTATGGGTATTTTTAGTCCTTGCGAGGGAAAAATTTTTCCCTTTGGGCCGATTTCGCCCCGTTTCAATCCCAACCGAACTACGACTATAAGACGCATTTATGGAAAATTTGAACGTTCTAGCTCCTTTCGTTTAGATGCTAGCGTGCTTTCAACAGACGGACGGGTGGACATGGCTAGATCGTCTTAGAATTTTATGACAATCAAGAATATATATACTTTATAGGGTCTCAGGTCGATATTTCAAGGTGTTACAAACAGAATGACAAAGTTAGTATGCCCCCATCCTGGAGGTGGAGGGTATAAAAATAAATATTCTTATATTTATATTTTCTATAATCTTATATTCTTATATTTATATTTTCTATAATCTTATATTTTCTGTAATTTAAGCTTAAATACCATAAATATTGGTAGATAGTGGGTGCTACAGTGGGTTGTATTTCCATCCTATTTTAATTCCAAAAGTATAAATTTTGAAAATCCATTATCACACATACATAGTGCAAAATAGCCTAACTTCATGATTCTACCATTTTTGCCGTAAAAGTAAAAAAGTACGAATTTGGAAAAAATCTTTTTATTTTGCGTGTCTATGAAGTCAGAGGATTGTATACACCGAATTCCATGATTCTAGTGGCGGCTATTTGGTTGGTATCATGTTATCCCCTTCTTCTAGTTTACCCCCTTATGAGTACTACTTTCTAAATTCTCTTTATTTTACGTGTCTACGCAATTAGAGAGATGTACACACCGAATTTCATCATTCTAGCTGTAGTCGTTTAGTTGGAACTATTTTTATCCCTCTATTCCCCTTTTTACCCCTTAAAAGTACGAATTTGGAAAAAATACTTATATATTATGTATATATTCAATTAGAGGAATGTACACACCGTGTTTCTAGCTGTTGTCGTTTAATATGTACCATTTTTATCCCTTTTTGACCCATTTCACCCCCTGCAAATAAAAAGCATTTTGGAATGCACGTTTTTGTTATAGCCGGAATGCGCACACCCAATATCAAGTAAATATAAGTAGACATATTGAAAAAATATGCTTAAATACTCTAAAATATTAGGGGTTATTATGAGTATTTTTAGTCCTTGTGAGGGAAAAAATTTTCTCTTTGGGCCGATTTCGCCCAGTTTCAATCCCAACCAGTGTTGTCAGATATGGCGATTTCTCGCCAAACGTGGCGAATTTTAAATATGTTTTGCGACTTTATTTTCGATTAGGCGACATGTCGATTTTTTTTGGTGATTTATAAAATCGCTAGGAGTAGTAGTAGGTAGTCTGCAGCCAAGTAATAAATGCCACCATGCCATTTGTAAATAAATTTACATTCTATTAAATATAGACACAAAATGGTCTTGAGCCAGAACAATATCCCAGTTCAAATCAAATATTGATTACAGACCAAAAAAATACAAACGAAAAAAAAACTAAAATAAAACAATCAAAATAAAAGGTTGTTTCTAACATTGAAAAGGTATTGTATGAAAACACATAGGTACAATTCTAAGCATGAAGGCTTATTTTAAAGATAAGTGCATTTTGTTCTCTTTTGCGGTTTTCTTAAAAAGTAAATAAGTAGGCGTATTCCCGTCGATTATAAGCAAAGAAGGTACATTTTAGAATTGAGAAAAAAATAATCATAAACTGTAATAAATGTCGACGACCTTAAACGCTATTTTTGAAAGAATGTATGCATTGACTTTTCTACTAAAACAGATTTTTCAAAATGCATCTATATACTTTTATTGAGATTTGTTTCGTTTTCGATCCATTTAAAAAACCTGAAATGGCGGTTTTTGACGATTTCTGACAATTGATTTGGCGATAGAGGTACAAAATAATCCGACAACCCTGATCCCAACCGATCTACGACTATAAGACGCATTTGTGGAAAATTTTGACGTCCTAGCTCCTTTCGTTTAGATGCTAGCGTGCTTTCAACAGACGGACGGACATGGCTAGATCGTCTTAGAATTTTATGACGATCAAGAATAATATACTTTATAGGGTCTCAGTTCGATATTTCAAGGTGTTACAAACGATTTGTTATTAATACTAATACTAATACTAATACTAATACTAATACTAATACTAATACTAATACTAATACTAATACTAATACTAATACTAATACTAATACTAATACTAATACTAATACTAATACTAATACTAATACTAATACTAATACTAATACTAATACTAATACTAATACTAATACTAATACTAATACTAATACTAATACTAATACTAATACTAATACTAATACTAATACTAATACTAATACTAATACTAATACTAATACTAATACTAATACTAATACTAATACTAATACTAATACTAATACTAATACTAATACTAATACTAATACTAATACTAATACTAATACTAATACTAATACTAATACTAATACTAATACTAATACTAATACTAATACTAATACTAATACTAATACTAATACTAATACTAATACTAATACTAATACTAATACTAATACTAATACTAATACTAATACTAATACTAATACTAATACTAATACTAATACTAATACTAATACTAATACTAATACTAATACTAATACTAATACTAATACTAATACTAATACTAATACTAATACTAATACTAATACTAATACTAATACTAATACTAATACTAATACTAATACTAATACTAATACTAATACTAATACTAATACTAATACTAATACTAATACTAATACTAATACTAATACTAATACTAATACTAATACTAATACTAATACTAATACTAATACTAATACTAATACTAATACTAATACTAATACTAATACTAATACTAATACTAATACTAATACTAATACTAATACTAATACTAATACTAATACTAATACTAATACTAATACTAATACTAATACTAATACTAATACTAATACTAATACTAATACTAATACTAATACTAATACTAATACTAATACTAATACTAATACTAATACTAATACTAATACTAATACTAATACTAATACTAATACTAATACTAATACTAATACTAATACTAATACTAATACTAATACTAATACTAATACTAATACTAATACTAATACTAATACTAATACTAATACTAATACTAATACTAATACTAATACTAATACTAATACTAATACTAATACTAATACTAATACTAATACTAATACTAATACTAATACTAATACTAATACTAATACTAATACTAATACTAATACTAATACTAATACTAATACTAATACTAATACTAATACTAATACTAATACTAATACTAATACTAATACTAATACTAATACTAATACTAATACTAATACTAATACTAATACTAATACTAATACTAATACTAATACTAATACTAATACTAATACTAATACTAATACTAATACTAATACTAATACTAATACTAATACTAATACTAATACTAATACTAATACTAATACTAATACTAATACTAATACTAATACTAATACTAATACTAATACTAATACTAATACTAATACTAATACTAATACTAATACTAATACTAATACTAATACTAATACTAATACTAATACTAATACTAATACTAATACTAATACTAATACTAATACTAATACTAATACTAATACTAATACTAATACTAATACTAATACTAATACTAATACTAATACTAATACTAATACTAATACTAATACTAATACTAATACTAATACTAATACTAATACTAATACTAATACAGAAGTTATTTTTTCTGGCCAAGGACCGTCGGTATTGAATTTGGAAATCGGTTCAGATTTATATATAGCCCCCATACAAATGTCGCTCCCTATTTCACTTTTTCCACTTTAGAAACCACATATTGTACCCGATTTTCTTTAAAATTGACACAACATTTTATAATCGAACTAGAAACACCTGCGCTGAAAGTGGGTAAGATCGACTCAGATTTATATATAGCCCTCATACAAATGTTGCTCGCAAATGTTTAACCGATTTTGGACAAACTTTACATATTATATTTCACCAATAAACATACATGGTGAAAGGGGATCACATCGTTCCAGGTATCAATATACCCTCATACAAATGTCCTTTCCGATTTAACTTTTTTTGTCAAACACATACATTTGCAGGATGCAATAATCCTTCCCGATTTCACTTTTTTACCGAATTGAATTGTAATGAGATAGAAAGCCCGTCCGTCTTTAGCCTTTCCTTACTTGTTTGGGAGATACCCATATGTCCATACTTTGGTATAACCCAAATGGGGCACCATTCTGATTTATTACAGCTCTAGAAACTACATCTTACATCGTATCTTCATCAAATTTTGCAGATCATTATATGTTTCAACAAGGAATACCTATCGTGAATGAGAAAAATATAGGCGCATATTTTGGACCATCCCCAAAATGTTGTTTTAGGCCCCCTTTTGAAATGTCGGTCCGATTCATCCTATTACTACTGTATAATTTGTATTTGTCTGTCGGATAATTGGATCAATTACCATATTATTAACCATATACATTAAATTTGACTAAAGATGAATTTATGAATTTGAAAATCCTCCATCGCTTTCGCCTTCAATTTTACTACGTTTGACATTTCTTTTTTAACGGCCATTGCTGTGATTTAAAAATCGCATAATGCAAGTTTTGCCCATTGTCTTTATGAAGATATTTCAAAATCGAAATCCCCGCAATAATCAACCGAAGTCCTTCGGCATTTTGTTTTATGGCCCTAACAAATGTTTGTGAAGAGACTGACTGAAACGAACACAACCAGAGCCCGAGTCAGAGAATTCAATGCCAATTTCAATTTTTTAATATAATCTTTAGTAAAATATTGTGACATGAAATATTTGAGTACTTAGTGCTGCTGCTATTCCCAGCAGCTATTTCATAAGCCAATCAGTTAAATCCACAAAAAGGGGGACGTTGTCACTTTCCTTACCATAGCCGTGTTTGTCGTTTTTGAAGTAACTTGCACACCTCCATTCGCACAGTGGAGGATATTCAAAATAACGCGAAACTGTTAAAAACGAAGCGATGAAATTTCACACCGTCGTAGGGGTTGAGAAGCTTATGTTTTTAGGTAGGGCCCTGGACATTGACTTTGAAATTTGATGTAGAATATTTTATCCACTCACATCATCCCCCTAAAATTCAGTTTTGTGGGACAGTTTAGCACTTATTTATGTTTTGACTTATTTCTGGCATTTAAATTGAATTTTGGGACCAAAAAGGCCCCTATATTGAGGAGCTGGAGGGTTAATATATTCCACAAAAATATGTCTCGTAGTGTTTTCAGTAATAATGCCGAACACATCCTATACATAAAATGTAAATATCACAAGATTTTAATATTTTTTGTGGGAAATTTTAGCATCAAATCGGAAATTAACCCTAAAATGAATTTTAAGTTTTGTCTTATTTCTGGCATTTAAGTTGAATTTTGGGTTTTGGTGTATTCAGAGATTTATAGTAGAATTTTATGACAAATATTTTTGTAGAACATTTGACCCTTTAAACCCGCCCATTTAGAGGATGTTTTTACCCTTTTACACAAAAGGAACCAAAAAGACCCCGAAATTAACCATAACTTGAATTTTATGTTTTGACTTATTTCTGGCATTTAAATTGAATTTTGGGTTTGTGTGTATTCAGAGACTTTCAGCAGCATTTTAGGGCAAACATTTTTGAAGAACATTGTGACCCGTTAAACCCCTGTGTTAGGGGTGTTTCTTACCCTTTTACACAAAAGGGTCCAAAAAGGCCCCTATATTGAGGAGCTAGAGGGTTAATGTATTCCACACAAATATGTCTCGTAGTGTTTTCAGTAATAATGCTGAACACATCCTATACTTAAAATGTAAATATCACAAGATTTCCTATTTTTTTGTGGGAAATTTTAGCATCAAATCGGAAAAAGTACAAATTAACCCTAAAATGAATTTTAAGTTTTGTCTTATTTCTGGCATTTAAGTTGAATTTTGGGTTTGTGTGTATTCAGAGATTTATAGTAGAATTTTATGACAAATATTTTTGTAGAACATTTGACCCTTTAAACCCGCCCATTTAGAGGATGTTTTTACCCTTTTACACAAAAGGAACCAAAAAGACCCCTATATCGACGAGCTAGATGTTAAAAATGTTCCACAAAAATATGCCTCGTAGTCTTTTAAGTAATATAACTCAATACAACCTATACTTAAAATGTAAGTATCACAAGGTTTCCTATGTAGGTTCATCATGCACATAATGCAGAAAAGGGGGAAATATTGACCCCCCTCTAAAATGACATCCATACGCAAAATTTCAAAACCCTGATATACGTATTTTTTATATTTTTACCCCCTCTATCAGAATCCGATGTCAGAACCATGTTATTTTTTGTGTTCCACATTCTTATTTATTGTTCTTTTTTCACATCCCCCACTGTGATTCGGTTGTTATGCACAGACACTTCAATTGAATCGGTTCGGTTCACTGTTAAACCAAGGATTTCCTTCGTGCTTTATTTTCAGCTCGTCCTTGTTCTTGTTGCGTTCTCTCCCCCTTCTCGCTTCGCTCCGCTTCGTTTCGTTTCATTTGGCTGTGTTTTCTTTTGGTTATTTGTCCAAATAAACGTAAAACGACTGAAAACATGCTGAGGCACTAAGAGTAATTTATATCCTTTTGCCAGCCAATGCTGGGCAAAAATATACTTTAAGGAAGGAGATCTTGTGGTACACTGAAAGAAAAGGGAACCGTTGGTTAGTTCATGTTCCTACGCTGCTGAAGAATGTTGCTACTTTAAGAATCTCAAATAACTTTTCATTTTATTTCATATAAATAATTTTATCTTTGTTCTTTTCATTTCAGTTATACATATTTATAAAATAATTTTTAAAAAATATATGATTTTAAATTACCTTCAGGCTCGTTGACATTTAAGCGAAATACATTATTAATTACTGTCTGGAGAGTACAAACGGAATTGCCTTAAATCGTCCAAATTTGTTGGTTTTGTAAACTGCCTTCAAGAGTCCTTGGGCCCAAAGACATTTTAAGTTTCTTGGGAAATGTTCTCAGCAATTCTGTCATAACTTCAGCTGGTTATGTGCACCATCTTGTTGAAACCACACAGTGTTGAAAGTTGTTCACTTCAGTTCTTTAAAGAAAAACTCTTTCAGCAGCAGCAGCATGGTAGCAGCATTCATCAGCCACACTGTATAAACAATTTGTTAATTCAACGATTTACATGTTTAGGCAACGAAACGATATTTTTAGCGAGTCTATCATTGAAAAGTATGTTGTAATTCTCATTTGCTCGGTTGGTCTTTTAGCCTAAGTACTTCGGATACTCTACTGCCAAGTGAACTGTCTATGGGCGTCACTTTTTAAATGACACAACGAAGCTTAACTTTGGTGACAAACTTTATTTCTTTTGCGCGTATTTTTTTCAGTGTTTAAACTATGAGAACAAGAGTAAGAGACAGTCAGTGATTGTATTATCCTTTTCACATTTTTTATATTTAAATTGGTATGTTTTGTATGACTTTTTTGTCGTTGTTCTTTTTTGGTATTTTTATGAGTTACTTCGTTGAAGAAACAGTCTATACCGATTGTCCATCAATATGCAGGGATCTATGTCCTTGAAGAAATAATTATTACAATATATTGTGGGTGCCTTGTGAAAATGAACGTGAAAAAATAAATGATACAAATGAGCTGAGTATTCTTTTATATTGCTGGTCATAAGAAAAATGAATGAATGCTAGGAAGTTGCATATTATTCAGCTTAATTGTTCTTCCATGAACAATTTTGATGTTATTAATAACACGTCAATAAATCTCCAAATTACACGTACGATTTTCTATTTTGTCCTAAGATATATTGGGAAAAGTAGGTCATTTTGATAAGTTTCAGTCTGAGCACTTCTAAAAACTAAAATTGCTTACCCGTAATGAAATGAAAAGTTATAAATATATTAACACGTATTATTCTGATAGCATAGAAGTCAGCCAATACAGTGATATCATAAAATTCCCAGGATGGTGAGGATTTCGGCACTTTCGGTCCAAATAAAATTAAAATATTTTTTATAAAATTCTTACACGGGATTTTAAGAAACGCTACAGAAATTACATCAAGCTATATCTATATATCTATAACTATACTACTACCGCATTTATGTTATCAATCTTCTATATATAAATAAAGAGAGTGGCGTTAGTTACTACGCTTATAACTCAAGAACGCCTGGACCGATTTCGATGATTCGCACCAATTCGGATTGGTCTCCGGCCAAACAAGAAGAATATCCAAGAAAATTTCCGAAATATCCGCGATTTGTTTTGAGTGATCTTACGACGCCATATTAATGATAGATGACGTTTATGTTTGAAGTTAATGGAGAATCGCCTGGACTGTGCTTTCTCAGTGGCAAGTTGAAATTACCACCATTGCCTTTAGCACCATTTCATTCTTTGCTTCGTGGTGAAAGACCAGAATCACTTCATTTTCTATCGAACGCCCAGAAATAAAACGGCTGACTTCATTTGGAGCAGATATTATTGACGAACGCGGATTCAATCCGACATTCAAAGTAATAAAGTAACCCATCATTTCCTTTTCATGCCCAAAAATCATTGAATCCACAGATCCAAGGCCAAATTCACCATATTCATAATTGCTACCGCTTGAAGACGCCCAACATAAATTCCTCTAAATCTACTTCATGGGCAATTCGGCTTTTGGTCTTCAAGCTCCTGACAGCAATGATGAAATCAAGCGATATCAAGTTGGTCGATACGTAAACTGCAATGAGGCGATTTGGCATATATTCTCATTTTCCATTCACGAACGCGTCTGGAGAAAGGTCAACGAGTATATTTCACTTCAGCAAATGTTGCTCAACGTGCTCAAAACCCACCAGCCACAACATTATCAGATTCTTCCCGATTTGTCAAAGTGATCCGTTGACACGTACGTTATTTTACTTAGAAATGCCGTGTTATTGCACTTGTAAAGCTAGGCGATTCAATTCCTGGTCATCCGGAAGCGCGTTCTAATGAAGCTCTTGGTCGTATTTATACAGTTCATCCGAAGAATGATGAATCCTTTTACTTGCGACTATTGCTGGTGAAAGTCCAAGGACCGACATCATTTGAGTCACTTCGAACTGTCCATGGTGTAGCGTTATATTTGACAATTTTGGGGAAATCGAAGGAACAATTTGTATTGGTTTTTAACACCCTTTCCTTTATTTTGTGGCAAGTAGTTCAATATTCGTAAATATTAGCCAATGTTCCCATAATTTAATATTACAATTATTTTTCGGGAGTGGGAATCCATTCTCAAAATTTATAATATGGGTAAATTTAATAAATATTTTTGCAATTACAGCTTTTCATATGAGGCATATTTGACCAGACATATTGAATATCATAATCCTTCCAAAGAATGATAATACTCTACCTACTTTGGCACACTAAAGAAGCACAATAGAAGAGCTGTTGTTTATTGTTATTTATAGAAACATGGCCATGCGTACTGGAATTGACTTATATAAATGCAACTTTCAAATCAAAAGACAATCATCATATAGTGGGATACCAAATACAAAGAAAGATCAATATATTTCACAGTAGTAGGTTGTCGACAGTTTTATTTTCTTTTGTAATTTTAAGTGGTTTGTCTATTTTGGTAGTAAGATTTGACTGAGTTAGAACTCCGTCAAATCTCGGCGGCGTAGTTGAAGTCGATATAAGTCGATGAAATCGGCGGCGTGGTTGAAGTCGATTTGAGCCGATGAAATCGGCGGCGGCGCAGCTCGTACAGAAACAAGCGGCGGCGGCGGCTTGTCGGCTTGTATCTCTGATATACAAATAGAAAATCGTACAATAGCTAATAGATTTTTAATGTATGTTTTTGCATATCGAGGGCTTATATTCATAAGTGGCTATGAACAAAAACACAACTTTTCAGGAGAGCGAAAAAAACTGATTTTCTCCATAAGTTTAAGAGTAATTATGAATCATTCTTCTACAGTTTAATCTAAAGAGAATTGCTAATTGTTACGATTAAAAAGTTTTCGAAATGTCCTACTATTCGCGGTTTTATGGTTCATAGTCACTTTTGCACGTTTAAAATTGAGCACTATGAATTTTGAAATAAGCACATAGCTATTAATGCTCAAATATATAAATAAGACTAATTGTAAACTCGTTAACGTTTTTCATGAAATCTTGGCAATGTTGTGTAGAAAACGGATTTTCTGGGATGTACACAGCGATTTTAAAGATTCCAGCTTCATCCGTCAGATTGGTACCATTTTTATCCCTTTTTTACAAAAAGTTGTAGGGCACGGTAAACAAAAAGACAATCTGATACAATATGTGGTTTCTAGAGCGGAAAAAGTCAAATCGGGAGCGAAATTTGTATGGGAGCTATATATTAATTTGAACCGATCTGACCCATTTTTACCACAGGTGTTTCTATTTGAAATATAAGATGGTTTGCAAATTATGAAGAAAATCGGTTGTTATAAAGGGTGATTTTTTAAGAGCTTGATAACTTTTTAAAAAAAAAAAACGCATAAAATTTGCAAAATCTCATCGGTTCTTTATTTGAAACGTTAGATTGGTCCATGACATTTACTTTTTGAAGATAATTTCATTTAAATGTTGACCGCGGCTGCGTCTTAGGTGATCCATTCGGAAAGTCCAATTTTGGGCAACTTTTTCGAGCATTTCGGCCGGAATAGCCCGAATTTCTTCGGAAATGTTGTCTTCCAAAGCTGGAATAGTTGCTGGCTTATTTCTGTAGACTTTAGACTTGACGTAGCCCCACAAAAAATAGTCTAAAGGCGTCAAATCGCATGATCTTGGTGGCCAACTTACCGGTCCATTTCTTGAGATGAATTGTTCTCCGAAGTTTTCCCTCAAAATGGCCATAGAATCGCGAGCTGTGTGGCATGTAGCGCCATCTTGTTGAAACCACATGTCAACCAAGTTCAGTTCTTCCATTTTGGGCAAAAAAAAGTTGGATATCATCTCACGGTAGCGCTCACCATTCACAGTTACGTTACGATTCGCATCATCTTTGAAGAAGTACGGTCCAATGATGCCACCAGTCCATAAACCGCACCAAACTGTGACTTTTTCTGGATGCATTGGTAGCTCTTGCAATGCTTCTGGCTCCAAAATCGACAATTCTGCCTATTTACGTACCCATTGAGCCAAAAATGAGCTTCGTCGCTGAACACAATTTCTTTCTTTCTGAACTTTCTTAACAGAGCACGCATTTTGATAATAAAATTCAATGATTTGCAAGCGTTGCTCGTTAGTAAGTCTATTCATGATGAAATGTCAAAGCATACTGAGCATCTTTCTCTTTGACACCATGTCTGAAATCCCACGTGATCTGTCAAATACTAATGCATGAAAATCCTAACCTCAAAAAAATCACTCTTTATGTGGTATCTAGTATGGGGGCTATATCTATATTAAATAGCGTTCGTCCTTATCGCGAAAAACTTCGTTGTGCAAAGTTTCATTTGGTTCTGTCTACAATTGCGACCTGTATCGTGATTACAAGAATAGATGGACGGACGGACGGACAGACAGACAGACGGACATTGCTAAATCGATTCAAAAAGTGATTCTAAGTCGATCGGTATAATTAACAATGGGTCTATCTCTCTTCCTTTTGGGTGTTACAAACAAATGCACAAACACATGATACTCTCGTGGAGTGTATAAAAATGAATCTGTGTTTGTAAGTTTGTGGGTTTGTTCTTTATAGCAGCCTAAACTACTGGATCGATTTTCCTGAAATTTTTACAGTATGCTCATGCTGAACCGGTGGTGAAAATAGGCTATATAAATTTTTGATATTTTCAGTGGTCGTGGCACCTCCCACAGAAATTGGTGATTTATTCGTTTTTTATAAATTAGCATATTCGGAGTACTATTGCAGCTAGAGTCTTCATTTTTTGTGAAAGATCACTAATTGTTAGTCTGCACAGTTTTGACAAAAATGGGCGGTATTGGAAAAGTGGGCGTGGCACCTCCCATACGAAGTTAAAACCTATTATTGAATATTGCCAGTTCTATGACACCTAGAGTGCTGAAATTTTGTGCAAGTCCATCTAACATCAATATGCGTAGTTGTGACAAAAATTGGCGGTATTGGAAAAGTGGGCGTGGTACCTCCCATACAAATTTAAAACATATTATTGAATGTATTCAATTTTATAACAGCTACAATACTGAATTTTTGTGTGAGTGCACCTAGGAGAAATCTGTGTAGTTGTGCCAAAAATGGGCGAAATTGGGATAGTGGGCGTGGTACCTCACAGACGAAGTTAAAACCTGTTATCGAATATTTTGAGTTCTATAACACCTAGAGTGCTGGATATTTGTGTGAGTAGATCCAGTGTAAATAGTTGTACAAAGATCGGCGGAAAGTGGGCGTGACCCTTCCCATATGAAATTAAAACCGATTTTAGAGTATCTTCGACACCGAGATGGGCGGAAAGTGACCGTGACCCTTCCCATACGAAATTAAAACCTGCTTTAGAGTAAATTCCTATATTGTTGTGTGAGTTAATATATTTTAACCTGCATAGAAAATCTTTGATTTAAATTTTGTAAAATTACATGTTTTCTTTGGATATTCTTAGCAGAATAGTAAAGAAAGGTTACAAAAAAGAAATATTCATTCGTTATTATATTATTTTTTTAGTTTTTGTGTTGTTTGATTAATGAACAATTTAATTGACTTTCTGTCTGTTTTGAAATTCCTATATTCGAATTCCTATTCGATTAAATAAGTACTGCTTACGAAGGTAGTTTTTTGTTTTGGTAATGTTTTTCTGCCCGGCGAAGCGGACGGAGGCTATATTATATATATATATAAAATTAAATGAAATTACCGTTCGGAGCATAAGTTCAGATAACAATTTCTACCACATTATTTCTAACTGAGCCGTGTATAAATATGAAATTTTTTATTTTTACGATTTTCGAAATTTTATGTTTATTAATTAATTATTCCTAATATATTTATTTGCATTAGTATTTATACACTCCCACGAGAGTATTATGTCTTTGTGCATTTGTTTGTAACACCCAAAAGAAAGGGAGATAGACCCATTGCTAATTACACCGATCGACTTAGAATCACTTTTTGAATCGATTTAGAAATGTCCGTCTATCTGTATGTCCATCTATTCTTCTAATTACGATACAGGTCGCAATTGTACCCAGAACCACATGCAACTTTGCACAACGAAGTTTTTCGGGATGGTCAGTCCGACTACAGTGCGTATGAGTGATATTATCATTAATCACGTATACGCTACCTACACACACTACATACAATTTTTGTTTCTTATGACAAGAGCTACAGGGAGAGAGAGTAAATCAAAGTTGCAAGATATGAGCTTGAAAAAATAATCACTTTTTTTTTTGCAAATATTACAGCGAGGCCCAAATCTTTGTGGGCACATAAACAAGTGCATGACTTTGTGCAAATCTGGGAGACACGGGTCTTTTTTTGGACTTTTATCATGTAGTGATGTCCTTATATGGTTATATTTCCATGACTTAAAAAATTACACACAGTATCATTTAGGTCGTCTCATTTTAGCCTGATCATGGTCTTTGCGCAGAAAGTGTTGAATTAATTAGATCATCTCATTACACCCTCTGCTATTTCAATAGCCTTTCCTTCCTCCATGACAATTCTTTCTGATCAGACGAGTTGGAGTTTAAAGTATGAACCATGTTTGTAACATTACGCTCCTTAAACTGCATAATTCCGAGTTCGGACGCTTTTGATAATGATGTCAGTTGCTTCCAAACCCATCCAACCTTTCCATGGAGTATATCGATCTTTTGAGCTCACCAACAGTCTAGGAATTGGTTAACCGAATCCACCAAGACAAATGTCCTTTTCTGCGAATAACCTAAGTTAGTACTCCACAAGTCTCATAAATCTTACTGTCCCCTTTGCAAGTGAAAGGTATCCTCGATTCGCTGCAGCCGTTCATAACAGTCCTGCACGTGTGATATCCTATTGGCGGCATGTATTAGAGTCTGTTTGCACAGTTCCCCCGCCGCCACCAAATCCGCCAAAGAAAAACGAAGAGCCGTGAAAGAAAAAGTGCGTTGGGCAGGGGGAATATAAATGTATAATGCTAAGAAAAATTACCAAACACAGTTTTTCCATTATGAAAATAAATGTGGACGTACGCAAATGCTTTCCCAGCTACCAGAGTGACACACTGGCATCATCACTAAAAAGAACGCTGGAAAACTTCAAGCAAGCAACCAACCAACAATAACGACAAATGACCAAAGTGCTCCTCATTTGTATGGAGAGAGTGTGGAAATTTGCATAAGTGTGAGTTACACGAGCACAAACAAACGGGAGAAAATGAAACAAGTAAAACTTGGCTAAAAGAGAAATGGCTAAGAAAAAAACCAGCCATAAAAAGGGGGAGCAGCAGCAGTGCGTCAGCGGAAGCGGTCGACAGGGAACTTAACTTGCAAAAGCCTTTTGGCCACTTTGGATGAAGTTGGTATTAAAACAAAAACGGAACGGAATGCTGTCTTCTCCATTTCAAAAAAGAAAAAACAAAATCACTTGGTACGAGTAAATACTACGTTCGTTTGCTGATGACTTTCATTGAATTCAATCAGAATATATTTGAATACATTTGTCGTCATCACCAGCATCCACGTCGTCGGCGTCCACGACGTCCTCCCTCGTCTTCATTGGCCAAATGGAGTCAGCAACAGCAATAAGAACAATGGAATGTAATATAACGATGATATTTTAGCTGTTATTTTTTGCGTTTGTTTTTTCTTTGTTCCATTCAAATATTTTTATATTGTTACGAATACGGGCGAGTAATGCTAAACTGAAACATTAAATAAATTATGAAAATTGTTCACCATCAAAATTATTCATAACATACTGTCGGGCTTTGACGCAAACGAAAAGTATCCAAGAAAACTTCTGGCATAACTTTAGGAGATCACACAATCAGAAAACACAAAGCCTATTTTCAGGGGGGTATAACTTTAAATGAAACAAGTATCACAGAGCCGAAGTAGGGAACAAGGCTTGAAGAACATCAGTGGGACCTAAGCGAAAATCCGAAAAAAAACTTGCATCCAACAGTAAACCTTCTACAGCAAATATATATGACAACATGTGGTGATTATGGAGTAAAATTGTGAAACCAGGGCGAAAGGTTGTTCCATCTGGGACCGACCGCATTTTTCCTATTAAACACGTACAGAACAATCCGGCACTCTTGATTTTGACGCCATGAATGCGTTTGGTTCAACTACTTAACTAGAATCGAACATTTAGGATACTTTCACACAAATTTAAAGATTTTGGAACTGGAAAATTGAAGACGAATGTATGATAACCGAATCTACTGCATGGTATACAAGAAAGAATATACATATGCCGATGACGTGGTTATCATGGTAGGGGGAAAATTTTTACCAACTATCAGCGACTTAATGCAAGGAGCACTGAGGAAATTATCAGGATGGGCTAGTAGTAGTGGCCTAGACATCAATCCTAGGAAAACAGAACTAGTTCTTTTTACAAGGAAATATAACATAGATCAATTCAGGAAACAAGTACTGGATGCTACCGAACTCCCACTTTCACAGGAGGCTAAATATCTTGAGGTGATTTTAGATCGCAGGTTAAACTGGGTCAGGAACACTGAAGAAAGATATAAAAAAGGCCTAAATGCTCTCTACATGTGCAGGAACTCCATAGGTAAGAGCTGGGGTCTGAAACCGAAAGTTGTAGATTGGATCTACCTGTCGGTAGTCAGGCCCATTACTACCTATGGCTGTTTAGTCTGGTGGAGTGCCATGAGAAATGGGAAACTATTAGCAAAGCTAACTAAGACACAGAGACTAGCTAGTCTGAGCATCACAGGAGCCCTCAGAAGCACACCGCAGTCAGCATTGGATGTATTATTACACCAGCTACCTCTGGATCATTTCACAGAGATGGCTGCTGCAAAAAGCGCTTTTAGGCTCAAAGAATCATGCTACTGGAAGAGTAGACCATACGGTCATGCGACCGTTTTTCAAAGAAATGTGTAGAACTTTCAGCCAGAATCAGTCTTCAATGAAGGTACCGACTATTTGGTACCGGTTCTGGACTTCTCAACAGTACCACAGATGATTATACCAAAAAGAGCAGATTGGGACAATGGTGAGCCCTTCACAGGCTTGGCTGTCCACACTGATGGCTCTAAGATGGATATAGGCACAGGTGAATCTCTACAGATAAGTAAATCTTTCAGACTCAACGGTAACTGTAGCGTTTATCAAGCTGAAATCCTTGCAATCAAAAAAGCAGCAGAATTTCTAGCGGAGATAGAAATTCCGGCGGAGACAGATATAAACTTTTGCATAGATAGTCAGGCAGCCATTAAATCAATCATGTCGCATAACGTCAAATCAAAGCTTTTACTGAGTTGCAAGCGCTCGCTGGATGACCTAAGAAGCCATGTGGTCCGTCTCTGCTGGGTTCCCGGACATAGCAATATCAGTGGGAACGAAATAGCAGACGAACTGGCCAGAAATGGTTCATCCATGGAAATCTCGCAAGCCGAAAACTCAGTAAAACCACCGATAGGCGTTTTCTATAGACTGATTGAGTCACGCAGATGGGCAATGATGAACTCAACATGGACTAATTTACCAACCTGTAGGATTGCCAGGGCCACCTGGCCAAAGGCAGACTAACAGAAAACCAGAACTTTATTAAAGTTAGGCAAAGTAGAGTTGCGTACGCTCATATGAATCTACACAGGGCACTGTAACATTAGAAGCAGAGTCAGCAGGTGGCACACAGGTACTGTGGATTATTGCCGACTGTGTAAGGACGAGGATGAGATTGAGACGATCGAGCACATTTTATGTATGTGCCCCTCTCTCTGTGTACGTAGGAAAAACACCTAGGAGATTATATAATTAGGAACATTGATGAAATCGCAACCAGCACCATCCATGACCTGCTGAGATTCTCGAAGGGCCTGGACTGGATTATGGGTAGTTTCTGATTTCTGAATCACACTGATGATAACATTGAATCAGGACCTATCAGTAAGAATGAGAACCATAAGGTACGCCAATGTCAAGCTACCCAGAGGTATCCTCGTATTACTCATAGGCCGTAACAATTACAAGGAAGAAAGAGTATTACCTGACAACTACACATTCAAATTAAACTCGACTTCCTAACTCCTTCCACTCACTTGGCACCTCCTATTCCACCACAACCCATATTCCCGCTTTCCCTCTATCCCTCCCTCTCATCTAATTCAATACTTAATAATTATACTTTTCAGGTACAAGGATATGTACAATGGATCCATTAGGGTCTCCGAGTGCACGGATTGCGTAAGCTTTCTGGTCCTTTAAACCAAACCAAACCTTACAAGAAAAAAAAGAGTTACGTCCAGTGGCTGACGTATAGCGCCACTAGGATTCCCCATTAACTATCACTAGGTCTGTTCGTCTGTTGGACTTATTAGCTTACAATTAAGAGACTTGATAAGGTGGTACCATTGTTATCTATTGGTTTTTCTATAATGGAGCAACAAGAAAAGGCTGGCAACATCACTAAGAGCGTACAAGCGACTTTCTTGTTAAGCGAATAAATTTCATAAAAAATAGATCAAAAATTGCCAAACGAGCAGGCCTACTGAGTCATTTTCAAAACAAGTAAGGAAGATTAAAGTCGGACGTGGCCGACTATATGATACCCTACACTACCCTATGGTATAGGATATAAAAAGGACATTACATTTGAACCGGGTGATATACGATGCAGCTATAAGAGGAGAATATACTACAAATTCCATATTTCTATCTGTATTTGTAAGAAAATTTGAACACAAACTATGAAGGGGAGCTATATACAAAGCTGAGCCGATCTGACCCATGTTTAGCAAAGGTTTTCTAGTTGAAAAATTAGACGCTTTCCCAAATTTTATGGAGTGTTATATATGTGATTTCTAGAGCGGAAAGAATCAAATCTGGAGCTATATATAACCTGAACCGATGTGACCCACTTTCGCTATAGTTGTTTCTATTTCAAACATTAGCTGATGTGCCGAATTAGAAGAAAATCTCTTCATATATGCTATTTCTAGAGCGGAAATAATCAATTCAGTAGCGAAATTTGAATATATATATATATATATATATATATATATATATATATATATATATATATATATATATATATATATATATATATCGAAACTCATCTGACCCATTTTCATTGAAATATAAGTTGTTTTGCCAAATTTGAAGAAGATCTGTCAAAGTTTGTGGTTTCTAGAGCGGAAAGAGTCAAATCGGAGGAGATATTTGTATGGGAGCTATATCTAAATCTGAACCGATCTATTCTATTTTTACCGGAGCTGTTTTTAGTTGAAATATAAGTGGTTTTGCCAAATTTAAAGAAAATCTGTCAAAGTTTGTGGTTTCTAGAGAGGAAACAGTCAAATCGGAGGAGTCATTTGTGTGGGAGCTATATATAAATCTGAACCGATCTATTCTATTTTTACCAGAGCTGTTTTTAGTTGAAATATAAGCTGTTTTGGCAAATTTGAAGAAAATCTGTCAAAGTTTGTGGTTTCTAGAGCGGAAATAATCAATTCAGTAGCGAAATTAGTATTGGAGCTATATATAAATATATATATATATATACACATATATATATATATATATATATATATATATATATATATATATATATATATATATATATATATATATATATATCTGAACTCATCTGACCCATTTTCACCAGAGTTTTTAGTTGAAATATAAGTTGTTTTGCCAAATTTGAAGAAAATCTGTCAAAGTTTCTGGAGCGAAAACAGTCAAATCGGAGGAGACATTTGTATGGGAACTATAAATAAATGTGAACCGATCTATCATATTTTTACCAAAGCTGTTCTTAGTTGACATATAAGCTGCTTTGCCAAATTTGCAGAAAATCTGACAAAGTTTGTGGTTTCTAGAGCGGAAAGAGTCAAATCGGAGGAGACATTTGTATGGGAGCTATATCTAAATCTGAACCGATTTGCTTCAAATTAAATAGCGTTCGTCCTTATTCCATAAAACTTCGTTGTGCAAAGTTTCATTTAGTTCTAACAACAATTGCGACCTGGACTTTGATTGCAAAAATAGATGGACATCGCTAAATCGACTCAAAAAGAGATTCGAAGTCGATCGGTATAATAAACGATTGGTCTATCTCGTTTCCTTTTGGGTGTTACTAACAAATGCTCAAAGACAATATACCCTGTGGTGTAGGGTATAAATATCTCCCTGTGGTATTCAGAATCAAGCAATAAACTTCAGAGAGTCTACAAAATGTTCATTGCTCGAGGACTTTCATTATATGGAAACACACATCTCGATTTAAATAAATCCCCGGGACCGGATGGCATTTCCTATGTAAGTGCTCTTCGAGCTAGTCCATCCACATGGCAACCTTGCATACCGTGCAGCGGTCTTCCCAGCGTGTTGCGAACAACCACCAGATTGCGATTTAATGTGTACTCTCTAAGGTTACTCACCAAGGTGTACTGTCGATAATTAAGAAGGAGATTAAACTTTTCAATTAACGACAGTATGGCATCCGTTGGAAACGATTTACAGGAGACCTGATGACGTTCCTATCAGAAAAATTGAGTAGATCCATCCAGTTTGTTGAGCGTAAGGTCGTTACTCTGGATATCTCCTCGTACTCCGCACTCATATCAAAGTTCATTGTTGACGATCCATCATATGATCAGTCAGCGCCGCCTACATCTCGAACACATCACTGGTGTTGATGGTAACGCTATCACTGCCATTCTTGGGTTTCTGGTTTCTTTAGTTGTCAACTCACCTTGTATTGAGACAGATGGCAGTCCCTGCCAAATAAATAAATTATTAAAAAATGCAATTTGTTTTGTTTTTTAAATTGTCTCCTCTAGACTAGACTAGGGGAGACCAACAGGGCCACCAATCTGGTAGGATTCTGTTCATACTTCTCTCGATATATATTGAGTTTCACATACAGATCGCACAATACGTGTTGTTGGAGGTGGATTCTCAATTCGATGAGCATAGGTTGACCGCAGCAGGCTTTGTTCATCCTCCCTCTATTTTTAATAATTTCATAACATCTTGTCTTTCACGGATGACCGTAACGAAGTCTTCAAGATATTGAAGATAAAAGGCAGTTGATGGATTTGACTCTAGCCAGGATTTACTGGCCATTTCCGAATGAGTTCGAGTGGCTATAGTTCCCAGTGTTCGCTGTTGTCTATGAACGGTTGAGCAAGCAGACGCTTTTGATGTTCAGGACATTAAGATATATTGCAATGTTCGTTGGGCCATGATTATCCTTGGAGATACTTGACCGTGTTCAAAGGAGAGATAAGTGACGATAGGCTATTCAATTCTATTGACTCTCCGTTGTACAGTGGAGTATTTTCATACAAGCTACGGTAAAAATTAGAAAGAGTAGAGTTTGGACCTGCTATTTCGCACACATCCTTTATATTTTCAAATTAGACAAATGAACATACATATTTTTAAGGAAACGGATAACCAATAATGGGGATTAAAAACGAAACCAATCACGCTATTATCACAATCTGAAAGAAAATTATATTTAAAATTTACAGAACCCTCAAAACAAGAAGAAATATGAAAGGATCAACCAAACTCTGCGAAGCTTCAGAACAAAACGATCACAAAGAAATTGGACTATTGGACTATTCCGTAGGTATAGTAGGAAATCGGTTGTGTAGCCCAGTGCTTCTACATAAATCCAGGTTACTGGAGAGTCAACTGTTTAGGATTGTGAAGACTTTTATGTAGAAGGAAACCAAGCAAAAAGTGAAGAATGCATGGAGAAATATCAGGTGAACAAAAGTCGCGATTCCGAAAGCTTCAAATAAGCATGCTGCTCATATCTACTATTGAGAAGGAGAGCTGTATATTTTCTTGTACTATAGGGCGGGCGGTTTAAAATTCTAACTTAGAATCGGCTATAAAGAAGTACTGATTATTTTTTTGAAATTTCTGGTTTTATTGACAAGGTTGAACTTTGTCGTTTAATAATGGATTCATATGACTACCACGACTGGCAGTACGGCAGTACCTCATCCGATCAACTCAATTTTTCAGTACATGGCCTAATAATGCCGCCAGAACAAAATCCACACCAAACAGTGACTTCCCTAGACAGACGAGTGCAAATGCTGAATATAACGATTCTAGCTACAAACGTTTGATTGTAGCCAAATTTAATTCCATTTAGATCCTGGTGCTACGTATATCGGAAGATCTCTTTATTATTCGCGTGACTGCAGTCAGATAAGTGTACAAACCGAATTTCATTATTATATCTGCAGCCGTTTGGTTGGTACCATTTTTATATCCATTCGCCCCATTTTCAGCATAAAAGTACAAATTTCGACAAAATCCTTTTTATTTCGCATCTCTATAGTCAGATGAATGTACACACCGAATTTCATTAGTATGGCTGCAGCCGTTTGGTTGGTACTATTTTTATCCCTATTCGCCCCATTATCCGGCAAAAAGTACAAATTTCGAAAAAATCTTTTTTATTTCGCATCTAACCAGTCAGATGAAAGTACACACCGAATTTCATGATTTCAACTTAAGCGGTGTGGTAGGTACCATTTTTATCCCTCTTTTCCAATTGTATCCCTTAAAAGTACGAATTTTGAAAAATCCCTCTATTTTACGTATCTACGCAATTAGAGTGATGTACATTACATTTTTATTCCCATTTCCCCGCTAAAACGTGTATTTACTTTTAGGTGCCTTTACACTACATGGGGAATGTAGGCAACAAATTTCAAGTACATAAAGGGTGATTTTTTAGCCATTATATTTTTGGCAACACTGGTTTAAACAGCTGACACACGTTTCGTGTTTTGTTTCACTGTCAAACATCTTCAGTTTGGTCTATAATTTAACCATGAATCGTCATACAAACGAACAACGCTTGCAAATTATTGAATTTTATTATCAAAATGCGTGCTCTGTTAAGAAAGTTCATTTACCGAAAAATTGTGTTCAGCGACAAAGCTCATTTTTGGCTCAATGGGTATGTAAATAGGCAGAATTGTCGATTTTGGAGTGAATATCAGACAGAAGCATTACAAGAGCTACCAATGCATCCAGAAAAAGTCACAGTTTGGTACGGTTTATGGACTGGTGGCATAATTGGACCGTACTTCTCCAAAGATGATGCGAATCGTAACGTAACTGTGAATGGTGAGCGCTACCGTGAGATGATATCCAACTTTTTTTTGCCCAAAATGCAAGAGCTTGACTTGCATGACATGTGGTTTCAACAAGACGGTGCCACATGCCACACAGCACGCGCAACTGTGGTCTTATTGAGAGGCGATTTCGGTGAACATTTTATTTCACCTTCGGGACCGGTCAATTGGCCGCCTAGATCGTGCGATTTAACGCCTTAAGACTATTTTTGTGGGGCTATGTTAAAGCTCATGTCTAGACAGACAAGCCCGCTTCAATTGAAGCATTGTAAGACAACATTGAAGCATTTATTCGTGAGATACCGGCCGAAATGTTGGAAAGAGTAGGCCAAAATTGAACTAAGCGGATGGACCATTTGAGGCGCAGTCAAGGTCAACATTTGCATGAAATAATCTTCAAACATTAAATTATATGGACCGTACTATCGATTCAAATAAAGATTTCATGCATTTTTCTGAATTTTGTGTTTTTATACACTCCACGAGAGTATTATGTCTTTGTGCATTTGTTTGTAACACCCAAAAGGAAGAGAGATAGACCCATTGTTAATTATACCGATCGACTTAGAATCACTTTTTGAATCGATTTAGCGATGTCCGTCCGTCCGTCTGTCTGTCTGTCTGTCCATCTATTCTTGTAATCACGATACAGGTCGCAATTGTACACAGAACCAAATGAAACTTTGTACAACTAAGTTTTTCGGGATAAGAACGAACGCTATTTAATTTGAAGAAAATCGGTTCAGATTTAGATATAGCCCCCATACGAATTTCACTCCCGATTTGACTCTTTTCACTCTAGATACCACATATTTTAACAGATTTTCTTCAAAATTAGCAAAACATCTTATAGTTCAACTAGAAACATCTGTGGTAAAAATGGGGCAGATCGGTTCAGATTTATATATAGCTCCCATACAAATTTCGCTCCCGATTTGATTTTTTCCGCTCTAGAAACCACAAATTGTATCAGATTGTCTTCGGATTTGGCAAAACATCTTATTTTTCAACTAGCAACACCTGTGGTAAAAATGTGTTAGATCGGTTCAGATTTATATATAGCTCCCATACAAATTTCGCTCCAGATTTGATTTTTTCCGCTCTAGAAACCACATATTGTATCAGATTGTCTTCAAATTTGGCAAACTATCTTATATTTCAACTAGAAACGCCCATGATGAAAATGGGTCAAATCGGTTCAGATTTATATATAGCTCCCATACAAATTTCGCTCCCAATTTGACTTTTTCCGCTCTAGAAACCACAAATTGTATCAGATTGTCTTCAGATTTGGCAAAACATCTTATTTTTCAACTAGCAACACCTGTGGTAAAAATGTGTTAGATCGGTTCAGATTTATATATAGCTCCCATACAAATTTCGCTCCCGATTTGATTTTTTCCGCTCTAGAAACCACAAATTGTATCAGATTGTATTCAGATTTGGCAAAACATCTTATTTTTTAACTAGCAACACCTGTGGTAAAAATGTGTTAGATCGGTTCAGATTTATATATAGCTCCCATACAAATTTCGCTCCCGATTTGATTTTTTCCGCTCTAGAAACCACATATTGTATCACATTGTCTTCAAATTTGGCAAACTATCTTATATTTCAACTAGAAACGCCCATGATGAAAATGGGTCAAATCGGTTCAGATTTATATATAGCTCCCATACAAATTTCGCTCCCAATTTGACTTTTTCCGCTCTAGATACCACATATTTTAAGAGATTTTCTTCAAAATTGGCAAAACATCTTATAGTTCAACTAGAAACACCTGTGGTAAAAATGGGCCAGATCGGTTCAGATTTATATATAGCTGCCACACAAATTTCTCTCCCGATTTCACTTTTTCCACTCTATAAACTACATATTTTAACAGATTTCTTTCAAATCTTTCAAAATATCTTATATTTCAACTAGAAACACCCATGGTGAAAATGGGTCAGATCGGTTCAGATTTACATATAGATCCAATACAAATTTCGCTCCCGGATAGACTTTTTCCGCCCCAGAAACCACAAATTTTCTCCGAATTTCTTTGAAGTGACCACCAAACGTTATATTTGAACTGGAAGAACTTATTTTGAAAGTTAGTCACTTTATTCCATGTTGGGATATAGCCCCGATACAAATATTCTTTTCGATTTGACAAATTGGACCAGGTCATATTAGCCTATGAAACATAGGAAACATACAAAAATTCTTCCCGTTTTCACTTTTTACCGAGTTGAATTGTATTCGGATAGAAAGTGGAGTGTATCGTATAGTCGGCCCCGCCCGACTTTAGCCTTTCCTTACTGGTTTTTTTTTGAAAAACTTTCCTATAGCTTTTAAAAAATTACCCTTTATAAGCAGAAATTAAAGAAATTGTTTAATTATTCTAAATATGAGGGAGGACGGAAAGTCCTTGTTAGGGAAAATTTTTTCCCTCTGGGCCGATTTCATGAAAAAAATTAACATAGTAGCTCATTTCGTTCGGCAGCTAGCGTGCTGTCAACAGACGTACGGGCATGGCTAGATCGTCTTAGTATATTACCCCGACCCAGAATATATACAGTATTGGCCATAACTAAAGCACCCCCCAGTACAAATTTTGAAAATCACAATTTTTTTTACGATAACGACTTTTTAAAGCATATTGAGTATTAATATTACTTATTTATACATTTTACTTTCGAAATTCACCGTTATATAAATAAAAGTTAAATTCACAACAACATTTAGGACCACAAAAAGAAATGGACAAAACTAAAGCACCCCTTATGGAAGCGACAAAAATAACTTTTAAAATTAATACTTCGTCGCGAATCATTTATTCTGGATAACATACGCACATCTCTTAGACATTGAGGATATCAAATTGATAATGGTGTCCTTCGATGTTGCTTCCCAAGCTATTTTTACGGCTTGAAACAAATCATCCTTATTTTTGCAGAGTTCTCGATTTATTTTCATGTTAACAATCTCCCACAAGTTCTCAATGGGGTTGAGATCAGGGGATTGAGCAGGCCAACCAAGCATTTCAACCCCATTGCTTTGTAGCCAGGCTATGCAATCTTTTGAAGTGTGTTTAGGATCGTTATCCTGTTGAAACCTCCATTGAAGTGGCATCTCTTCGTCAGCATATGGCAACATCACATCTTTCAATATATCACGATACATGAATCGATCCGTAATACCATCAATCTTATGAATTGGCCCAATTCCTTGACCAGACCCCAGACCATTATGTTGCCTCCTCCGTGTTTTACAGTTGCTATGCAATACTTAGGATTTAGTCTTTCCCCTTTTGGTCTACGTACACGCCTTATTCCATCAGAATTTCGTCTGAAAACTTACTTAATTATATTTCCATTACATTTATTTCGAATTTTTATTATTAAAAGTCTAAATCATCTTTCATTATCACCCTCTTACGTTGTCTTGCAATTAGTTAATTTAAATTAAAAGATATATTTTATAGTCACTTTTCTCTTTGATTGTCACATCATCACTGTACTCTGGCCTAAACTGTTTCGCTCCATTCATAAAGTGTTACGTGTACTTAAAATTAGTCCTTGTGATGTGAAGAACCTACCAACCAACCACTTCGTAGCAGCCACCAATAAATTTCTATGGCAATTGTGAAATCCCTACAATCACTATGTACTGCCTGCTCACCAACACTGACTACACTCACTATCTTTTGCCATTTCAAAGATGACGAAGACATGGATGCGTACAATAAGTTGTTAACATAATTATCACAAAACGCAAAGAAAGTGAAGAGAAGCGAAAACGAAAAAGTTAAATTATAGCAGAAGAAACAGTCAAAGCAAATGGACATAGGGCAAGAGTGATAGATAAAGATAACTAGCAACTGGATGATGAGATTCCTCTTGAGCTTCCTGGTGAGCAAAGAGTGACCAAGTTGCCCCATAAGTATTCTAGACTCAGGTGCCATAATGATAGAGGCGCACACTGTGTTCCCATCAACAATTTGATGTGAGTTCATGATAGAGTACTTATACATATACCTACATATATGTATGTACGCGTGTGTTGTATTATTAGGCTTTATAATAATTTTGACATACTTCCAGCCATCACCCTCCGCCTGGATTGCAGAGAATAGGTTATTTGCACTTGCATTCACACAGATGTTGTTAGCTTCAGGTAACAATGGGCTGAGAAACCCGGCACCACTACCATTACATTCATCATATCTACGACATCGCACAGTGTATTATGATCGGCAAAAACTCCCAAATTTGATGAGCCCCATCAGCTACATTTTTGATTAAATCCAGCAAAAAACATTCCAATCAAGCGTATTCTAAAGGATTTGGGCGATATCGCCGAAATGCTTTGGATGCGTTTAAAGATCATTATTTCAGAGGTTATTTAAGAAAGAAGTTCGGCCGGGCCGAACCTCTATCATGGATTGCATTCCACAGAGGCTGTCGATTTTCGTATAAGTGCAGTAATATTAAAGGAAAATATAATTTTTTTAATATAAATAAATCAAATATAAATATTGACAAAATAATTTTATATATAAATATAATATTTTTATTATTGCAAAACACGCTTATAAAGCAAGTTGGTAGCCTACGTTTACATATCGAAATAATAAGGCTGTTTTTCTTTAAGACTGGATAACTAAGCTGCGATAACAAAAATCTAAATAAAATGTTAAATTTTCACTGAAAATAAAATAGTATTTTTTAAAATTGTCGCCAAAAGCAATATCAATGTGTGTGTGAAAACAAATTTTGAAAAAATAATTTTGTGTTAAAAATTTTTGACTTAGTCTGGATAATTATCCAGTGTAAGTCAAAATGATGGTTACCGAGGTTAAGTCCAATAAAGTCAACACAAAATATTGCTTTTAGCGACAATTTTAAAAATGATTTTTTTTATTTTGAGCAAAAAATTAAATTTTTATTAACGTTTTTGTTATATCAGCTTGTTATCCCGGCTTAAAGAAAAACAGCCCTAATACTTGAAGTCAATTAAAAAAATAAATATTATATTATATTTATATTTTCAAAAAAGCTTAAATACCATAAATATTGGTGGATAGTGGGTGCTAGAGTTGGTTGTATTTCTATTCTATTTTAATTCCAAAAGTACAGATTTTGAAAATCCATTATCTCACGTACATAGTGCAAAATAACCTAACTTCATGATTAGAACAATTTTTGCCTTGGGAAAATATTTTCATTTTGCGTGTCTATGCAGTCAGAGGAATGTATACACCGAATTCCACGATTCTTGCTGCGGCCATTCGGTCGGTACCATTTTTATCCCCTTTTTCCTATTTTACCCCCTTAAGAGTACGACGTTCTAGAATCTCTTTATTTTACGTATCTTTGCAATTACGTATCTTTAGGATGTACACTCCGAATTTCATCATTCTAGCTGTAGTCGTTTAGTTGGTACTATTTTTATCCCTCTATTTCCATTTTATCCCTTAAAAGTACGAATTTGGAAAGAAACTTTTTTTGTGTCTAAGCAGTCAGAGGAATGTAAGCTCCTAAGATCATGACTCTAGCTATGGTCATTCGGTTGGTACTATTGTTATCCCCTTTTTCCATTTTAACCCCAAAAAGTACGAATTTCGAAAAATCCGTTTATTATACGTTCCTAGCTGAAGTCGTTTGATATGTGCCATTTTTATCCCTTTTTGCGCCATTTCACCCCCTACGAATAAAAATCACGTTTTTGTTATAGGGGGAATGCGGATACCCAAAAGCAGACATATTGGAAAAATATGCTTTAATACTCTAAAATATTAGGGGTTATTATGGGTAACAAATGGGTAGCAAATATGACTAAAATGATTTTCACACATGACATTTTTCTTTTATGATTTTCTCGCGACCTAGCCAACGGATCCGACTGAATTTTTGTTTGTGTATTAAGAACCAATGTCGCTTGCAACATATACAGAGTGGACCAAAAGTCGCGTCTGCGTGTAAAAATTGAATAACTTTTTTGTTTATTATTATTTTTTATTGATTTTTTTTTTAAATATAATATTATCTTTGTATGACCTAAATTTTAATTATGAAAAATATTGTCAGAGAGATGACCACCATTTTCATCGATGCACAATTGGGCTCTTAAACAGGCGTTTTGCATAACTGCATGCAAGGTTTCAGGCTCTATTGCCCTGATCTCAGCTTCAATGTTGTTCTTTAGCTGCTCTATAGTTTGAGGCTTGTTTACATACACTCGTTCTTTGAGATAACCCCATAGAAAATAATCCGGCGCAGTTAAATCCGGTGAACGTGCTGGCCAATTAAATTCTGAATTTTTTGAGATAATTCGGTCGTCAAAAATTTCATTTAAAAGCGTCTTTGTGGCACGGGCCGTGTGTGCTGTTGCTGCATCCTGCTGAAACCACTTGTTGGCTGCCTCAGGGCGTACAAAATTATTAAGCATAGCGCGATATCTGTCCCCATTCACCGTTACTGTATTACCAATTTCATCCTCGAAGAAGTAGGGCCCTATAACTCTTTCTGATGTCACTCCACACCATACTGTACACTTGAGGGGGTGCAATTGGCGCTGGTGAACAACTCTGGGATTTGCAGTACCCCAAAATCGCATATTTTGTTTATTTACGTATCCATTTAGATGAAAATGTGCTTCATCACTCATTATTAAATTGTAAATTGGGAAAGTAAAATTCTACCACTTTCGTTCGTTGCTCAGTCGTTAAATTTTGCATGGTGGTGTAACACAAATCGATGAATAAAATCTGAAAAAAAAAATAAAAAATATTAATAAACAAAAAAGTTATTCAATTTTTACACGCAGGCGTGACTTTTGGTCCACCCTGTATGTAGCCAGTCTTGAAAATCGCTGCCATTGTTGAAAAATCCAAAATTCGCGGTTGCAATTTCTTATATTTTAACTTTCTTCACCCAGGATTCTGAAACTTATCTGACTCAAATATTCCCCATGAAGTCAGCAATCACGTGCCAAAAAAATATTTTGCTATTCTCAATATAATAAAAAGTTACGCGGGTTTTTCTAAAAATACTTTTCACAATTTCTGACTTTACATCCACTATTTATCCTATTTTAGCCTGATAACTTGGGAACCAAAATGCCATTAACCGCGTAATGATGGAAATTGATAGTACGATATGCCCTAAATCTAGAAAAATGCTTTAAGCAAAATCGTTGTAGCAAATTACAACCTTTTGTTATCCATTTTTGAACTTATTATTTATATTAATTTTATGTTCATAACCACTTATGCAGTCACAAATTAACGTGTGAGTAGATAGCCAAATCAAGAAAAAATTAAAAAAATGGCTTTAGAAAAAATTTCTTCTCCAAATTTATATGAGAGATGACATCCAAATCTAAGAATAGTTTGGCATCAAAAACTCATTTTCGAGAAAATGGTTCATAGCCACTTATGAATATAAGCCCTCGATATACTTTATAGGGTTTCAAGGTGTTACAAACGGAATGACAAAGTTAGTATACCCCCAATCGGAGGTGGAGAGTATAACAAGCCGAAGTTATGCATTTTTAAAGCATTCTTTTAGAGGTAATATTTTGTCTGGCATTCAAATACAAAATAATTGAATAGTAAATTTATTATAACCCTAAAAGTATGCATTGCAAAATATACTTCCAACAATGAGTTGATCATTTTAAAGAAATGATATGGTAGGATATTTGGAATGATTTATTAGTTAACAAAACACGGTAAGCCAATATTCCCTGACTTTTTCTGCAAATGTTGAGCTGATACATTAAGCCTTAAATATTTATTAAGTTTTAAGAGCTGGTGACCATCTATTAAAAGATACAAGTAGTTTTATCTGAGATTTCGAAATTGTAAAAATTTAAAAATTTGCATTTGCATTTGGGAGTTTGACGTGGCACTGGCAATTTCACTTTATTTGTAGATTTAAATGAAATCACTGGTAAGGATTTGTATAAAAGTATATATTAAAATAAGAAATATATGGCAATTTTTGTTTTATGTACATCGAGGAATTTTAACGAAAATTTGACAATATTAGGAATGTGTGTGAAATTCCAAGGACCTAGCTCGATTCCTTCTAATTTTTCTCTCAGCTTGTATACAAAAATATTCCACTGTTCGTCGAGTATTTCTCTTCTGCCACCCATTGTTTAAGTGCCACAAGAAAGCGTTGAAGATGCAAAAAATTGACTTCTCAAAAGGAAAACAAAAGTAGATAAGTACAGAAAAGGTAGTCTTGTTCACCAACACCCCCTGCTCCACACTACATACCGTACATTTGGGCCAACGAATGTTTGCAAGAAATTACCCAAGAAAATTATAAGAACTACTCACACCACACTGTACGACCGACGAAATTCATGAACAACAAATGACAAGAAACAAAAAGCTGAAAATGAAAATGTTCCAGGTACAGACTCGTACACACATATGAACGATATGATGTCAAAAATGATTTGTGCTGCCACTACTTTAGTAGTTCTACGTGCAACAATAAGCTGTAAGAAAAGAAAGGAGCCACAGACAATACAAAGCTGAGCGGGGCAGCAGAGTTCAAGCGATTTGATCAAAATGGCCTTTTTAATGGATATTTGGCAAAAAAAAAATTGGCTGGAAATTTGACACACAAAACATCTTAAAAATGATCTCAAAAGCTGGATACATGCACTGATAGAATTATCTTCATAATATTTATGATTTTGTCTTTACCTCAGTGAAAATTTTCATTAAATAATCGCCAAAGAAACACATCATAAAATGTATGAAATATATTTCATAAAGCACAAATCAATGAAAAGTGTCACAGAATTTATGAAACATTTCTTAGAAACTAAGAAATGCAGTACTTCATTCGATGCACTTTTGTCATACAAGTTCGTTATTTTCCATAATATGATGTATGCAAAATTGCATAGATTTTATGAAAAATCTTCATTAATTTTATGAAAGAGTTTCAAAAATATTAATAAAAAATGTTTCCAATATAAACAAAAAAGTCTGACTCGTTGACTAACCAATAGCACACACCACTATTGCGAGAGTCTTTGCAATGAATATGTTTTTGACTTAAATCAGGATTCATACTTATGACAAAGTTAACAGAGTATAAATGAGAATTGCTAACATTCAGCCGAATAAAGTCGACACACTAACAATTTAGCTGTAAGTTATGAAACATTACATAAAAACAATGAAGTTCTTCATTATATTTATGACACAAATATTTTATTGGTTATGACATATTTCGTAATCTTTAAGAATTGTTTCTTTAATACAATGAAATCATTCTTTGATCTTATGAAGCTAAGTTTCACTAATTTAACAATTTTGTTTTATGAAATATGAAATGTTTATGAAAAAATTGTATGAAACATTTAATTTTATTTAGGAATTTTTCATACATATTAAGAAAAAAATGCACTAAATTTATGAAAAACCTTTTATAAAATCTCTTCATAAATATTATGAAGGAAAATTCTTTCAGTGTGTGATGGGTAAGACATAGTGATAATATCTCATCGACATCTTTTTATCACCGATTATTTTTGTATTTAATTTTTTCAGTAATATTTAATATTTGTATTCTTATTTTAGAAATATATGTCCGATCACACCCGCTTCGCTTTACCAAGCCTATCTGAAAGGCATATTCATAATAACCCGCCCGCCTAGGGCCCTGACATTCTAGGAGCCCTTTCAAGTCATTTCTCCTACTGGGGTTTCAACTTTGTTTTCATACACCAACGATTGTCAGCTGTGTTTGATGGTGTACGTGTGTGTGTACGTCTGTGAGCATTTAAGGATATAGTCAATGAAACGCACACACAAGAACAAGAACAGCAGCACCAGCTACGACCATAACTGCCGCAATTTATGAAAATGACACTGCACTGTCAGGATCTAGGAAACGTGTTTCCATGCAAAGCAATACAAAACAGAAATGAAGCAACGTAAGTAAAGAACCCAAGGAAACAGCAACAAAGCAAAATGTTGACGTGGATGTTGGCATGTGAAAACAAACTAAAGATACTGGAAATAATGAAGATATTATGAAGACATCATCATCATTATACCTAAAACAACGTCAAACAACGCATTAGTACTCGCACACACATGTGAATGTGGATGTGGATTGGGAAGGGGGAACTGTGTGTAATACAACGCAATGCATCCAAGGGATAGCATATGAGCTGCTGATATGCATGTAAGTTCGAGAAGGTATGCATATGAGCAGTGATACAAGACGCAAGTATTGGAACAAAGCCTAAATAAAGGGGTAGGAGGAACAGCATCCTAAGCATCCTTTGGGGGATAAGTTAAAACTCTTGAATAATAATATAATTGAATACGAATGCAGGAATAATAAAATTGAATAATTGAATGATTTAGTAAATAAATAAATAAATAAATAAATAAATAAATAAATAAATAAATAAATAAATAAATAAATAAATAAATAAATAAATAAATAAATAAATAAATAAATAAATAAATAAATAAATAAATAAATAAATAAATAAATAAATAAATAAATAAATAAATAAATAAATAAATAAATAAATAAATAAATAAATAAATAAATAAATAAATAAATAAATAAATAAATAAATAAATAAATAAATAAATAAATAAATAAATAAATAAATAAATAAATAAATAAATAAATAAATAAATAAATAAATAAATAAATAAATAAATAAATAAATAAATAAATAAATAAATAAATAAATAAATAAATAAATAAATAAATAAATAAATAAATAAATAAATAAATAAATAAATAAATAAATAAATAAATAAATAAATAAATAAATAAATAAATAAATAAATAAATAAATAAATAAATAAATAAATAAATAAATAAATAAATAAATAAATAAATAAATAAATAAATAAATAAATAAATAAATAAATAAATAAATAAATAAATAAATAAATAAATAAATAAATAAATAAATAAATAAATAAATAAATAAATAAATAAATAAATAAATAAATAAATAAATAAATAAATAAATAAATAAATAAATAAATAAATAAATAAATAAATAAATAAATAAATAAATAAATAAATAAATAAATAAATAAATAAATAAATAAATAAATAAATAAATAAATAAATAAATAAATAAATAAATAAATAAATAAATAAATAAATAAATAAATAAATAAATAAATAAATAAATAAATAAATAAATAAATAAATAAATAAATAAATAAATAAATAAATAAATAAATAAATAAATAAATAAATAAATAAATAAATAAATAAATAAATAAATAAATAAATAAATAAATAAATAAATAAATAAATAAATAAATAAATAAATAAATAAATAAATAAATAAATAAATAAATAAATAAATAAATAAATAAATAAATAAATAAATAAATAAATAAATAAATAAATAAATAAATAAATAAATAAATAAATAAATAAATAAATAAATAAATAAATAAATAAATAAATAAATAAATAAATAAATAAATAAATAAATAAATAAATAAATAAATAAATAAATAAATAAATAAATAAATAAATAAATAAATAAATAAATAAATAAATGAATAAATAAATAAATAAATAAATAAATAAATAATAAATAAATAAATAAATAAATAAATAAATAAATAAATAAATAAATAAATAAATAAATAAATAAATAAATAAATAAATAAATAAATAAATAAATAAATAAATAAATAAATAAATAAATAAATAAATAAATAAATAAATAAATAAATAAATAAATAAATAAATAAATAAATAAATAAATAAATAAATAAATAAATAAATAAATAAATAAATAAATAAATAAATAAATAAATAAATAAATAAATAAATAAATAAATAAATAAATAAATAAATAAATAAATAAATAAATAAATAAATAAATAAATAAATAAATAAATAAATAAATAAATAAATCAATAAATAAATAAATAAATAAATAAATGAATAAATAAATGAAAAATTTAATAAAGTAATAATTGAATTTAAGTTTATTGTAACATGACTATTTAGCTCACGTACATATGTATGTTAACATACAACTCCTTCTCCACATGTATGTACAACTTATTCATATAGAAAAGGAGCAGACTCAAGTATGATGTCGACCCAAAGTAAGTTAATATACCCGCTAGTTATCGTTGTTGTGCCGCTGAGTATGAAGTAGTTGTTGTTGCGTTCTTGTCATGTCTTATGACTGAGCAACTGAGCCAGAGATGTGGCAAGGAGTGTGAGTGCGACTTGTTGTCAACTGTTGAAAGGATCTTGTGTTTTTTATGTAGAGTCTGAGAAGTACAAATAAAAAGATGTTCAGATAAGGTACGAGCATGACTTCGTGGAGGTGTGAGTGCATGTGTGTATTCTGATGCTGTGGTCCATACCCACACATACATATGTATAAGTATACTGTACATATGACTTCTCATAACATCCTCATATCAACATCATATTATATTTTTTTTTTCATAAAATTAGCGCATTTTATGCCTGGAGATATTTAACTTGTATTTATGTACATGTGTGTGTGTGTGAGTTTTTGCCTGTTGAAATTTGTTTCATTCACTTATATGTTTTTCCTGGAGGACGTATGTGTGTGTACACTAGGGCGTACCTCAAAAAAAAAGTTCGCCGTACACCTTCGAATATGAAGTATTATTGAAAGGTAGTTTCAAAAAAAAAAATTTATTTTTTTATGCCGAACGTAGGGGTCGCGCTTTTACATTTTTCTATATAACTTGTATTTATAAACGGATTTTAAAGTGTGATACATCGATGTTTTTGTCTCGACGAGGCCGATTTTTTTGTCTTTGAAGTCATTGAGCTCAAGCACCCCCTTCTGGTACTTACCCATCATTTCTCAGTTGCTACTACCCTAATGTACCACTCTAATAATCGAAAATTAAAGCTCGCATAAAATCATGAATCATGTTTGAGCTCAATGACTTCAAAGACAAAAAAATCGGACAAAAACATCGATGTATCACACTTTAAAATCCGTTTATAAATGCAGAAGTTATATAGAAAAATGTAAAAGCGCGACCCCTACGTTCGGCATAAAAAAATAAAAAAAATTTTTTTGAAACTACCTTTCAATAATACTTCATATTCGAAGGTGTACGGCGAACTTTTTTTTTTTTACTTGTAACCTGGTACGCTCTAGTGTACACTCTCTCTCTCTGCACGCAAAACATACCGATGACAATGACAATTGCGATGATAAGTTTCCTTTTTATGTGTATTTTATGTTTATCGTGTAGAAGAAAGAGTTCTTTTTGTGCACTTTTTGTTTAACTTTATCATATTTGTTTTTGCTTTTGTTTGCTTGTATGTTTGTTGTTGATGTAATTAAACTCACCGAAAAAGGGAAAATGACATTGGCGACAATTAAAAGTTTCCATATTAATTCTTCTTATCAATATACACATATACACAATCCCCACAGGGGACTACGGTTAAGAGGTCTGGCAACTCGTCAGAAGGGGTTCTTCTAATTTATACAAAAATTAGCGAAAATGTCGTTAGGCATTTCCATCAAGTAGATCTGCAAAGAAGGATATTTCTTCCGATTTTAGTATTTTTGACTGAAACTAAAGGGTGTTTTTTTATTGAGGTATAGAACTTCGAATTGAAATAAAACACAAGAAAATCGTTTTAATGTCCATTAATTTGGCTTTATTGGAAGGATAATTTTATGCCATTAATGTTTAAATATGATTTCGGGCATGTGGCCGCCGCGGCTGGCTCGAATATAGCCAATTCTACAGGTCCAATTTTCAACCACGCCACGAATGTTGGCTTCCAAGTCCCCTAACGTTTCTGGTTTGTTGGCGTAGACGAGCGACTTCACATATCCCCAAAGAAAATAATCCAATGGTGTCAAATCACACGATCTTGGTGGCCAATTGACAGGTCCATTCCGCGAAATTATGCGCTCATCGAATTAATTGCTCTGATGGACGATTATGTCGACCATAAAATGGACGGAGCTTGCGGTGAACTTCGCGAACTGAACCATTACTTTCGAAATAAATTTGCACGATTTGCAAGCGTTGTTCTTTTGTCAACCTGTTCATGATGAAATGGCAAACCAAACTAAATATTAATCACTTGACAGCTGACAAAATGGCCGCCAGTTAAAAAAGTGATGCCAACTTAAAGTTCTATACCCCAATAAAAAACACCCTATATATTGTATTATCTATATATATAAAAGAGCTGCGTTACTGACTGATTGACGGCTGAAGCCAGGCTCATGAAATTTTCAGGGTAGTTCCCAAATATGAAGAACTTATCACTTATCTCTTATCACATCCATTCTATTACCATTTTTAACTCTTAAAGTGTGTTTAAGAGGTAGACTTTGTCATTAGAAGTCAAGAATCTCCGATACTGGTATTTTGCTTCGAAATATTCCGAATACAACAATGGACATTTGTGCGCTCTTTTAATAATACATAGAGCGTAAAATAACTCGGAGCTGACAAATCACTCGGATAATTCACCAAAAAACGTAATGTTCGGCAATCATTTCAAAAATTTTCAGGTGAACAAATTCCTAAAGATTTGTTACATATTTTCGTTACTTTTTCCTAAAACCGCAAAAAGGAAAGGAATGGCGGTTTCTTTAAAAAAATCCAATTTTTGGGATAAATTTTCCCCGTTTTAGGAAATGTTAAATATTTTATTTTATTAAATTTCATACATTATCTCAAACGACAAAAGATGTGACTAATTCTCCGTCAAAATATGTTTAAATTCAATATTTATTTTGAAAAAAAAAAAAAAAAAAAACAAAAAAATGTTTTTTAATTTAGATTTTTGTTGGATTTACCTTGAATTCCTCATATTAATTATTCCATATTATAATTATGGAGCAGAAAATATTATTATCATAATAGAAAAGTATTTATAAAACATTTTGGAAAGAGCAAAAGTAACAGAGAATTAAAAGGGAATCATACAGCCCTGCGATGACTTCTACGGCGGTTTCAAACCACTGATTAAAATTTGATTTTTGCTTCAAAAATTTTGTTCTTCAATTCAATTATTCTTAGATCATGCAAATAATGATATTAGTTGGAAAACCCGGACTTTTTGAAGCCAAATGTCAAATTTAAAAATATGAAATAACATAAAAGACGGCAATTTGAAACCACCGTGGAAGCTATCACAGGGCCGATAGTTTCTGATTCATTTCATGCCTAACTAAATATTTCATAAAAAGGTATTTTTCAGCAAAAAATCCATATTACGTAAAATATATTCGATGATATCTCAATCATAACAAGGCTATGCAAAGCATATGCAATTAATGTGAATAATTAATTCCCAAAATTTTTGAAAAGTGGCCCTATGTTTCATATTGATTAAAATTTAGCTCCTTTACTTTTTGTAATCTCAAAATTTACCTACGGGTGGCTGATGAATACTGCTACCATGCAACTTAATGCTGTTGTTAAAGGACTTATTCTTTGCAGAACTGCATCGAAAGTGAATCCCTTTCAACACTGTGTGGTTTCAACAGGATGATGCGACTTTGTCACATAGCCAGGTCCTGCTATTAGAGAGAATTGCTGCGAAAGTTCCCCAAGAAGGTGATTTCTAGACACTCGACATTTCGTTGGCCCCCAAAGTCTCGTGACCTCACTGCACCTATCTTTTTCTTGTGGAGTTATTTCATCTGGAAGTTTACAAACCAAATCAAAAAAATGGATGATTTAAAGCAATGCATTCGAACAACAATTGAGACAATTCTTACTGCAACTCTGCAGGATGTAATGAATAATGAATTTTGTACATACGTCATGTCATTTAAATTCTTTTATTTTTAAACCCGTTAAAAAGGTTTAATAAAAATGTATCGGTTGTCAAATGAACAAAGAAAAAGTAATTTACATGAATTAAACAAAAAGTTATTTTAGTTTCTTAATGTAGTGTCATTCATCAGCCACCCTGTATATAAAACCAATGTAGTTACATCCACACACAATGTATTTACTTTCACACGCATATTCGGAATCGTCTATATTTTGGTATTAGATAAAGTTTTTATTATCACTTTAAGCCTACAAAATATGTCGGGTATTGCCACGCCCCTTATAGTACCTCCCACACAAATCACTCTAACCTACATAAAATTAAAGCTAATATAACTTATATACGGATGATCGGTATACTGTGAATTTTGATATTTGGGAATGCTTTTATAGAGTTACACTCGCGTAGAATATGGACAATATTGTCACACCCCTTCTGGTACCTCCCACACAAAATGACATAAACTTTGGTTACAATAAAACCGACATAAATTCCATACGGGTAGTCAAAATCATTTGCAATGTGATATTGGAAAATGTTTTTATAATCACTTTAAACCAAAAAAATATATTTACGCTTTAGTCACGCCCCTTCTAGTACCTCCCACACAATTGTCTATATCCGAGGTACTATTAAATCCTTCATAACTTCAATACTTGTGCAGGACTTGATATTTGATCATGTTTTTACAATTGTTTTATAAATGTGGACGCTGGGACCATATGACGCGAACATCCTAGTACCTTCCACACTAATTATCCTGCTCTACGTTAAAAAAAATTCCTTATATATATGTTCTTTGGGAGTGAGGGTATGTACAAGGCAATAAAGCCGACTGAAGCTTACTTACTTATTTTCTTTAAATTTTGCTTCATGGAGCTATAATGACAAAATATTTGTCATAAGACAAATATGACAATGAACTCATCTCGTATTTCCAAGCCAATCGTAATAATGGCGAACAAAATTTGACAACATTGACTGAAAATATTCGTGTATAATCAAGGTTAGTTACCATACGTCCTAATATAGGCGAGCATGGCAACTATCCATCATGTCCTTCATTTCATTTTGAAAATTAGACCTTCATTCATCATAATTATATCAAATATTGTTTAGTTGTTACTAGTTACTAAAACTCGACATCATTTTGGTTTTGTTTATGCATATTCGGTGGTATCATTGTCAGGGAAGATATTTTCCATCTTGACCAATTTTGGTCATTTGCAATTCCAAAAACGGTGGAAAAATTACCAGATTTTAATTTTTGCAAAAAAAAACCGAAATCCCAAAGTGGGGAAAATGTGTTCCAAAATTTGGGACTTTTTATTAAAAAGGCCCGCATTCTCTTTTTGAACTCTTTTGTCTGATTTAATTTATTTTTTTTGGACTTCAATTCGTAAAATTATGAGAGATTTGAACTGAAATGTTGCATTTTTGCATCAATTTTGTTTTAGCAAAAACTTCAATAACTCAGCCAATTACTGATGGATTTAAAAAAGCGGCGTTTTACACCTCGCTAATGCTTCATTTAAATATTTTACAAGAGGTAAAGTTACCAAACAAAATAATGTGCAAAAATATTGTCAAAGTTGAAAATTGGATAAAAATTTTTTAAAAATGTGTTTGGTGGCCAAAAGCACACAGATTTCTTAAGTTTTCTTAAATAAGCTATATGTCGATCGAAAGCTCCATGTTTCTTCTCTTCAAAGCCGATGTGAAATTTAAAATCGATTGATAACCAACTAAGTTACAGGCATATAAGTGTACAAATGTACGAAAAACTGGAGTTTTATCCGTAACTCAAGATTTTGGGGGTGTTTGGCAAGTTTCAAATTCAGATTCGTGTTCTACTGGAAAATACCTACAAGAAAAATAATATCACTTCCCAGAGTTTTCTACTTCATTCTTTTTTGTAGCATAGTGTAATATATCGAGCGCAAAATAACTCGGATCTGCGAAATCACTCGGATAATTCACAAAAAAACGCAATGTTGATCGGCCATCATTTTCAGAATTAACATATAGTGAACTTTCAAATTGAACCAAAAATTTTCGAGGGAACAAAAACACCCACTCTAGGACTTCCCATGCAAATCCACGATTAAAATAAAACTAATATAATATTTGCGCAACGTCACTAAACCTACCTAAATATTTATAAATATTTATGTCACGCTCCATCTAGTACCTCAGACACAAATATCACCGTCCTAGGTAAAATTATTTTATAACTTACTAGCTTTTTTATACCCTTCACCTCCAGGATGGGGGTATATTTACTTTGTCATTCCGTTTGTAACACCTTAAAATATTCATCGGAGACCCCATAAAATATATATATTCTGGGTCGTGGTAAAATTCTAAGACGATATAGCCATGTCCGTCTGTCTGTCTGTTGAAAGCTTCATAGCGGCCGAACGAAATGAGCTAGGAGGTTCAAATTTTTCCTAAATGTGCCTTATGGTTGCAGATCGGTTGGGATTGAAAGTGGGCGAAATGGGCCCAGAGGGAAAAATTTTTCCCTCACAGGGACTGAAAATACCCCTAATATCTACAGTATTTCAGCATGTTTTTTGAACATAATAGCTTGTATTTACTTGATATTTGCAATTCGCATTCCCTTTATAGCACCATAGAGTGATTTTTATTTGTAGGGGGCGAAATGGGACGAAAAGGGATAAAAATAGTACCTATCAAACGACAACAGATAGAAACACGAAATTTGGCGTGTACATACCTGTAATAGAGTAGATACATAATATACAAGTATTTTTTCTAAATTTGTACTTTTAAGGGGTTAAATGGGGATAAAAAGTGTACCAACCAAACGGCTGCACCTAGAATAATGAAATTCGGTGTATATATTCCTCTGATTGCGTACACACATAAAATAAAGGAAATTTTCGAAATTCGTACTTTTAGGGTGTAAAATGGAAAAAGGGGATACAAATTGTACCATACAAATGGATGCAGCTAGAACCATGAAATTCGCTGTACACATTCCTCTGACTGAGTAGACACGAAAAAGGGGTTTTCCAAATTCGTACTTTCAAGGGATTCAATGGGAGCAGAGGGATAAAAATGGTACCTACAAAATGGCCGCAGATAGTATCATGGAATTCGGAGTATACATTCCTCTGAGAGCATAGCCACGTAAAAAATTTTTCCAAATTTTGTTGCTTTTACGACAAAAAATGGTAGAATCAGGAAGTTGTCTTATACTGCGTACGTGAGAGGTAAGGTATTTTCGAAATTCATACTTTTGAAATTAAAATAGGAAATACAACCAACCAAACGACTGTAGCTGAAAATACACTCTCTGTCCCCCAATATTCAGGGTATTTATGATTGTTGCCTTATATTTACTTTATGAAATGAAGTATTATTTTCATTATATATATACATAGTATAAAAATATTGGTAGCCTTGGCTTATTAATTAAATTTCTGATTTTCATACATATGAAATTTGTTGCGGACATTCCTTTTGTAGCTTGGAAGCACCACAAAGAAAATAAATGTTTTAGCGGGCGAAATTGGACAAAAATGGATAAATATGGTACCAATGATACGACAACAGCTAGAATCATGAAATTCGGTGTGAACATCCCGCTAATTGCATAAACACGTAAAATAGAGGGATTTTTCGAAATTCGTACTTTTAAGGGATATAATTGAAAAGGATGGATAAAATGGGACCTTCCAAACCGCTGAAGTTGATATCATGAAATTCGGTGTATATATTCGTGTATTAGATGGTCTGACTATGAAGACTCGAAACAAAAAGTTTTTCTTTTTCAAATTTGTACATTTGGGCGGAGAATGGGGCGAATGGGGATATCTTTAAAATTTGTACTTTTCTTATAAAAATAATGCAGTCTCTTTTCTGTATCTGAAAATGCTTCTCCCTAATGACGACTGACAATCGCCTGATATTTTCGGCATGTTCACTTTCACAATTACAGCATTGTATTTATTTATAGTAGTAGATTTTAAACAGTGCGCATAAGTATACATTATAGTTTGAAATAGTAAACAAATATAGTAATGTGCATAAACATATCACAATTTTTGTAATATGGTTCTGTACTTCTATGGCGACATCCTTTAATCTGCTGGTAATACTGTGGAATGCAATCCGTGGTGGAGGGTATATACGATCGGCCCGGCCAAACTTAACGCCTTCTTACTTGTTCATATTCCTCTACTTCGCATGCTTTGGGAAGATTCCCGGGAATTCGCACATTTTTCATTTCCCTTATCCCGGGAAATTCGTACGGGAATCCCGCGGGAATTCAGTAGAAAATTTTACATATTTCTTCGCATATTTTTTTCCATTATTTCCACAATAAAATTAAAAATGTTGTATAACAATTTAGATCACATAGTTTTTAATCAGGTATGTCAAATATTGCAGTTGGATGACAAAATAAGCTGCGTTCGGATGTAGACTCAAAATTCACTTTTTCGGATTTCGGATCGTGTCAAGCTTCATATGAAAAAAGTTGAAATCCGAGAAAAAGAGATTTGGGCTTGTATCCGCCAAGAATAAAGAATTTAAAGCTTTCGAAGCGACAGGACAAAGAACTAACATTTCATTTAATGCTCTACTCACTATTAATGTGAACGATCGTTCTCCGTCGCGTCCACATTTTCCAATAAAATAAGAAATATCTGATCTTTAATTAATTTTGAAACTTGAAAAGATGTTTGAATTGACCACACATTGCGCTTTATTATATGAATTCTGTAACAGGTTCGTTGCGAAATATATATTTATTTTACTTTAATAAAATGTGAGCTTAACTCATGGTAAACAGTATGTTGACGATTTCCCGGGATCCCGGGAAATTGAAAAAATAATTCCCGTTTCCCGGGAAATAAAAAGTACGGGAAAATGCAAACCCTAATAAAAACGGACAACGAACCTTCAAGTACATTCCAAACAAATTATGTGGCTAAGTAAAAAAAATATTGTCCTTAAAACATCAACATAGATGCTCAATTCGAATCCGTTTAATCGAATATTTACTTGATCAATTACTTTTTGGACATTTATTCCAAATTCGTCTCATTTTGATTTTGTTTCAATTTTACGTGATTTTTTATGTGGACGATTTCGTTTATATGATTTTTTTCTCTCATGAATCATTCAGTGCGAATTCAATTATGGCTCTAATTAAGTAAAATTCGAACCAAACATGACGAAAAGGCTTGTGTGTGCATATATAAATTAAGTTTAGATAACCAAATGAAAATTTGATTGAAGTTTGTTGAACTGAAATAAAAAGTAACACCACAATATGAAAAAAGATTCTTGTATTTTCTTTTGCTGGAATTATTTTCTGATGATAATGATCGATGGGAATGTCCTCTTCGCAAAAAAGGTCAGTATCATCTTACTAGTTTATTTGATGGCGGCGCCTTAATCGGAATCAAAAGACATTGAGATTTAAATGTGCGAGTACGAGCACTGACAGATGACATTACACTCGTTTACATTTTGCGTGAAATGATAATATACATACATAGGTATGAACACTCCCTGCACCGATACCGATACCGACACCCCCAACCCAACACCACCACCACAACAGCGAACAACAACAATATCGTGTTCATCTTTAAAACAAAGAGTCTTGTGAAAGTGAAACCCATCGTTGGTTGATCCTTTCAACTGTCGCGCGATGTTACGTTTAATCCTTAATTGGGCGGCGCGTAATTTAAGTAAACATTAAAAGCAATATCCACTCGTACGACAACAATAACACAGACAGACGACAATGAACGAACATTGTTCTCACCCCAGCCCCACTTGTCACTCCTCCCCCTCATTCGTTTGATATTCCGAATAAAAAACGAAAAAAGATGTTAACAAACCCCAGAAAAATAATAACCATAATAAGTGCGACAAAGGGGGGTGGAGGAGGTCGCCGGAGGCTGGTGAACACATATTAAGCGAGGGTGGGGTGGGAGCTCCTCCTTGAGCAGCCAACAAACAACATAGCTGTGGGCTGTTCTCGGTGGTTGTTTGGCTGGTTGCATTCGCTAGGATAATGAATGAATGGATGCTATAGAAAAATTTAAAAGCAACCAATTGTTCTCAACTTAAAGCGTTATTGTTATACGGGCCTATTGAAGGCACTTAAAAATACACTTTTACTGCTGAATCCTAGAAGCGAAATTTCATCTTTCCAAATGTGAAAGTTGATTAGTATGAAAGAATTCAGTAGGCAACATTTCAGAGGGTATTTCATTACATTCCTCTCCAGTTCTCAGCTTCCAGTCAATTTGTATCCGATAACATTTACACGGTTTCTTGTCTGCAAATTTGAATTTCGACCTTCAAATCATTCTATTGAAACGAAGCATGCTTTGAATTTGAAAAAGATGGATTTTCCAGAAAAAAGTAATTTTGAAGCAGAAAATTTCGAGTACATTTTCGGATTCAAATAAATTCGAAGATGAGAACAGGGGGAATCTCCCTTAAAATAGTTTGATTGGTTCATATTGATGAGACAGAATGAATGATGATTGATTACAGACCGAAATAAAAATGCGGAAACAATTAAAACAAATGCACAGAGACATTTTAAAAAAGGTATGCAACTCGGTGAGATATTTTTATGATGGCAATAGTGGGATTTGTTACTTGGTGCGATTGCAATTTTTACTGATATTCAAAAAGTAAGTTGTGATTCTCATTCGTTTGGAGGAAAATATGGTTGAAGAGTTTGGGAGTTTTGTTGGAGAATCGCTGCAAATCATTCTGATGCAGGCCGTCATGTGCCAGAAAGTAATAAATATCACAATGCCATTTGTAAACAAGTAAAAACGGTGTAAAGTTCGGCCGGGCCGAACTTTATATACCCTCCATCATGGATTGCATTCCATTCCATTCGTAGAAGTGCAGTAATATTACAGGAAAATATAATTTTTTATATAGCCAAACCAAAACAAATACAAATATTGAAAAAATAATTTATAAATAAATATAATATTTTTATTATTTCAAACCACGCTTACAAGGCAAGGCTACCAATACAACACTATATATATCGAAATAATACTTCAAGTCTATTCAAAAAATAAATATTCCTTTATTTATATTTTCAAAAAAGCTTAATACCATAAATATTGGTAGATAGTGGGTGCTACAGTTGGGTGTATTTCCATCCTATTTTAATTCCAAAAGTACAAATACAGTGGCCGACAAAAGTCAACATACGACCCACATTTTTGCGTTTTAGCGAGTTCCAAAAAATATTTGAAAAAGTAATGATGCGGTTTTGTTTGAAATCGTTTTTTATTCATATAACAATAACAAAATGCTTTACTTCAATATAAACTTAAAAGATATTGGCAAAATAAACAAAAAACACCTTGACAAAAGTCTACATACGGCATAGCATCCCATGCTTTGCTTCATTTTTTATAATGTACTTTATATGAGAATTGACGAAATTTGTATTGTCATTTGTCTTGTGCTTGCTCTTCTTTAAATAAATATAATTCAAGCTAAATAGCTAAAATGGTTAATTTAAGTAAATCAACTGTCCAAACTATATGCAAAAACATCGAAAATACGGGTACTGTTGAAAATAAGCCCAGTAGTGGGCGTCCAAAAAAACTTAGTCGACGAGATGAAAGCTTTATTTTAAAAGAAGTTAATAAAAACCCGAAAGTGAATGCTACAATGTTGTCCAAACAACTCGCAGAAAGGTCGGATACAATTGTACATCCAAGAACAATTCAAAGAAGTCTGAATAATAATGGTTTCCGAAGCAGAACGCCACGCAAAAAACCTCTTATAAGTGAAAAGAATCGTAAGCTTCGCCTTGAATTCGCCCAGCAACACTTGGACAAGGGATTAGACTTCTGGAAGCGGGTTTTATTTACGGACGAGTCGAAGTATAATATATTTGGAAGTGACGGGATAGCCAAAGTATGGAGAAAAGCGAATACGGCAATGAATCCGAAGAATTTACTTGCTACGGTAAAGCATGGTCGTGGCAACGTGATGGTTTGGGGTGCCGTCGCGGCGTCTGGAGTTGGAAATCTTGCGTTTATTGAGGGTAACATGGATCGCTATCAATATAAATCCATATTGGAACAAAATCTGAAGGCATCGGTCGATAATTTAAACCTCGGAGAGCGCTGGATTTTCCAACAAGATAACGATCCGAAGCACACAGCCCAATTTGTTAAAGATTGGCTGATTTACCATGCTCCAAGACAACTTTATTCGCCGCCACAAAGCCCCGACCTGAATATTATTGAACATGTGTGGGAGATTCTGCAACGCAGGATCCGAAAACATCACATAACTAGCGCCCAAACGCTAAAAAACAAGATGGAAGAGGAATGGCGACAAATATCACCTGCGGAATTGGAAAACTTAGGTACATTAATGACCAGACGATTGCTGGCTGTTGTAGATGCTCATTGTGGACCAACAAAATATTAAATTATATAATAGTATCATTTTGTCACATTAAATTGCATTTTTTATGTCTCATCTCAAACCGTATGTAGACTTTTGTCAAGGTTTTTTCTGCGTATTCTGTTAATATCTTTTGTGTTTATATTGAAGTAATGCATTTTGTTATTGTTATATGAATAAAACACGATTTCAAACAAAATCGCATCATTATTTTTTTCAAATATGTTTTGGAACTCGCTAAATCGCAAAAATGTGGATCGTATGTTGACTTTTGTCGGCCACTGTACATAATCTAACTTCATGATTCAACCAATTTTTGTCGTAAAAGTAAAAAGTACGAATTTGGAAAAATCTCTTTATTTTGCTGTTTATGCAGTCAGAGTATCAGAATGTATACACCGAATTCTATGATTCTAGCTGCGGCCATTTGGTTGCTACCATTTTTATCCCCTTTTTCCTAGTTTATCCCCTTAAGAGTACGACTTTCTAAAATCTCTTTATTTTACGTGTCTACGCAATAAGAGGGATGTACACACCGAATTTCATCATTCTAGTAAGTCGTTTAGTTAGCACTATGTTTATCCCTCTGTACCCATTGTATCCCCTGAAAGTACGAATTTGAAGAAACATTTTATTTTTGTTGTCTACGCAGTCAGATGAATGTATAATCCGAATTTCATGACTCTAGCTGCGGTCATTTATTTGGTACTATTTTTATCCCTTTTTCCATCTTAACCCCAAAAAGTACGAATTTCGAAAAATCCGTTTATTTTTTGTGTCTACGCAATCAGAGGAATGTATACACCGAATTTCATTATTCTAGGTGCAGCCGTTTGGTTGGTACCATTTTTATCCCTCTATTCCCATTTTATACCTTAAAAGTACGAATTTGGAAAAATGCTTTTATATTATGTATCTACTCAATTAGAGGAATATACATATCAAATTTCATGTTTCTAGCTATTGTCGTTTGAAAGGTACCATTTTTATTCCTGTTTGCCCCATTTCACCCCCTACGAATAAAAATCACTTTGTGGTGCACGTTTTTGTTATAGGGGGAATGCGGACACCCAATATCAAGTAAGTTCAAGCAGACATATTGAAAAAATGTGCTTAAATACTCTAAAATATTAGGGAATATTATGGGTATTTTTAGTCCTTGTGAGGGACAAATTTTTCCCTTTGGGCCGATTTCGCCCAGTTACAATCCCAACCGATATACGACTATATTTATGTAAAAATTGGACGTCCTAGCTCCTTTCGTTTAGATGCTAGCGTGCTTTCAACAGACAGACATGGCTCCCATCCTGGAGGTGGAAGGTATAAAAAGTGAGTAGAATCATACAAAAATAATAACATTGAAATATTCACGTCGGTAGTTTTTTTGCAAATTTTCTATTTCATTTCATTTTAATGCTATTTCTATTTTGGACCATTTCTTACTGATTTACTTACATATGTAAAGTGCAAATATCCTCACAGAATTTATTAAATTATTTTATTATGTAAGTCTCAGCAAACGAACGAGAATTGCTTCTTAGATCACTATTCAATAATTTTCTAAACACATTGAAGTGCTTTTTTATGTCATTAATACTTTTATGTATGAAGATGTTGGCATAAAATCGAGAATTAATTTTTTTCGAAAAAAATCATTTTTTGTTGGCACGAACCAATAAAAAATAAAAAAAATATTTTTAATAGCTACAATTTCAACGAAGAAAACAATGTGTATAAGTAACAGATCTATGGATAAATCTAGTAGTAGACCCTCTTTGCAGACGCAAAAGATTTTTTAAATTATTATTATTATTATTTGTAAATTTTTGGCAAATGAACACGAAGAAAGCAGAATATTTTTATAGCTGGCATCTTAACGAAGGAAACAAGGTCTATTTAAAGAAAATCTGTAAATAGGCTTGGTTGAGGTTAAATCTCTTCTATCAAGATAAAAGAATATTAACATTTTTGTAGAATAGTTGCGACAAACTAAACAAATGGTTGCTCTTTTAGAGACTCCAGTACAAATATTTAGGTGATTGCAAACAACGAGCAGTTGCGATAATAGGTGGTTGCCATCTCGAGTTCGAACTTTATTTCAAATATAAAATTTTAGATCCAAAAATGGACAACATTTCTGATTTACAACTATTTATCGATTAACGTTATATCGATGAATTAAGAGTGCTATATATTTATTATTAGATTAGTTCCGATCGGTACACTTAACGGTGGGTGGTGTATGAGTTATATTTATTGAGAATATGAATATTACTCATTCGCACAGTTATGGGACTTACTGGGGGAAAACATCCTAACATCACTTTAATTGAGCTATTTTTCTTTCACATGGTTCCGATCGGTACTTAAAGTTGGGTTCGATTATTTAATGGTGTTCCAAACATTTTGCTGCGGTCGGATATACATCCAAAATTAAATTTTTCGTGATTTTTTTATTTTTTTATGAAATGAAATTTTATATATTTTTGAAATCTATTTAAAGTGGATTTCGTGTGTATATCAATAAATTAAATACTTATCGAATGCTAAGCAATAGATTTAATTTCAAATTGAATAGAAGAAAAAGATATAAATTGTACAATTCTCTAATCATCCTATTTGTGGCGTGTGAGTTATATTTATTGGGAATAATATTACTAATTCGCTCAGACTGAAAAACATCCTACGTATGAGTTATATTTATTGGGAATAATATTATTAATTCGCTCAGACTGACCGGCAAAGAAAAACATCCTATCATTACTTTAACTGATCTAGTTTGCTTGTGATTTTTTATTTTGCTATGAAATGAAATTTTATATTTTTTTGAAGGCAAAATCCTTTCCAAGTGGTTTGAATATTTTTTAAAAAAAATATATATAAGGGTTATACAATAGATTTAATTTCAATTTGAATGTAAGAATGTGCTATAGATTGTGTAATTCTTCAATCATCCTGTTTGTGACGTATGAGTTATATTTATTGAGAATAATATCGCTCACTCGCACAGTTATGAGACTGACTGGGGAAATAAAACATGTGTTTTTTTCCAATTGTTCAGGAGAGCATAAAAACTGTCTACTTTTTTCATTTTTCGATAATTTTGATATGATTGATTTTTGTTTTTTTTTTCATAAGCCCATTTCTCATAAATTTATCAAAAAAATTGTTCATTAATTTATGCCGTTTTAGCGTGGTTAAATAATTTTCTAAAAAGCTACACATGGCTACTTTTACTACGGAATTTATTGAAATTTCAATATTTCATACACATAGCTATTTTTGCTGAAAGATATTTTTTGAATCTAATTAATATATCTTTGATATAATATTCATAAGTTTTAGCGTTTTAAGATGAGATGCTGGAATATAAGTTACTTCAAATGGTCAAATATACTAGTCCATCTAAATATTATCTAGTAAACTAATTTAAAAAGTTTAGGTCCATAGTTGCTTAATTTGTATACCATAAATCACAGCGTGGAATAGGATATTATATGTTAGTTCCACGCCAAATGTTTGCAACACCAAAAAATAATCAAGCTTATGATCAAAGAACAGATAGCAATTGCTGTGCGGTCACCGTGAAATTTGGCAGGAGATTATTTTTGTTAAATTTCGGACCAGATTTATTCTTTCGATTTACTGATCCAGATCCACATTTGAAACGGGATCTTGATCAAATTATCCATATCATGTTACATTTCAGCTAAGGAACATCTACAGCAAAAGTGAAACAGGTGGAACAGGTAAGGAAAGGCTAAAGTCGGACGGGGCCGATTATATAATACCCTACACCACTCCCTGCATATATACATCGATTTGATTACTAAACCCAGGTATTCCATGGGAGCAATTTTATTTAGTTCATATAAATTATATAGTTACTATCAATTCATCTTTAGTCAAATTTAATGAATATGGTAAATAATAAAGTAATTGATCCAATTTTCCAGCAGATATTCCGAGTAAAGTAAATATAACATGATATGGAAAAATTGATCAAGATCCATAGGTTTTTTTAGTCGGATTTTTAGATGTTGTGCCAATTTTAAAGAAAATCGGGTACAATATGTGGTTTCTAAAGCGGGAAAAGTGAAATCGGGAGCGACATTTGTATGGGGGCTATATCTAAATCTGAACCGATCTTACCCACTTTCAGCATAGGTGTTTCTAGTTCGATTATAAAATGTTGTGCCAATTTTGAAGAAAATCGGGTAGAATACGTGGTTTCTAAAGCGGAAGAAGTGAAATCGGGAGCGACATTTATATGGGGACTATATCTAAATCTGAACCGATCTTACCCACTTTCAGCATAGGTGTTTCTAGTTTGATTATAAGGTGTTAAGCCAAATTTGAAGAAAATCGGGTATTATATGTGCTTTATAGGGCGGAAAAAGTCAAATCGGGAGCGACATCTGTATGGGGGCTATATCTAAATCTGAACCAAATTCAATACCGATGGTCCTTGGCCAGAAAAAATAACTTCTGTCAAGTGCGAACAAGCTTAGATGGACAGACGGACGGACGGACGGACAGACAGACATCGTTAAATCGACTCAGCTGGTGATTATAGCCGATCGGTATACTTATTTGTTGGTGTTACAAACATTTGGCGCGAAACTAACTTATAATATCCTAGCCCACGAAGTGGTGTAGAGTATAAAAAGTGGAACATGTAATTTAGCTCCATGTTTTGATATGAGATAAAATCGTTCCAGCGCGATTTTTGGAGTGAAGTCCATAATTTTTAAACGGTTAAATATACTCCGACGAAATTACACATGTCCAGAGTAGAAGTATTTTTTTGGATTCAAAATTTTGCATCTTTAGTGCGTATGGTGGCAACTGCTTAATATTCCAAGACCCGGTAACTTCGACCATGGCAAATTTTGAAATGAGTGCCAAAACTACAAAAATGCTCGTAAATATATCAATATATAAGAGATTATTAAGAGATATGTGAGTTATAGGAAAAAATGTCATAAGTTTTGGCGAGGTTGGTTTGATATTTCTAACCTTCCAATCTTATTATTAGCCCTATTGTTCAAATTATATAGTTAGATTGCTTATAAAATTTTAAATAAACTAGTTAAAAGATTGGTGTCAATTTTTTAATTCAATTAGAATTTACACGCTTCTAAAAGCAAAACTTCCAAGAAATGTAGTATTTTAAATTGTAATCTTTTCTGTAGTCGTGAGCCAGGACAATATCCCCAGTTCAAATAAAAACACTTAATTTCAAATAATATTTATTTTTAAAAATATTTAAAAAATGCCAGGAGCCAGGACATTGTCCCCAGTTCAAATACAAATACTTAATTTCTCATAATATTTAGGTTGTGATGTGACCTGGCCCGGGCAACCCTAAGAGCAGCCTTACGAAAGATAACCCTATTAACTTTTAATGCTAAATCAGCGTGTTGTCATTCGTGTATTGCGATAACACACACATACATGCGTATATGAACATCCCACCCCATACACCCTGCGTCAAACGTATGTAAAACGAGACCAATATTGCCACAAGAACGAACGAAAACACCGAATAATGGCGTTGACAGTGTCTGGAAGCAAATACAGTATGGATATGAATGAGCTCTCACCTCTCATTCCCCTCAACCGAACAGAAGCCAAAGCCCGAGCACGCTGCCTTGTTGACTTCTTTCGAAAAGCCACACACACAGCCAAACACACACTCCACACTCGCGCACACTACTCCATGTCACATTTGCGTGTAATTGTTACGCATAAACAGAGAGTGTGCTAACAATGACACAGGACACAGGGGATGACATGTCACACCCTGACTAGGCTGGCTCATTGCGTGCTTCGATTGCTGTTTGCTCGGTTTCTCGCCTTTGACGCTTTCTTTGGCTTTTGTAGCGCCAGTGGTGTGGTGAGTGCACACAGAGAAATCATATGTGAGAAATTATGTATGAAATGTTTACAAGTTACCTAAGTGTAATATATTATTATGATTTTTATATATATATTCACTTTGTCATTCCGTTTGAAACACCTTGAAATATTCGTCGGTGACCCCATAAAGTATATACATTAGGGCGGGTTCATTTGTATGGAAGAAAACAAAATTAAAATCGTATAGCAAAAACTTAATCTACATTAAATTCTAAGAAAATTCTTCGAAGAAAATCAAACCCTAATCCGCGCCTCTCGACTTGAAAATGACGCGAAACACAGAGGAATTTTTCGAAATTTGTACTTTTAGGTAGAAAATGGGATAAGTTGGGCAGTTAGAACAGTGAAATTCGGTGTGTACATGCGAAAAATATTGTGTAGATGCGAAAAATATTTCGATATTCGTACCTTTAGGATTAAAACGGGATAAAATAGGTACTAAGCTAACGCCTGTAGTTAGAATCATGAAATTCAGTGTCTACACTCATCTGTCTTCGTAGACACGCAAAATATGATTATTTGTCCAAATTCTTACTTTTAGGGTCAAAATAAAAAAAGAAAAAAAAAAAACTGGTACCAAGCAAACAGATGTACCTAGAATCATGAAATTAGATGTGTTCATTCCCATGTGGACCCAAAACATAACGAATCTATGAAATTTGTACTTTTCAGTCACTTTGTCTTTAGCTTAGTTAAGAAATTGCAAATGGGGGAAATGTTTCTCCCTAATGATGCCTGACAATACACATAATATTTAGGGCACATTTATGAAGATTGCTTGTCTTGATTACAATTGCAGTATTTTATTTTTATATAGCAATGAACTATTATTATTATTATTATAATGAAGCAATTTATAGTTTGTTTATAATTTGAAAAAGTAAACAAATATAGTAATTTGCATATTAAACATCACATTTTTTCTAAGCTTTATTTATGAAATTTTGGCCGATTTATTATTTTCAAAATATCTGGGGTTTTGGGAAAACTATTTTCAAGAAGATATGACCGATTTAATATTTAAAAAATCTGGATTTTTGGCTTCTTTTAGCTGTAGGAGCTATATAAAAGATGTTATGGTCGATTTACTATTATTAAAAATATCTGGATTTTTTGCTTCTTTTTATACCCTCCACCTCCAGGATGGGGGTATACTAACTTTGTCATTCCGTTTGTAACACCTTGAAATATCGACCTGAGACGCTATAAAGTATATATATTCTTGATCGTCATAAAAATTCTAAGACGATCTAGCCATGTCCATCCGTCTGTTGAAAGCACACTAGCATCTAAACGTAAGGAGCTAAGACGTCCAAAATTTCCATAAATGTGTCTTATAGTCGTGGATCGGTTGGGATTGAAACTGGGCGAAATCGGCCCAAAGGGAAAATTGTTTCCCTCACAAGGACAAAAATACCCATAATAACCCCTAATATTTTAGAGTATTTAAGAATTTTTTTGAATATGTCTGCTTGTACTCACTTGATATTGGGTATGCGCATTCCCTCTATAACAAAAGCGTGCACCATAAAGTGATTCTTATTCGTAGGGGGTGAAATGGGACAAAAAGGGATAAAAATGGTACCTATCAAACGACAACAGCTAGAAACACGAAATTCGGTGTGTACATTCATCTAATTGAGTAGATACATAATATAAAAGTTTTTTTTTCCAAATTCGTACTTCTAAGGGGTAAAATAGGAATAGAGGGATAAAAATGGTACCAACCAAACGGCTGCATCTAGAATAATGAAATTCGGTGTATACATTCCTCTGATTACGTAGACACGTAAAATAAATGGATTTTTCGAAATTCGTACTTTTTGGGGTTAAAATGCGAAATGGGGATAAAAATAGTAACAACCAAATGACTGCAGATACAGTCATGAAATTCGGAGTATAAATTTTTCTGACTGCGTAGACACGAAAAATAAAAGGTTTTTTTCCAAATTCATACTTTCATGGGATATAATGGGTACAGAGGGATAAAAATAGTACCAACTGAACGACTACAGCTAGAATGATGAAATTCGTTGTAACATCCCTCTAATTGCGTAGACACGTAAAATAAAGAGATTTTAGAAAGACGTAGTCTTAAGGTGGTAAAATAGGAAAAATGGGATGAAAATGGTACCAACCAAATGACTGCAACTAGAATCATGGAATTCGGAGCATACATTCATTGCTCTGGCAGCATAGACAAGCAAAATAAAAAGTTTTTTTTCAAAATTTGTATTTTAAACTTTTACGGCAAAAATTGGTTGAATCATGAAATTAGGTTATTTTGCACTATGTACGTGAGATAATGGATTTTAAAAATTTGAACTTTTGGAATTAAAATAGAATGGAAATACAACCAACTGTAGCACCCACTATCAATATTTATGGTATTTAATAGAAATGAAGTATTATTTCGATATATATAGTGTAAACTTATTGGTGCCTTGCCTTATAAGCGTGGTTTGAAATAATAAAAATATTACATTTATTTATAAAATTATTTTTTCAATATTTTTATTTGTTTTGGTTTGGCTATATTAAAAAAATATATATTTTTCTGTAATATTACTGCACTTCTATGAAAATCAAAAGCCTCTGTGGAATGCAATCCATGCTGGAGAGTATATAAAGTTCGGTCCGGCCGAGCTTAACTCCGTTTTTACTTATTTCTTTTTATATTTGAGAAGTTATGGACGAATTAATATTTTTAAAAAATTCTGGATTTTTGGGTGATCTCAAATTATTCTTCTTTGAGATGCTGCTGTTTGAGCCATATTTAAATATTATAATAATTTTTAACATTTTTAAAAAATTCTGGATTTTTGGGTGATCTCAAATTATTCTTCTTTGAGCTGCTGCTGTTTGAGCCATATTTACGTAGTTATGACCGATTTAATATTTTTGTACTAGACCCCTGAAGATGACCAACGGAATTGTTCGAAATATTGGGAAATAAAAAACAGGAAAATAATGAAATGGTAATTTTTGTTTTATTATTTGAAAAAAAAAAACTGACCTCAAGCCGAACAAAAGACAAAACGCAACACATCAAAAGGTCAACCATACATACCACTAACAATTCTGGATATTTTTAAAAAATTCTTCAGCATTTTTGGGTGACCACAGATTATCCTTCTCTTAGCTTTAGGACCTATATTTAGAAGTTATCCTTCTTTTAGCTTTAGAAACTATATTTAAGAAATTATGGCCGCTTTAATATTATTTAAAATTTCTGGATTTTTGGGTGATTGCAAATTATCCTCTTTTAGCGCTCAGAGCTATATTAAAGAGGTGATGGACGATATAATATTTAAAAAAAATTCTGTTTTTTGGTTGATCACAAATTATTATTCTTTTTGCTTTTGGAGTTATATTTAAGAAGTTATGGCCGATTTAGTATTTTTAAAAAATTCTGGAATTTTGTGGGATCACAAATTATCCTTCTTTTAGCTGTTTGAGTTATATCTAAGAGGTTATGGCAGATTTAATAATTTTTAAAAATTCTGTATTTTTAAGTGATCACAAATTATAATTCTTTTAGCTGTTGGATCTATATTTAGGAAGTTATGACCGTTTTAATATTTTTAAAAAAATCTGGATTTTTGGGTGATCACAAATTATACTTCTATTAGAATTAGGAGCTGTATTTAAGAGTTTATGACAGATTTAATAATTTTTAAAAATTCTGGATTTTTGGGTGATCGCAAAATATTCTTCTTTTAGCTTTAGGAGCTATATTTAAGAAGTTATGGCCGATTTAATATTTTTGAATGATCACAAATTATCCTTCTTTTAGCTGTTTGAGTTCTATTTAAGTAGTTGTGGCCGATTTAATATTTTAAAAATTCTGGATTTTTGGCTGATCACAAATTATCTTCTTTTAGCTCTAGGAGCTATATTTAACAAGTTATTCCATAACTTATCTACATATTTTTAAAAATTCTGGTTTTTTGGATTATCACAAATTATACTTCTTTTAGCTTTAGGATCTATATTTAAGAAGTTATGGCCGATTTAATATTTTTAAATAAGAAAATATGCTTTTTGAATAATTTAAAAAATCTGGATTTTTTGGGGATTACAAATTATCCTTCTTTAAGCTTTAGGAGTTGTATTTAAGAAGTTATGGCAGATTTAATATTTGTAAAATTTCTGGATTTTTAGGTGATCACAAATTATGCGATTAGCTCTCAGGGGTATATCTAAGAAGTCATGGCCGATTAAATATTTTCTGGATTTTTGGGTGTTCACAGATAATCCTTATTTTGGCTAGAAGTTATGTTTCAAAGTATTTTATATCCTTAAACATTACACATTTTCGCAAGATTTCTTAATGGGTATCCATTTACAATTGATAGAGCATTATAAATCGACTGTTCCAATAAATCTTAAAATTTAAACATCCCTTACATTTTAAGATATTTAAGTCCGACCGAAGGCCTTCAACGCAGGAAGGCCTTCATTTGATTAAAACTACTGTAAGCTAGTAATATTTTCCTATTTTACAAGTATCAAATCAAATTGAAGAATTTGTAACCTTGAATATTGAACTTAGGAAAATTGCTATAAAAACTTTGTAATGGGATATGTTTTAAAGAAAATAAACAAGTAAATTTGTTTATTTTTTTTACAAAAGAAGAATTAACTTATTAAAGAAATTTGGCCTTTACTTGTATGACTTCATCTTCAACTCAATATAAATAAGAACTACAAAGATAAATTCCGCAAGCCGTTTTTTCTGCGTGTGGTGGCTGCGGACTGGCTCGTTTGATTCCGAATTTGTTGTCGTCGTCATCAGATCCTTTTCCAGAGGCAGCTGCCGGATGCTACTGCTCATGATACGAAGGATGCTGGGTGTGTGTGGTTGTGTGTAAGTACAGCAAAATGCGGGCATAAAATGAGAAGGGAAAACAATTTTGATATGGAATTTATATAAAATAATTGGCAAACAAATGTTGGATTTGTTGTTATAACGAAAAAAAAATCAGCAACAACAATAACATCAACATCACATTGTTTTAAGGAGCACAAAAAAGAACCAACCACATACACGAAATATTCCATATCGCATAATATGGTGGGCAATGGAGTGGAGTGGTGTGATGTGGTGTGAGCGAATACCTTGAGAGATCACGGCTATATCTTAAGGGAAAACGTGTTTTTATTAAGGATACGTTGAACGTGTGCGATGTCGATATGGGTTGAACGCCGATGGGGTCGACAGACGTACTCGTGAAGACACAAAAAGGATTTGAACAAACACTTGCTTAACGTTCAACACTTCTTTTTCTTGTGGCGTATATATAAACTGAACTCGTACTCAGAATTACATGGCTCACTCGATTCATGTTTCATGGTAAATTAGATTTTTATAAAGACACAAAGTATGCATCCGACTCACTTAGGCAAGAAGGGAGAGGCCGAAGCGTTCAAAGAAAGCTGAATCCAATTGCCTTCCTTACAACAGAATCTGTTGAACCACCTCAGTGCATGCTTTTTGGTGAAAGTCCATTATAATTTCTTTACAGTGGAGCATAATGCGCAGACACTTTCCACTGTCTAAATCTCAGAACGATCTCTGGTTTAAAACACGCAATTATCTAAACAAATTGAGTTTCGGATCAATTTGTATCCGAGTAAAAATAGACTCTATTTACCACAACATTTCTCGCAGATGAACTCATTTTTAAACCCTACACCACTTCGTGGACTAGGGTATTATTAGTTAGTTTGGCGCCAAATGTTTGTAACGCCAAGAAATAATTGAGCTAGACCCACCTTTAAGTATACGGATCGGCTTAGAATCACCAGCTGAATCGATTTAACGATGTCTGTCTGTCCGTCCCTCTGTCTGCTGTCCATCTAAGCTTGTTCGCACTCTACGGGTCGCATTTGTGGTCCGATTGTCATGAAATTTGGCAGAAGTTACTTTTTGGCCAAGGACGATTGGTATTTAATTTGGAGGAAAATGGTTCAGATTTAGATATAGCCTCCATACAAATATCCCTATAATTTACACTATTACTGCTCTAGAAAACACATGGGATCATTGTACTAGAAATAGCTCACGGGAAAGTGGACCACATGGGTCTTTGTTTTGATATAGCCCACATACAAATGTACATCCGATTTACAATATTACTGCTCTAAAATGCACATTTTACATCGGATCTTGATCAAATTTTCCACACAATGTTACATTTGGACTAGAAACATCTATTTTGAAAGCCAGCTGTATAGGTCAATGTTTTGGTATGGCCCTCATACAAATGGGCCCCCAGTTTACACTATTATCGCTTTAGAACCCACATTTTACATTGGATCTTGATACAAATTTGCAAATCATGTTATATTTCAATAAAGAATACTACTATGAAAGTGATCTATAAAGGTCCACATTTTATTGTAGCGCCCTTACAAGTGGGCCTCCATTTGAATTTTTATCTCTCTAGGACCCACATTTTACATCTGAAGTTTTTCATATTTTGCATATTATATTATATTCATATTTCATACTAACAATATCTACTTTGAAAGTGATCTATATGGAACCACTTTTTAATGTAGCGCCCTTACAAATGGCCCCCATTTCTATTATTACTCCTCTAGGACCCACAATTTATATCGGAAGTTTTTCAAATTTTGCATTTTGTATTATATTTCAACTAATTTTTTCCCCTCAAGAACGCAAATTTTACATCGGATTTATTTTCAAATTTTGTAGATTATATTATATATCAACTAAGAATACAAAGTCAAATATATGTGTCCATACTTTGGAATAGCCCAAATGGGCCCCCATTCTACACTAATAAAACTCTAGAAACTACGTCTTACATCGGATCATGATATATTTCAACTATGAATACCTACCGTGAATATCTACCATGTTTTGGACCAGGCCCCAAGTGTTATTATAGGTCTCCTTTCATATGTCGGTACGATTCATCCTATTACTACTGTATAATTTATATTTGGCTGCCGGAAAGTTGGATCAATTATTTACCATATTTGTTAAAGATGACTAAAGATGAATTTATAGCATCCCATGAAACACCTGGGTTTAGTAATAAAAGCGAGGTATATACATAGGGAGTGGTGTAGGTTATTATATAGTCGGCCCCGACCGACTTTAGCCTTTCCTTACTTGTTTTCAATTACGAAACATAGAAATATTTCTTGGCATTTTATATCCTCATTCTACAGAAGACCTGTTCGATTGGGTTTACTAGCTTAAAATTAAGATAAGGTGGCAACATTTTTATACCCTACTTCGTGGACTAGGGTATTATAAGTTAGTTTTCCGCCAAATGTTTGTAATACCAAAACATAATCGAGCTAGACCCACCTTTAAGTATACCGATCGGCTTAGAATCACCAGCTGAATCGATT
>OX377622.1:111948611-112047257 GCA_947397865.1 Polietes domitor
GGGGGGGGGGGCGACATTTGTATTGGGGCTATATCTAAATCTGAACCGATCTTATCCAATTTTTGCATACGTGTTTCTAGTTAGATTATAAGATGTTCTGCAAAATTTAAAGAAAATCGGGTACAATATGTCGTTTCTAGAGCGGAAAATGTCAAATCGGGAGCGACTTTTGTATGGGGGCTATATCTAAATCTGAACCGATCTTACCCAATTTTTGCATACGTGTTTCTAGTTGGATTATAAGATGTTCCGCCAAATTTAAAGAAAATCGGGTACAATATGTCGTTTCTAGAGCGGAAAATGTCAAATCGGGAGCGACATTTGTATGGGGGCTATATCTAAATCTGAACCGATCTTATCCAATTTTTGCATACGTGTTTCTAGTTGGATTATAAGATGTTCTGCAAAATTTAAAGAAAATCGGGTACAATATGTCGTTTCTAGAGCGGAAAATGTCAAATCGGGAGCGACTTTTGTATGGGGGCTATATCTAAATCTGAACCGATCTTACCCAATTTTTGCATACGTGTTTCTAGTTGGATTATAAGATGTTGTGCCAAATTTAAAGAAAATCGGGTACAATATGTGGTTCCTAGAGCGGAAAATGTCAAATCGGGAGCGACATTTGTATGGGGGCTATATCTAAATCTGAACCGATCTTACTCACTTTTTGCATACGTGTTTCTAGTTGGATTATAAGATGTTCTGCCAAATTTAAAGAAAATCGGGTACAATATGTCGTTTCTAGAGCGGAAAATGTCAAATCGGGAGCGACATTTGTATGGGGGCTATATCTAAATCTGAACCGATCTTACCCCATTTTTGCATAGGTGTTTCTAGTTGGATTATAAGATGTTGTGCAAATTTTAAAGAAAATCGGGTACAATATGTGGTTTCTAAAGCGGAAAAAGTGAAATAGGGAGCGACATTTGTATGGGGGCTATATCTAAATCTGAACCGATTTCCTCCAAATTCAATACCGATGGTCCTTGGCCAGAAAAAATAACTTCTGCCAAGTTTCATGACAATCGGACAACTATTGCGACCTGTAGAGTGCGAACAAGCTTAGATGGACAGCAGACGGACGGACAGACAGACATCGTTAAATCGGCTCAGCTGGTGATTCTAAGCCGATCGGTATACTTAAAGGTGGGTCTAGCTCAATTATTTCTTGGTGTTACAAACATTTGGCGCGAAACTAACTTATAATACCCTAGACCACGAAGTGGTGTAGGGTATAATAAGAACATACGAGACGGCACTCTTGTATTGCGACTGTCATATCGCGTCCGTCTGAATGGGCATTAAGGCAAAACATGTATAAAAGGAGTTAAGTTCGGCCGGACCGAACTTTATATACCCTCCACCATTGATTGTATTCCACAAAGGCTGTCCATTTTGGTAGAAGTGCACTAACATTACAAGAAAATGTTAAATTTTTTAACATTTTTAACAATAAAAATTAAAATATTGATAAAAAATTTAACAAATAAAAATATTGATAAAATAATTTTGTAAAAAAATATAAAATTTTAATTATTTTAAACCAGGCTTATAAGACAAGGCTACCAATAAGTTTATTCCATAATATATCGAAGTAATACTTCAAGTCAATACAAAAAGTAAATATAAGGCAGCATTCTTCAAAAAAGCTCAAAAATATCCTAAATATTGGGGATAGTGGATGCAATTTTAGCCACAGCCGTTTGGTTGCTTGTATTTCCATCCTATTTTAATTGCAAAAGTACAAATTTTGAAAATTCATTATTTCTCACGTACACATTACAAGATAACCTAATTTCATGGTTCTACCCATTTTTGTAAAAAAAAAGCAAAAATCTTTATATTTTGCGAGTCTATTCTAGCTGAGGCCATGTGGCTGGTACCATTTTTATACCCATTTCTCACTTTACCCCTCTAAAAGTACTAATTTGGTAAGCATACTTTTATATTATGTAGCCACTTAATTAGAGAAATGTACACACCGAATTTTGTGTTTCTACCTATTGTCGTTCGATAGGTGACATTTATCCCTTTTTGTCCTATTTCACTCTCTACAAATAAAAATCAAAAAACGTGCACAGTAAGCACGTTTTTTCTATAAAGGAAATGCGCCCAAATATCAAATAAATATAAGCAGGTATTTTCAAAAAACATGATGAAATACTCTAAATATCATGGGAATTCAATTTCAATCCTTGTGAAGGAAAATTTTTTACCTGTGGGCGGATTTCGCTCATTTGCCCATTTTACGTGTCTACGCAATAAGAGGGATGTACACACCGAATTTCATCATGCTAGCTGTAGCCTTTAGTTGGTACTATTTATATCCCGCTGTTCCCTTTACATCCCCTGAAAGTACGAATTTGGAAAAATCATTTATTTTTCGTGTCTACGGAGCCAGAGGAATGTATATTCCAAATTTCATGACATTAGCTGCGGGCGTTTGGTTGGTACAATTTGTATCCCTTTTTCCATTTGAACCCCAAAAAGTACGAATTTTGAAAAAACCTTTTATTTTTCGTTTTTTCGCGTCTATGGAGCCAGAGGAATGTATACTCCAAATTTCATGACATTAGCTGCGGTCATTTGGTTGGTACAATTTTTATCTCTTTTTTTCCATTTTAACCCCAAAAAGTACGAATTTTGAAAAAACCTTTTATTTTACGTTTTTTTTTTCGTGTCTACGGAGCCAGAGGAATGTATACTCCAAATTTCATGACATTAGCTGCGGTCATTTGGTTGGTACAATTTTTAACCCTTTTTTCCATTTTAACCACAAAAAGTACGAATTTTGAAAAAAAAACTTTTATTTTACGTCTCTATGCAATCAGATTAATGTATACGCCGAATTTCATTATTCTAGGTGCAGCCGTTTGGTTTTTACCATTTTTATCCCTCTATTCCATTTAACCCCTTAAAAGTACGAATTTGGAAAAAATACTTTTATCTTACATATCTACTCAATTAGAGGAATGTACACACCGAATTTTGTATTTCTAACTGTTTTGTATCCCTTTTTGCCCTATTTCACCACCTGCAAATAAGTGATATGGTGCATTTTTTTGTTGTAGGGTGAATGCGCATACCCAATATCAAGTATGTACAAGGAGACATATTGAAAAAAACATGCTTAAATACTTTAAAATATTAGAGATTTTTTTGGATATTTTCAGTCCTTGTGAGGGAAAATTTTTTCCCTTTACTTACGACTATAAGACGCATTTATGGAAAATTTGGACGTCCTAGCTCCTTTCGTTTAGATGCTAGCGTGCTTTCAACAGACGGACGGACAGACATATCCAGATCGTCTTAGAATTTTATGACGATCAAGAATGTATAGGGTCTCAGGTCGATATTTAAAGGAATGACAAAGTTAGTATACCCCTGGAGGATAAAAGTTGTTAAAAATATTTTTAATATCATTTTCTAGTTTAGAAAGCCCAAATACATCAGAAAATGTTGCACATGACCCTTCGACAAAATTTTGTTGCACAATTACATTGCTCTGATTTATTGAATTATCACTGTGATTAGTTAATAAGATCAATGTGTTATTCGAGAGATACTTGAAATGAATGTTCTTCACTCGACGGATTTTAAAATAGTTTTCACAAATTTTCAGTTAAAGACAAACGTTTCTTGATATTTCTAGATTTTCTAAATTCTACTGGACAAGTCTAAATCATCGTAATTAAAATTCGCCATTCATTATGGAAATTACTTCACTGAATGCATGGATGAATGGATCGGATCCATTGTGTAATTTCCTCTTAAATCTCGTAGCATATAAAATATTTAAGGAGTTTTCACGTCACGGTTCTCCGAAGGATATAACAGACCTTTCCGAGTGGTGTGCACTCTTAAAGCACTATTTGACGTTCCCGTGAGAGTGGCCACGTAAATCAACCAGCCAACCATGTGAAGGACCAAAAATCTCGAGATTTTATAAAAACGTTCTTTCTATCCTTCCTAGGCATCAAAAATCATTATTTTTCTCTAACACGACTTACATTAGGGCGGTTTTTCTTGAAGACTGTATAAATAAGCTACGATAACAAGAACCTAAATAAAAAGTTAAAATTTCACCGACATTAAAATATTCTTTTTTAGAATTGCCCCAACAGTAATATCAATCAATCAATGTCTGTATTAAAACAAATTGTGAAAAAATAATTTTATGTTAAAAATATCGAACTTAACCTGGATAATTTTCCAATGTAAGTCAAATTTATGGTTATCGAGGCTAAGTCCAAGTCCAAAGTTAACTTTTTATACCCTCCATCTAAGGAAGGGGGTCACTTTGTCATTCCGTTTGTAACACCTTAAAATATTAATCGGATACATCTAGCCATGTCCGACTGTCTGTTGAAAACTCGATAGCGGCCGAACAAAATGAGCTAGGAGGTTCAAAATTTCCCTAAATGTGTCTTATGGTTGCAGATCGGTTGGTATGAGTGGGCGAAATCGGCTCAGAGGGAAAATGTTTTCCCTGACAAGGACTGAATAGAATATTTAAGCAATTTTTTTTAAATTTCTGCTTATATGTACTTGAAATTTGTTGTAGTTTAAAGGCTCCAAAAAGTAAATACACGTTTAAGCGGGCGAAATGGGACAAAAAGGGATAAAAATGGTACCAAGATACGATAACAGCTAGAAACATGAAATTTGGAATGTACATCACTCTAATTGCGTAGATACGTAAAATAGAGGGATTTTTCAAAATTCGTACTTTTAATGGGATACAATTGGAGGGATAATAAGTAAAAACGGCGTTAAGTTCGGCCGGGCCGAACTTTATATATTCTCCACCATGGATTGCGTTCCACAGAGGTTGTTGGTTTTCGTATAAGTGCAGTAATATTACAGGAAAATATAAATTTTTTAATATAGCCATACCAAAACAAATACAAATATTGAAAAAATAATTTTATAAATAAATATAATATTTTTATTATTTCAAATCAAAAAAATAAATATTCTTATATTTATATTTTCAAAAAGCTTAAATACAATAAACATTGATAGATAGTGGGTGCTACAGTTGGTTGTATTTCCATTCTATTTTAATTCCAAAAGTACAAATTTTGAAAATCCATTATCAAAAAGCAAAATAACCTAACTTCATGATTCAACCAATTTTTGCCCTAAAAGAAAAAGTACGAAATTGAAAAAAAAAACTTTTTATTTTGCGTGTCTATGCAGTCAGAGTAATGTATGCACCGAATTCCATTATTCCAACTGCGCCCATTTGGTTGGTACCATTTTTACCCCCTTGACGTTTTTACGCAATTAGAATTTCATCATTCTAGGTGTAGTCGTTTAGTTGGCACTACTTTTACATCTGTACCATTGTATCCCTTGAAAGTACGAATTTCGAAAAATCCGTTTATTTTGCGTGTCTACGCAGTCAGAGGAATGTATACTCCGAATTGCATGACTCTAGCTGCGGTCATTTGGTTGGTACTATTTGTATCCCCTTTTTCCATTTTAACCCCAAAAAGTACGGATTTGTAAAAATTCGTCTATTTTCCGTGTCTACGCAGTCAGAAGCTAGAGTCACTTCGGTCATTTTATTGGTACTATTTTTATCCTTTAATTTTTTATCATTTTAACCCCAAAAAGTATGAATTTCGAAAAATCTGTCTATTTTAAGTGTCTACGCAATCAGAGAATTTCATTATTTCAATCACCGAATTTCATTATTCCATTCATTCATTGTACCATTTTTATCCCTCCGTACTCACTGTATCCCTTGAAAGTATGAATTTGGAAAAAAAAAACCTTTTATTTTTCATGTCTACGTAGTCAAAAGAATGTATACTCAGAATTTCATGACTCTAGCTCCTGTCATTTGGTTGGTACTATTTTTATCCCATTTTTCTATTTTGACCCCAAAAAGTACGAATTTCGAAAAATCAGTTTATTTTCCGTGTCTACACAGTCAGAGGAATGTATACTCCGCATTTCATGACTCTAGCTGCGGTCATTTGATTGGTACTATTTTTATCCCCTTTTTTCATTTTAACCCCATTTTGAAAAATCCGTGTATTTTACTTGTCTATGCAATCAGAGGAATGTATATACCGAATTTCATTATTCTAGGTACAGCCGTTTGGTTGGCACCATTTTTATCCCTCTATTCCCATTTTACCCCTTAAAAGTACGAATTTGGAAAAAATACTTTTATATTATGTATCCGCTCAATTAGAGGAATGTACACACCGAATTTCGTGTTTCTAGCTGTTGTCGTTTAATATGTACCATTTCTATCCCTTTTTTGCCCCATTTCACCCCCTACAAATAAGAATCACTTTATGGTGCACGTTTTTGCTATAAGGGGAATGCGCATACCAAATATCAAGCAAATATAAACGGACATATTGAAAAAACATGCTTAAATACTCTAAAATATTAGGGATTATTATGGGTATTTTTAGTCCTTGTGAGGGAAAAATTTTTCCCTTTGGGCCGATTTCGCCCCGTTTCAATCCCAACCGATCTACGACTATAAGACGCATTTATGGAAAATTTTAACGTTCTAGCTCCTTTCGTTTAGATGGTAGAGTGCTTTCAACAGACGGACGGACGGACATGGCTAGATCGTCTTAGAATTTTATGACGATCAAGAATATATATACTTTATAGGGTCTCTGGTCGATATTTCAAGGTGTTACAAACGGAATGACAAAGTTAGGTGGAGGGTATAAAAATGGTACCTACCAAACCGTTGAAGTTGAAATCATGAAATTCGGTGTGTACTTTCATCTGACTGTGAAGATTCGAAATTAAAAAGATTTTTTCGAAATTTTTACTTTTAGTCGGATAATGGAGCGAATCGGTATGAAAATGGTACCAACCAAACGGCTGCATCTATAATAATGAAATTCGGTATGTACACTTCTCTGACTGAATTCACGCGAATAATAAAGAGATCTTCCGATATTTATAGCACCAGGATCTAAATGGAATTAAATTTGGCTACAATCAAACGTCTGCAGCTCAAATCATGATATTTGCACTCGTCTGTCTACGTAGACGCGCAAAACAAGAGGTACAAATTTTTCTAAATTCGTAATTTTAGGGTTAAAATGGAAAAAGGAGTGAACTGGTACCAAAAAAACGGCTGTAGCTAAAATCATGTAATTAGGTGTGTATATTCCACCCTGAAACATATTGGATCTTCAGTACTAGAATTTTCCTATCAAAATGGTGCAGACATTTAGGCTGTAGATGGAATCAAGAAATTGCAAATGGGGAAGATCGGGCTTGGGGGAAATTGTTTCTACCTAATAATATTTAGAGGACATTTTTGAAGATTTCTGACTAATAATTATATTAATATTTAAATCTGAGTAAAATCCATACTCCAATTTAGTTTAACATTTTTACTCCAGTTTAGGTAAAATTTCGTTACGAGAAGGAAAATTAAATAGATATGAGTACACTTTCCTTATATCAAAGCCAGAAAAAATAGTACATATACTCAAAATAGGGTAGTAAATTTACATAAAAATGTGTTTATTACTTCAAATAAAGTAAATACATGTAATTAAATTTATGCCATGTTCCTCATACATTCAAGTATAAATGAACTTATAACAAATACTTCAGTGTGTTTAGAAAAATACATGAATAGTAGTCTAAGAAGCAATTCTCGTTCGTTAGCCGAGACTTTCTTCATAAGTACTTCAAATATTACTCTAAACAATCACTGCGAAGGCACCTACCTAGCCTCCGCAGCAGTCATGGTGAAATATCTCAACTCTTTATGGTATGAGTAAAATGAAACGTTTGAGAACTATACCATGTTGTCATTTTTCATATGAGTGTTGCATACTCTGAAGCGAAATAATTTATTTCAATTATCAGTATAACCTTAGTCAGGCTGAATACAAATTTACTTGGTTTAAGGAAAATTTTAGTCAGGCTGAGTACAAATTTACTTAGTTTACGGAAAAATTTTCCTCAGATTGAGTATAATTTTACTTGGCATGACTACAAATTTACTTAGTTTGAGTAACAATTTACTTGGATTGGGGAAAAATCGGAATATTTTCCTCAGTTTGAGTATAACTTTATTTGATTTGAGTAAAATTTCTTAAAAAATTTCCTCAGATTAAGTAAAGATTTGCTTGATTTGAAGAAAAATTGTCCTCAGTTTGAGTAAATTTTACTTGCTTTGAGGAAAAGTTGAACTGGAATCAAGTTCAAAGCATGTCTTATTTTCAAGGAAAAGTTTGTACTTGATGTGAGAAATTATTGCCTTAGCGCTAAACGAAGTTCAATTTTCCTCAGTTTTAGTACATATTTACTTAATCCGTGGCATACTATTTTCTGAGTGTAGTGCACTTCTATGTAATATCGACTTCCTCTAATCTTCCGACAATACTGTGAAATACACTCTTCTCACCCCACCCCCCTTATAAATTGTGGCTCTAAAATTCATTATTATTTACCTCTCTATCCAAGCAAAAGACCTCCAAATCCTGATGAGCCTGGAACAACACCGTGCCACCGGGTGTCTCGTAAACACCTCTCGACTTAAGACCCACATAACGATTCTCCACAATATCAATGCGGCCAATGCCATACGAACCGGCCACATAATTGAGAATTTCCAAAATCTCCAAAGGCGATTGCGGCTTATCGTTCAGTTTGACCGGCAAGCCCTTCTCGAAGGATATTTTCATACGCATGGACTCTTTGGGTGCCTGTGTGAGAGGATCTTTGGTCATTTCGTACAGCGTTTCCGGTGCTATATGATTGGGGTCTTCCAAAACACCCGATTCGTAGCTGATGTGCAAAATATTGGCATCCGTACTCCAGGGGGTGGAGGGCTTCGCCGTCACCGGGATGTTATGCAATTTGGCGTATTCAATTAAATCCAAACGTCCTTGGAATTGACGGCAGAATTCATCATCGCGCCAGGGGGCAATGATCTGATGTTATGAATAGTGAATACATATGTATAGTGATAATAATAATAATAATAATACGCTTACCTTAATTTCCGGCATCAAAGCATAAGCACACAATTCAAAACGCACTTGATCGTTACCCTTGCCGGTCGCCCCATGAGCCAAGTATTTCGCTTGGAATTTTTTAGCTGCTTCCACTAAGGCCACCGAGATGCAGGGTCTGGCCAGCGAAGTTCCCAACAAGTAACGCTCCTCATAGATCAGACCCATCTGCACCGCGGGCCAGATGTAGTTCCTCACAAAATCCTCTTTGCAATCCTTGACGATGACTTCTTTAGCTCCGATTTTCAGAGCTTTCGCCGTGGCAGCCTCGAAATCTTCCTTCTGGCCCACATCGGCCATTAGGCAAATCACTTCGTAGCCCTTTTCCAGCAGCCATTTCAAGATGCAAGAGGTATCTAGACCACCCGAGTAGGCTAAGATCACTTTTTCGGCCATGACGGAGAGTTGTATGTTGTGTTCTAGGAGAACGTTTAACTTGAACTAATTTATATTATTTAATTTGAATTTGAATGTGCAGATAATTTGTTCAAGATTCAAGTTCGTCGGTGCTCTAGAGATAATACCATGCAGCCGTTCCCCTTGGTGTCATCTTTTCCGTTCACTGATAAGAGCATTTAATGCCTTTAATGTTTGTATTTTAGAATTTAGTATATATATAGACATACATACATATGTATGTATATATAAACAACATCAGAATTGACATTGCTATATGTCGCAATTACGGCATTAATAGTGTGCGCGTGGTGTCTGATGTCTGGCTTACACATAAGATCTTTGATGATATGGTGGCTACATCTTGATCGCACCACCTTTGTCTAAGTTTCCTTTAATCAACGGTAAGACTTACAGACTATTTTGTTATTCATTGTTTCTAAGTAAGTTGATGACATCGCAACCCTCCAAGAAATTCTCTCAAATGAGCAGAAAGAAATTAAGTATTAGAATTTGAGTATTAGCCGGGTAGTTCTCTAATAGTTGTTATTCATAGTTACTAAGTAAGTTGATGACATCGCTGAATAGGAATCAACTCTCCAAGAAATTCTCTCAAATGGGCAGAAAGAAATTAAGTATTAGAATTTGAGTATTAGACAGGGTAGTTTTCGGAATTGTACCTTTTATAAGAACCGCCTACCATTAATTTAAAATCTATATACGTCGACAAAGTAATTGGAATACAAGTAAAAACGGCGTTAAGTTTTGACGGGCCGAACTTTATATACCCTCCACCATGGATTGCATTCCACAGAGAAAAATCAATCAAATCGTTCACTAATCAAACAAAGCAATAACTAAAAAAATTATAAATTTCCGTTTTCTTGGAAATTCCAAAGAAAACGTATAGTTTTGCAAAATTCAAATAAAAATTCCCCATCTTTCAAATCCCGCCCATTTGTATTTTGTCTAAGCAGGTTACAAATAAATTAACTCACACAACAATATAGGAATCTTGGTGTTGAATATACTCTACTTGCAGTACCCGCTGCTTCGCACGCGAAAATGCCAGTTATTTGTTAATTTTATCCGTCTGTTTTTGGATAGTATTTATTTAATTTTCTTTTGGTGGATATAGATAAATCTAAAAATAGTAATTTGAAACCTCCTATTAGCTAGCACTCACACACAGTCAAAGGAATGTGCTTGTCGATATGTACTATTTTAGGTGAACTACTTCGTATGTATAATTTTTATAATTTTCTAACAAGTTTTGAAAAAAAAAAAAATATTAGAACCATTCATTTCCTCGATCTCATGTTTCTAGATTCAGCCAGCCAGTTTATAACTTTTTGCACTTCTTTCCCAAAAAGTACACATTTTGCAAAATCCCTATAGGTATGTTTTGCTTCTCCTAAAAATATGTACTTTATTTGGTAACACATTTATTCCTTGTTGTCCCGTATCCAACTTGTAAGTACAATTTTTTTTATGTTCCGCGTTTACGTAATTAAAGGATTGTACAGCATTTTTATCCCTTTTCGTCCCGCGCACCCCTTAAAAGTACAAATTTCGAAAAATCAAACAACTGCGCTTCTATTTGATCAGACGAATTTACACACTAAATTTCACGATTCTAGCTGTAATACTAAAGTTGGTACCAATTTCGTACAAATTTCGAGAAATCCATTTATGTTGCAAGTCTACGTGTCAGAGAAATTTAAACACAAAATTTCACGACTATAGCATATTGGTACTATTTTAATTGGTACTATTTTTATCCCACTCATTGTTTATAAGTACAAAATTCTTTTATATTTGCTCTTCTCGTTGTCAGAGGAATTTACACACCACATACTTTAGTTGGTACTTTAGTTGGTACTACTTTTATCCCTTGTTGCTCACCCCATATAAGAAAATTTCGAAAAAATCCATTTAGCTTGCGCTTTACGCACGGTTTACACTCCAAATTTCCCGACTATAGCTGCATTTCTTAAATTGGAACACTTTTTGTCCCACCTACCACCTAAAAAGTACAAATTTCGAACAATCCAATTATACAGCGCTCCTACATGGTCAAAGGAATTTACATACCAAATTTCACGATTCTAGCTGTAATACTTTAGTTGGTCCCATTTTTATCCCTTTTTGTCCCGCTCGCCCCTTAAAAATACAAATTTCGAAAAATCCAATTTTACTTCGTTTCTATATGGTCAGAGGAATTTACATATCAAATTTCACGATTCTAGCTGTAATACATTAGTTGGTACCATTTTTATCCCTTTTTGTCCCGCTCTTCCCTTAAAAGTACAAATTTGGAAACAATATAATTTTACTTGTTCCTATATGGTGAGAGGAATTTACATACCAAATTTCACGTTTCTAGCTGTAATGCTTTAGTTGGTACCATTTGTATCCCTTTTTGTCCCGCTCGCCCCTTCAAAGTACAAATTTCGAAAAATCCAATTTTACTTCGCTTCTATGTGATCAGAGGAATTTACACACCAAATTTCATGACTATTGCTGCAATATTTAAATTAGTACCTATTTTATTCCTTTTTGTCTCTTTCCTCCCTTAAAAGTAGAAATTCAGAAAAATCCCTATTTGTAGCTCGGCTGCTTGGTCATTGCAAGGAACTCACTGAATTTTATGTTTCTAGCTACTGCCGTTTAGTCAGGACGAAGGTTCGATGTTTATCCCTTTTTGGGCCATTTTACCCCCTAAAAGTACGAATTTCGTAAAACCCTTTCCTAGTCGACGTCTACGTCATATTTAGGAACTACCCTGAAAATTTCATGACCCTGGCTTCAGCCGTTTGGTCTGGGGGCTGGTCAATGATAAGTCAGTCAGTCAGTAACGCAACTCTTTTATATATATAGATAACAGGTTTTAATTTCGTATGGGAAGGGTCACGCCCACTTTCCGGCCATCTAAGGAATCAATTCAAACTTTGCATATGATAATATTTTTCCCAAACTTAGTTTATGTTCGAAGATGGGCGAAATTGCCACGCCCCTCCCTCACACATATGACATATATGCCTGTGTTAAATTGAAACCATTGTAACTTCCACACGGATATTCAGAATCTGCTATATTTTGGCATTTGATAACGTTTTTAGAATCACTTTAATTGTATTAAATATGGCGGGTTTTGCCACGCCCCTTCCAGTAGCTCCCACCTAAACTAAGTAATATAAAAGCTATTATAACTTCTAATCGGATAATCGGAATAATGTGAAATTTTATATTTGGCAATGCTTTTATAGAGGTTACATTCGCATGGAATATTAGAGATATTGCCACACCCCTTCTGGTACCTCCCACACAAAGTGAAATAAACTAAGGTTACAATAAAACCAATTTTTATTTAATTTTATCCCTCTGTAACATTGTATCCCTTGAAAGTACTAATTTCGAAAAATTCGTCTATTTTCCGTGTCTACACAGTCAGAGGAATGCATACTCCGAATTTCATGACTCTAGCTGCGGTCATTTGATTGGTACTATTTGTATCCCCTTTTTTCATTTTAACCCCAAAAAGTACTAATTTCGAAAAATTCGTCTATTTTCCGTGTCTACGCAGTCAGAGGAATGTATACTCCGAATTTCATGACTCTAGCTGCGGTCATTTGATTGGTACTATTTTTATCCCCTTTTTTCATTTTAACCCCAAAAAGTACTAAATTCGAAAAATCAGTTTATTTTCCGTGTCTACACACTCAGAGGAATGTATACTACGAATTTCATGACTCTAGCTGCGGTCATTAGATTGGTACTAAAGAGTGATTTTTTTGAGGTTAGGATTTTCATGCATTAGTATTTGACAGATCACGTGGGATTTCAGACATGGTGTCAAAGAGAAAGATGCTCAGTATGCTTTGACATTTCATCATGAATCGTCTTACAAACGAACAACGCTTGCAAATTATTGAATTTTATTATCAAAATGCGTGCTCTGTTAAGAAAGTTCATTGCGCGCTTCCATTTTATGGTCAGTTTAATCGACCCACTGAAGCGGCTATTCGGGCTATTGTGACTAAATTTCGCACCAAATTTACATTGTTGGACATTAAACCACCAACACGCTTACGTAGAGTGCGAACTGAAGAAAATATCGCAGCTGTATCGGCCAGTGTTAATGATGACCACCAATTTTCGATTCGTCGCCGTTCGCACCAATTGGGTCTCTGTTACTCAAAAACGTGGAAATGCCAAAATTGGACTAAGCGGATGGACCACCTAAGACGCAGCCGCGGTCAACATTTAAATGAAATTATCTTCAAAAAGTAAATGTCATGGACCAATCTAACGTTTCAAATAAAGAACCGATGAGATTCTGCAAATTTTATGCGTTTTTTTTAAAAAAAAGTTATCAAGCTCTTAAAAAATCACCCGCTATTTTATCCCCTTTTTTCATTTTAACCCCAAAAAGTACGAATTTTGAAAAATCCGTGTATTTTACTTATCTATGCAATCAGAGGAATATATACACCGAATTTCATTATTCTAGGTACAGCCGTTTGGTTGGTACCATTTTTATCCATCTATTCCTATTTTACCCTTTTATGTTATGTATCTACTCAATTAGAGGAATGTACACACCGAATTTCGTATTTCTAGCTGTTGACGTTTAATATGTACCATTTTTATACCTTTTTTGCCCCATTTCACCCCAGTACAAATAAGAATCACTTTATGGTGCACGATTTTGCTATAAGGGGAATGCGCATACAAAATATCAAGCAAATATAAACAGACATATTCGAAAAACATGCATAAATACACTAAAATATTAGGGATTATTATGGGTATTTTTAGTCCTTGTGAGGGAAAAATTTTTCCCTTTAGGCCGATTTCGCCCCATTTCAATCCCAACCGATCTACGACTATAAGACGCATTTATGGAAAATTTGAGCGTTCTAGCTCCTTTCGTTTAGATGCTAGCGTGCTTTCAACAGACGGACGGACGGACAAGGCTAGATCGTGTTAGAATTTTATGACGATCAAGAATATATATACTTTATAGGGTCTCAGGTCGATATTTCAAGGTGTTACAAACGTCCTGGCTCCATTCGTTTAGATGCTAGCGTGCTTTCAACAGACGGACAGACATGACCTGATTGTCTTAGAATTCTATGACGATCAAGAATATATATATATATATATATATATATATATATATACTTTATATGGTCTATGGTCGATATATCAAGGTGTTACAAACGGAACAACAATCTTAGTATACACCCATCCTGGAGGTGGAGGGTATAAAAAATAAGTGTTAGAAATTGAGTATAAGACCGGGTAATTCGCGGAACCGCCCTCGCATAAGTACCGCCTACCTTTAATCTATACACGAGCCAAAGCGATTGGAAACCAATGGAATATGGAAATGTAACAGACCTTCTGGAGAATTTACCGAATATTCAAATCAATAATACCGTATTTTAGCTAATAATTGAATTCACATGAAATTGTTAAGAACACTCTCCACGTTGCCAATTACGATACCATCCATCCATCCATCTATCAGTTCCTTTGATTAAAAACCATGCAAATGTATTCCAAACACATCCTCGCCGCCAAAACACCCCCTTGCAAACAACTCCATCGGAATAAGAAGAAGAATAATAATAATCATCATCATCAAATACTTCAATCAAAAAAGTGAAGAAAATAATGGTTGGGGTAGGCGAGTACCACATCGTATGTGCATACGTAAATATTAGATGCTATTGGTAAACATATCGGGAAAAATTAAAATAACACTGCGAAGTATCTCGAAGTACCCGGGACGAGCCAACTGCTCTTTTGAAAGCCATCTCGAAATTTGTTGCATATAAATTGAAATTTTTCATCTCTCTTTTTTTTCTGCTCTAACTTCCACCGCCACAAAGAAAACAAACTCTGCGGAATGGAACGTAAATATATTTCGACACAAAATGAAAGAGAAGAAAAAAAAACTGCAAAAGAAAATATCGCTGAATGAAAACGCGAAATTAGATTATGTGATTATTATGGGGGAGGAGGAGGGGGAAGAGGAATCGCATTTTACCCTATTTTCACAGCTTGTCAGGAAAATGGAAATTCCTGTAAATGAAAAGGAGAACTAGGACGAGTACGTACGTGTATGTTAATATGCTTGTCTTTCATTCCGGTGTGTGCGTGTCAGGAGCTTAGCATGTTTTCGCACAAGTTTTGATCGCAAGTGACACCTTCTTAGTGGGAGATGAATCCCAATTGCAGAATTTCAAATAAAAAATCAAGCAAGGACATATTGAAGCATTATCTCAATGACTATATATAGTCTTTACATGTTTTCGCAATAATTGCCAGAAATATTGGGAGAAATATAGACAATAACATATTATTATTAAAATTATGTATTAAATTATGATATTTATATATAGGGTGGGCCATTTAAAATTTAAATTAGAATCGGCTACAAAAAAGTACTGATCATTTTTTCGAATTTCTTGATCTCAATGAATATATATAGTCGTTACATGTTTTCGCAATTATTGCCAGAAATATTGGGAGAAATATAGACAATAACATATTATTATTAAAATTATGTATTAAATTATGATATTTATATATAGGGTGGGCCATTTAAAATTTAAATTTAAATTAGAATCGGCTCCAAAAAGTACTGATTATTTTTTCGAATTTCTTGTTTTTATTAGAAAGTTTGAACTTTGTCATTTAATAATGGAACGCAATATCATTCATATGACTTCCACGACTGGCTCGGCAGCACCTCATCCGATCAACATTTCAGTACATGACCGAATGATGCCGTCACACAGTGGTTCAGAATCAAAATCCATCGGTCACAATTCAATAACTTTTGTTCCATTTAGTAGAATATATATATATAATATTTATATATATATATTTCAGAAATCGGCCCAAAGTTGACTACTTGTCGTATTTTTCGATTTTAAAGAAAATTAAAATTTTTATTTTTTGTTTTTATATTTTTTTAACATATTTTTACGTATTTGTTCATAATGCGAAGAAAAAAAATAATTTTTTTTTTTTTGTATTGCAGATTTTCACATTTTCCAGATTTTGAAAATTGAAGAAACTTTTTGATTTTGTCGAACTGTTTCTATCACATTTTAAGAGATTTTGCATTGTTGTTTCTTAGCTTTACTGTGACGCCAAAACTTTGTTTGTGCCAAATATAGTTTGTTTGTAATAAATATTTAAAAAAATATATACCTTTTCAACAAATGTTTGACTTTGAACCAACACAACTAGTTTTCCTTTAAAAGCCTTTAAGGAAATATATACATACTTGGAAAGGCTGAATGGTTCCCCGTTTTACCTGCACGAAATTGCACCCTTGTATGTATAGTTGGTCTGTTATGTTGTATGTGTTGTCATTTATTTTGGTTTAAGACCAAAGGTTGTGCTGAAGTCTTCAGCAGAACCCACACTTAGCAAAAAGGCAAAGTGAGACCTTTATTATTGCAGCTAAAAGTTGACCCCATCTCGTCAGAACTTTTGCAACAAATGTATGTCTTTGACTTAAATCAGAGTTCATATTAGTACCAGCGCTCACATATGACAAATGAGAAGCGCTGATAAACAAAATATTCCACCGAACTAAGTGGACACACTAACACACTACAACTACCTTTGCATTGTTGAGAGCGATGCGAGCACATGCATAACATTGAATTGGCAAAGTAAGACTTTTAGTGTGTCGACTTAGTTCGGTAGAATACTTTGTTTATCAGCGCTTCTCATTTGACATATGTTCATAATGCGCAGAAAAAAATATTTTTTTTTGTATTACAGATTTTCACCATTTTCAGATTTTGAATATTGAAAAAACGTCATTTCTTTTTTTATTTTGTCGAACTGTTTCTCACACATTTTAGGAGATTTTGCACTCAAATTTTTTTATTAAAAATTTTTGTTTCTTAGCTTTATTATGACGCCAAAACTATGTTTGTGCCAAATATAATTTGTTTGTAATAAATATTTAAAAAAATATATACCTTTTCAACAAATGTTTGACTTTGAACCAACACAACTAGTTTTCCTTTAAAAGCCTGTAAAGAAATATATACATATTTGGAAAGGCTGAAAAGTCAGATTTTTTAGTTCCAAAACGCAATTTAGTCACTTTCGTCTCATTAACTTCTGAAAAGTAGGTACAGATAAAAAGAGGAGTAAATATCCTTTATCCTCATGCTATTTTATAACAATCGGAGTTAATTTGCCGGAAATATGCCAAAAAACCAAAATAATACCAGACAAATCGAATTACTGCATGAAAAGTGCACACAGGTCTCTCTTTTAAGAGATTTTGCACTAATTTGTATACCCTCCCCCTCCAGGATGGGGGTATACTAACTTTGTCATTCCATTTGTAACACCTTGAAATATCGACCTGAGACCCTATAAAGTATATATATTCTTGATCGTCATAAAATTCTAAGACGATCTAGCCATGTCCGTCCGTCCGTCTGTTGAAAGCACGCTACCATCTAAACGAAAGGAGCTAGAACGTTCAAATTTTCCATAAATGCATCTTATAGTCGTAGATCGGTTGGGATTGAAACGGGACGAAATCGGCCCAAAGGGAAAAATTTTTCCCTCACAAGGACTAAAAATACTCATAATAATCCCTAATATTTTAACGTACTTAAGCATGTTTTTTTGAATATGTCTGTGTATATTTGCTTGATATTTGGTATGCGCATTCCCCTTATAGCAAAAACGTGCACCATACAGTGATTCTTATTTGTAGGGGGTGAAATGGGGCAAAAAAGGGATAAAAATGGTACATATTAAACGACAACAGCTAGAAACACGAAATTCGGTGTGTACATTCCTCTAATTGAGTAGATACATAATATAAAAGTATTTTATCCAAATTCGTACTTTTAAGGGGTAAAATGGGAATAGAGGGATAAAAATGGTACCAACCAAACGGCTGTACCTGGAATAATGAAATTCGGTGCATACATTCCTCTGATTGCATAGACAATTAAAATACACGCATTTTTCAAAATTCGTACTTTTTGGGGTTAAATGAAAAAAGGGGATAAAAATAGTACCAACCAAATGACCGCAGCTAGAGTCATGGAATTCGGAGTATACATTCCTCTGACTGCATAGACACGCAAAATAAAAAGTTTTTTTCCAATTTCGTACTTTTTTTACGGCAAAAATTGGTTGAATCATGAAGTGGTTATTTTGCACTATGTACGTCTGATAATGGATTTTCAAAATTTGTACTTTTGGAATTAAAATAGAATGGAAATACAACCAACTGTAGCACACACTATCTATCAATATTTATTGTATTTAAGCTTTTTGAAAATATAAATATAAGAATATTTATTTTTTGATTTGAAATAAATAATGGTTTGAAATAATTAAAATATTATATTTATTTATAAAATTATTTTTTCAATATTTGTATTTGTTTTGGTTTGGCTATATTAAAAAATTTATATTTTCCTGTAATATTACTGCACTTATACGAAAACCAACAACCTCTGTGGAACGCAATCCATGGTGGAGGGTTTATAAAGTTCGGCCCGGCCGAATTTAACGCCGTTTTTACTTGTTTTTATTACAAATTGTTGTTTCTTAGCTTTATTATGACGTCAAAACTATGTTTGTGCCAAATATAGTTTGTTTGTAATAAATATAGATATTAGCAGCAGCCGTTTGATTAACACCATTTTCCCTAAAGGCCCATTTTGACCCTACAAGTACGAATATCGAAAGATTGGTTTATTTTTTCTTGTCTACGCAGCCAGAGAGATGTATACACCGATTTTCATTATTTTAGCTGCAGTGGTTTGATTTTTATCCCTTCCCCCCTTAAAGATACAAATTGCAAAAATTGCCTTTATTTTGCGTCTATACAGTCAGAGGAATGTACACATATTTGGTATTTAAAACGTAGTATTGGGTAAATTGTGGTCCTTTTCTCTTACTTGTTTAATATTGAAATCTCCCGCTTGGGTAACATCCCATTTTGTTAGTATTTCCATCAATGTTTTGACATCTTTCCTTGTGTGTAATAATGTGCATTGTAAGGACCAAATACAACAAATACTCACTGTACTTTATTTCGTATCTCCACTTTGTTCTTTCTTCAACATTTGCTCATTTTACAATTCATTATTAACACACGTATGTATTGTGACATGTAAAGCCATTATTATGTTCAAATACACATATCACATCCTTTTTTCTCCTTAATTTCACATTCAATATCAATCCATGCCAAACAACAGAACAGAAGAAGGAGCGGCGGTGTACCACAAATCCTCAGAAAAAAGATGTCAGAGATTGTAATGGATAATTGGTAAAAAATAAAATGGATAATGAGTAAAAAAGGCCAAACCAAACCAAATAAAAATATTGAAAAAAAAAAAAATAAGTTTATAAATAAATATAAAATGTTTATTATTTCAAACCACGCTTATAAGGCAAGACTCCCAATACATTTATACTATATATTTATACACTTAGAGAAAAAAGTCTGTTATGAACAAAAGAGTTTGCAGTCTGCTAAAAATGGCTGCTGTTAATTAAAATATAAAAAAATGAGCGTTCATAATTTAAAAACCTTTCAGATTGACGGCGAAAACGAGTTTATCTCGAATTTCCTTTTATATTAGCATGGGACAATATGTGTATCATTAAAAAGACAATCGCAATATCTTTCAGTGGCAAAAAAATTGCCTTATAATAACCTTTATTCTAAAAAGTGTTGATAATATGTATATTCAACTGGCCATACTGTGCTGTACATATACTTAAAGTTTCAAGGTAGCGTTTTTTCTTTATTGCTAAAAACAGCAAACGGCTGTTTGCTTTTTCAGCAGATACAAATCTGCTATCTCTTTTTCAGCAAAAAATCTGCTAGTTCAGCAGTCTTTTTGCTTTCTTTTGCTGACAAATTCCTTTGAGTGTATTGAAATAATACTTCAAGTCAAATCAAAAAGTAAATGTAAGACAACAATCTTCGAAAAAGCTTAAAAACCATAAATGTTGGTAGATAGTAGGTGCTACAGTTGGTTGTATTCCCATCCTATCTTAATTCCACGTACACAGTGCAATATAACCTAACTTCATGATTCAACCACTTTTTGCCGTAAAAGTAAAAAAGTCGATTGTCAGTCGCCATTAGGCAGAAGCATTTTCAGATACAGACAAAGTGACTGCATTATTTTGATAAGAAAAGTACAAATTTTAAAGATATCCCCATTCGCCCCATTCTCCGCCCAAATGCACAAATTTGGAAAAAAAAACCTTTTTGTTTCGAGTCTTCATAGTCAGACCACCGAATACACACCGAATTTCATGATATCAACTTCAGCGGTTCGGAAGGTCCCTTTTTATCCCTCTTTTTCAATTATATCCATTAAAAGTACGAATTTCGAAAAAGCCCTCTATTTTACGTGTTTATGCAATTAGAGAGATGTACACACCGATTTTCATGATTCTAGCTGTTGTCGTATCATGGGTCCATATTTTATCCCATTTCGCCCGATACAACATTTATCTTCTTTGTGGTGCTTCCAAGCTTCAAGAAGAATGTCCGCAACAAATATCAAATGTATGAAAATCAGAAATATGTATACTATGTACATATATATATAATGAAAATAATACTTCAATTCATAAAGTCAATATAAGGCAGCAATCATAAATACCATAAATATTGGGGAACAGAGAGTGTATTTTCAGCTGCAGTCCTTTGGTTGGTTGCATTTCCATCTATTTTAATTACAAAAGTACACATTTTGAAAATACCTTATCTCTCATGTACGCAGTATAAGTCAACTTGATGATTGTACCATTTTTTGTCGTAAAAGCAACAAAATAAAGTACGAATTTGGAAAAAAAATATTTTACGTGGCTATGGACTCAGAGGAATGTATATACCCAATTCCATGATACTATCTGCGGCCATTTTGTTGGTACCATTTTTATCCCCTTTTTCGCATTTTACTCCTTAAAAGTACGACTTTCGAAAATTTCATCATTATAGCTGTAGCCTTTGAGTTGGTACCATTTTTATCCCTCTGCTCCTTTTTTTCGTGTCACTCAGTCAGAGGAATGTATGCAGCGAATTTCATGGTTCTAGCTGCATCCATTTGTTTGGTACAATTTGTATCCCCTTTTTCCATTTTACACCCTAAAAGTACGAATTTCTAAAATGTCCTTTATTTTATGTGTGTACGCAATGAGAGGAATTTATACACCGAATTTCATTATTCTAGGTGCAGCCGTTTGATTGGTACTATTTTTATCCCTCTATCCCCATTTAACCCCTTCAAAGTACAAATTTAGAAAAAATACTTGTATATTATGTATCTACTCTATTAGAGGTATGTACACGCCAAATTTCGTGTTTCTATCTGTTGTCGTTTGATAGGTACTATTTTTATCCCTTTTCGTTCCATTTCGCCCCCTACAAATAAAAATCACTCTATGGTGCCCTTTTATGCTATAAAGGGAATGCGAATTGCAAATATTAAGTAAATACAAGCTATTATGTTCAAAAAACATGCTGAAATACTCAAAATATTTCCCTCTGGACCGATTTCGTCCACTTTCAATCCCAACCGATCTGCAACCATAAGACACATTTATGAAAAATTTGAACCTCCTAGCTCATTTCGTTCGGCCGCTATCGAGCTTTCAACAGACAGACAGACGGACATGGCTATATCGTCTTAGAATTTTACCACGACCCAGAATATATATACTTTATGGGGTCTCCGATGAATATTTTAAGGTGTTACAAACGGAATGACAAAGTGAATATACCCCCATCCTGGAGGTGGAGGGTATAAAAATCGTATTTATTTTGCGTGTCTTGCAGTCAGAGGAATGTGTGGAATTTATTGTAGCTCCTTTCGTTTAGATGCTAGCGTGCTTTCAACAGACGGACGGACGCGGCTAGATCCTCTTAGACGATTAAGAATATATATACTTTATAGGTTCTCAGGTCGATATTTCAAGGTGTTACAAACGGAATGAATGATTATGATACCACCATCCTAAGGTGGATGGTAAAAAAATTACTGGGGTTAAAATTCGTCCATTTTTTTTGGAAGATCGATTTTTTTCGACCAAAAAAATTTGGGTATTTGGGTAGAGCACGGTAAACAAAAAATATAAATTGAATATTTTCGTAAATTTTTTTTGTCTAAAATGATTTGTATACACGACATTTCTCTTTTGTAATTGTTTAATATCTTAAATCTAAGAGTGAAATAGGATAAATGTTTGCTTTAGTCAAAAATTATGAAAAGCGCCTTTAGATGAACCCATGTAACTTTTTTCTCGAAAAAGGGTAATCTACGTTACGATCGTACCATAAATGGAAACACAGGAAACAAAATGCGTTTCGATCGTACTATAAATTGAAACACAGGAAACAAAAAAAAAATGAAATCGTCTTCTAATTATCCTTAATTATAGGGGGTGACTGGTACAACTTTTTTTATCGACCCACCCTATTGTATATCATGATTAGATGTACAAAATTGTATTTATGGAAAAAGTTTATTACAAACACATCAACTTGAACTGAACTCCGCTATTGTGAATTGTTGTTGTTCTCTGTGCACATTTCAACATTTGAAGTTAGTTCCCCTATAAATTTATACAGCACAAACAACTCCATCTTTTGGCTAAATTTTACACATACTTCAGGTTTATTTATTAAATTTTATTGTCTTTATGCCAAAGAACTCATAAACCCATAAAGACTGGGGCAATTGGGAAAATGAAAAAAATATGCAATAGATGTTGTCAAAGTATTTTTGCAATATTGGTCAGATTGTGAGATGATAAAAGCTTAAAATTTTTGCGTCATCTATGTTTCATTTTTGTTTAAGAGAACTAAGAAATTGGAATAATCAGCCGTTGAAGATGGTGAGATAGCTTTCATGTTTTGCGTCATATACAAGTCATTTTCTTTATGGCTGTAGGTCTTTGGTTGTTATCTACATGTCATTTCATGTTGTCTTCGTGGTTCAAGCAATAACAATATATATATACCAAAGACTTAGAACTATAAATGCTGAGCATATGGGAAAATAATAAATATATACAATAGATGCCCTCATAGTATTATTGGAAAATTAGAATATTCAGCCCACAAAGATGGTGAACATTTGCAAGTTTTGTGCCATCTACATTTAATTTTTTCTCACGTCATGTTCATGTCATGTCTTTATGTTCTAGGTCTTTGCATATGCGACGTCTCAGTATGCAGACTTTTCCCAATAGATGGAGACTGATGTAAATGTCTTCAAAGACCTATAACCATATATGCTTTTAGGTCTTTGATGTCTTCAAAGTTTACCTTATAGTTTAAAATAGTAAACAAATATAGTAATCTACCGGTAATGCTATTCTAGCCACCACAACCACACATGGGGGGCTGGAACAGGACGTTACAGGTCATGAACATGAAACCGATCTGTCAAATACAATTTATGACGAAACCTCCGACGAGATGATAGCACGACGAGCTGAGATGAGGTAAGTCGTGCCAAACTAAATCGTACATAAAGTACTTGGGTGCAAATTATATGGACACCGCCATATAAAACCGATTTCTTTTAAATGAAAGTAAACCAATTGAAAAAGTATGCACTTCGAGTTGTTGCTGCCACAGCGCTTAATAGCAATTAATTAAAGCGATGGTATTATTTCGTTGGAGTAACTATAAAACTTCGTTATTCAATGATATCGTTCCGCTGATGCAATGTGTCGTAGCATAAACGTCGCGACGACTTCACTTGTCTGCAAACTGACCACATCGGATTCTTGGACCTTAATGACATCAACAGTAGACTTCGAAGTGATTGTTCTGAACAGCACACTAAAAACGAAAATATGTTTAGTCTCGCAGATTCTTGCATCCACGAATAAATCGTCGCTGCAACGATACACGTTTCGTTCGCAACAATAAAAGAGTATACATTTCGCCAAATTAAAATGCCAGATAAAACCTATTAATTTTAGTTAATATAGGTCTTTAGTATTAATTATAGGTCTTCTTTAGAAACACTGTATTTGTTTCAATCAATCGAATTTTTGAAGAATATGCGAGCATTCGACAAATTTTCGAAACAACTACCGTTCTGACCGTATATCACCTTAGAATGAGATCTGAAGCGCGATTCATTTGGAAAGGTTTGATTTATTGCATGGAATGTTTAACAATTTTATTGATATTTTATGTAGTATGCTCCTTGGCCCACTTGCTAAAAGGTCGCATCAACCCTCCTTTTAAAAGGAAGGAAGCCTAAAGTGGGTTAAAATATAATTATATTTAGATCGTGAAAATGAAGAGATTTCTTCAAAAATATAGATGTTTTGAGCATTAAAAAAACGAAAACTCGAAAAAATCAGACGTCAGACCAGAGAAAGAAATATTCCTGTGTTTAGGATAAATACATGAAAGACCACTACATTTAATATTATATCTTTCTTGATATTATTATGTATATATATTTATTTCTTGTTTTTAACTTACAATGATGATCATTTAAAAAATGTTGTAATTATAACACTATAAAAGAAATCTTTCAAGAAAAATGTAATTAGAAAATTAAATAAACCATAAAAGTTATATTTTTTTAAAAAGAAACTAAATTAAAAGCTAAAATAAGAATTAAATGTATATATAATTTTTCATACATTCAAAATGTACAGAAATCAAGAGAGTCTACCGGGGAGATGGCAGACTCCTTGTGTTTTGTTTTTTTTTTGTATAGCAGGAGGAGTTCTCTTCCTCAGCTTCAGAGAAAAGTCAAGGAAGCCGCAGCAAAGGGAATTATGTATACCTACGTGACTATTTATGATTAAAATGCTTTCTTGTGATATATGCGAAGATAGAAGTGAATACTTTGAAGAGTTCTAAGAAATTATAAGAGGGATTAGTGGTGGAGTTACACAATTTTAGTTGAGTCTTTGTGTAATAGGTAACTTTTTGCGCCTACGCCTGGCCAACTGTTGACGTTCCCAGTATTCATAATAACGTTCCTGTTTAAGCCATTCTTGGTATTTATACCACCATTCTTCCCATTTGATGTAATCCTAGTTTTTTCAAAAATAATGCCAAATATCAATTGAATTATTTTCCTGTGATGGGGCAAATAGAAAAACCTACCTTTAAATCTAAATCCCTTAAATAACCACGCGATTTATAGTAATCGTAGCGTACACGTACATCATCCCAGGACAACATGCCCGACGGTGCTGTTGTTGCGAGTTCCTCGGGGAAATGGCCAACCGGCGCTGGCGAATACGAATAACGACGCGGCGGAGATTCGAGACCTTCTTCGATCATTACTTTTAAGGCGCCACCGGCTGAATCTTTTGTAATTCGCATATTTTCCATATTGCTGCGATCTATCGACCACTGGGCCATTTTGCCGAAACGTTCCGATAACGTTAAACGCGTAGTGGCGGTAAATGTGGGCAATGGTGTTTCATCCGAATCCGAACCACCCGAATCGTCCGACTCTGATGATGAATGCTTTTTGCGTTTTTCACCTTCGATTTTGATGCGTGTGCGTAACTAGAGAAATTCCAATTGAGCATTAGATCAGTAAATCATTGAAATTGGTGACATTTCCAACTTACCTCCTTCTCCTTTTTCTTCTTCTTGGCCGGCACCACTGCGGTGGTGGTAGGCTCTGGTGGCTCTGGGGGGCGATTTTTCAAGCGCGGATCTTCAAGGGGTGAATGACGACTGGGCCGTGTAACTTTTACCGGGCCATCGGCGACATGACCCTCGACGCTACGTTGACGGCTAATGCGGCGCACGTTCATTTCTGCCCTTTGATATTTGTCGAGATCTGCGGTACGTGGTGGCGAACTTGGGCGAACGGGCGGCAGACGAACGGCCGTAGAAGCTGATGATGACGATGCAGAAGGTGGTGCAGCGCCTCGGTGATATTGTAATGAACGTGACGACGACGACGTTTTCGGGGGCGGTGAACGGGGACCACCACGTGGTGGACGATGCATAGAAATTGACCTGCAGAAAAAAGTTTTAAAAGTTATTTTCAACTTCATACACAATAGACAAAGAAGAAGACAAACTTACCGAGACCTATGACGATGGCTGGGTGAACAAACCGAGCACGAATCGTCCGAGCAACTACTGGCCGAGCTGTTAGTACGCGAGCGACAAGAAGTCTGAAACACAATAAATACTTTAGAACATCATTGAGATCATTTTTTTTCGATTTCCACTTACCCTGGGCGGTGGTGATGGCGGCCTTTTAGAACGAGGCAAGATCTGACCTCTAGGTTTCGACGGCATGCCACCACTACTGCCTCCCAATACCGGCGGCGGAGGTGTGCGGCGACGATTAGCACCGATACCCGGCGGCGAGGCACGGCGTCTGTTATCTATGGGGGAACGCGAATTGCGACGGCGCATGGGAGGCTCTGGTGGTGAACGCGGTCGACCACTGCCAACCATCGGACGGCGACTGCCCATATCGGAGGGCGAACGCGGCGGACCACCGCCACGGTACGGTGGTGAACGAGGACGACCGCCTCCTCCTCTGTCGCGAGCATCAATCGATGCTGGAGGAGTGACGCGATTGCGACTCATGCGATCCATCATTTCCCGGGGTGGAGGCGAACGACGACGCATGGGTGGTGATTGTGGCGGTGTCTTGCGCAAACGCGAACGACTACGCGAACGGGGCGAGCGAGAACGAGGCGAACGACCATAACGACCGGCTAACGGCGGCGGCGGACCTCCCGAAGAGTTATAGCCGCGATAACCGTTACCGCTACCGATGCCACCGGCACCACCGCCGCCACCACCACCACCTTCTCGTCCTCCTTCACGATCACTTTCACCCGAACTGCTTTCTCCTTGAATGTACATTTTCTTGTAGCCCGTATGGCGCCAACGGTTAGGATCTTTCTCCTCAACCTCCAATAGTTTCTTATCCCAATAGTCGTTGGTATTGGCTCGTGCCTTCTTCATGACATTATCTATTTCCCGGCGTTTACCAGCTGGCAAAGAAGGATCTGCAAAGGACACAAACAAAACAACAACAAAACATATGACGAATCATTAGCATATATAGTGAATTTTAAGAACGAAAAGCAACAAACAAACAAACCATTTATTCTGGTTACAGTCGGTTGACGATCCATGTGTAATTTGGAATTCATTTCCATACCGCCGCCACGACGACGCGAACTAGACGACGACATGGTACGATCGTTCGTTCGTATCGTTGGTGATGGCCGCCGTTCAAAACACCAACCCAACCAATATTACACGATTTCAGATTTCAACGATACGATGCGATATTAAAATAAAGTGAAACGAATACCAAACACGATCAAGTATAGCGAGACAGATAGAGAGAGAACCCGATCTTCTCTTCTTTTGTTAACGAATTTCACTATTATTTTGTTTTGATTTAAAACGATTTTATTTTAAAAAGAAAAGCTGCAAAAATATACAGATCACATTAGATATTTTGAATTTTTGAGAATACTTATTTGTGTTTTGTTTAATATGAAATTTATATTTTGAACTCGTTTTGTCTGGGGGTGGAAAAGAAGCGGAAACGAATAAACGCTTTATTTTTGATGTCACAAAGACTCAATTTTTCTTTTTGTTTCACTTTGGTATTCTTCGTTAATGATCTACGAGTAGATTATTAATTTTTACTTTACTTCTTATTTCTTTTTATTACATTTATTTTTACTTTTTTGTGCTTTGCATCTTTTTTACCACAGATTTTTTTATGCCAATTTGTAAGAAGAACTCGACAGCCGTTTGGACATACATTTCCAAAGAGAGTTTAGGGTCATGAAGGGCCCGCCGTTCATTAGCTAACTAGAACAATAACTTCCGTAAGTACGACCGTATTGGAAATTGCGCGTTTGTTGTTCCGTGTCAGTCTTTAATGGTTTACCGAGTAACCATATTTCCGTGCGATAAACCGTCGCAGTTGAACTATATACCGACTACCAGTTTTCAAGTGTTCGTTCAAATTAGTACAAGCGAGCAGTGGTTAAAAGTTGAACATATTCTCTCCCAAAGAGTTACTGGAAAAGCAAAAAGCTAGCAAACAATTTAAACTTAAGGAATACAACAAAATTTTCTTGTCGACATTGCGTACAAATCAAGGCCCACATGTAATCAATCAAATTGATTTGAACTTGGATATAGTACTGGCTCAAGACTCAAACTTATATATTGTAGGACGTAGATTAGAAGTCACTAAACAAAGAATTTAACACATGGGCATCGTTAAATACAATAACTTGCCGCAAATATTTAAAGATTCTCGAACTGTTTCTGTTTATAAAAACCGATTAAAAGACTATCTTTATCAAAACATTGAAATATTTTTCTTATATTACTTTATTAACGAATTTCTAATGTATTATATCATATATTGTAAAGATTATTCTTGAAATTGTGCTGTCAGATAGACTCAATCATGTCCTAGAGGCGCTGAGACACTTTTTACCAATCGTAATTTATGAAATTAAAAAAAGAATAATTTCTTGTACAGAGTTTATTGATTAAATAATTAATTAGAAGCAAAGAAATACACAATTGTAAACAAATAGTTTTTTCATATGAAATAAATCTGAATAGAAAACAAAGAAAAATCAGGCTAAATTATTTGCTTTTGTTGCATTTTAGTTTTATAGTCAAATGGTTTCAAAAATCATTCTTTTTGGAGAAGTGAAAAACTGAACCAAAACAAACTTAAAATCTGGCGTCAACTTTCTCTCTTCATTTCAAGAAGAGAAAAAAGTCGCAAAAAATTAGTGTAATATGGGCTTAAGAAATTATGTTTCTAGTTTACGCTATAATATGGACAATAAATCACAGTGGTTCACGAAATGGATGCGAGGGTCGAGTGAGTCGATAGGAAGTCCCAAAAACCTTACCACAGGCCAAGTTTGGAATAAAAATTATACCACTGCCTAAAAGTGAACGTCCTTCCAATTCCCTACCTTCCTTCCACCAACGAAATTCTTTGCAGAGTGTTGGTTCGGTGAAAAAAGTTTTATTGGTATTATTTGTTCAATCTTATCGATTCATAATACCAGGAATCCGTTCTACATTTGCTTGACTTTATCATCAATAAATTTGCAAAGAAACTGTGTTCTAAAAGCAGTAACAAAAATAATCCTATGATGTAGTAAGATTCCCCTAAACAATAAATTGTTTTGGACCTGAACTGCCTGAAAATTAAAGAAATCAAATAAAAAATGAAAGACTAACGATAACAAACAGCCAAGGTGGCCTAGTCAATATATCTTCCAAATTTTAGATTTGGCGTTATAGCAACTTAAGGCCAGATACATTCATGTACATGTACATGTTTCACAAAGTACGTACATACATACTTTGTATACATATGACTGGACATTGGTACCTGGGTCTGCTAAACATATGCATGGTTACTTCATATGGAAATAAAAAAGGGAGGAAAATAGGAAACGAAATAAAATAAAGAGTACTGACATAGCATCTAGTATTACCACTCCGTTACAACAAACGTGAATGTGTAACTCTTCTAATGGAAAAGTCTCACTTTTAAACCACATACGAATTGTATTGATCCATCATCATTAGTTCAGCATCCATCGGACCGGGATCGAAACGCACGCGACGATGCTCGGTAGTTGCATTTCAACCAAGCGTACAAAAACCGACCGATTAACGAGATTTACTGTTCGTTTGGAAGTTCGCTTCCAATTATGCTCGCTCTACGTATACCCGGACCAAAACTTTTCGTAATATTCAGCCAATAATATGGAACCTTGTTTAACGATTGTATACAATTTCCAATTACTCCAACAGTTCTCCACAAAATGTTAACTGTTTGTTGATAAAGTAGCAGCTTATGTGATTACCCGGATACTTTTTGTTAACTTATTTTCTTGCAGATATTAAATTTAATATACTACAAACAACCAATTAGTTATTATATACTTTGCAAAAAGTGATTTAATTTCTATTTCTTAATAGCAGAGGGACACTTATTATCACACAATCGGGGACATTATGTATTTCACCAATATCCTGCATTCTTCATCGAAAAATAACTAAAGTCGTCTCTGAAATCGAACGTTTAACCGAATATATTTCCAGATTCCCGACAAATGTAACAATTAACATTTAAAATGCTTTCGAGCAAAAATGTTCTTTCGTCCAGTCTTTTCAGAGTATAGAGAAAGAAAAAACACCTCTTCGTGTAGCCGCCGCATAATCGTTAACCGAACGATGACTGCCTGCAACAAGGGCTCTGCTGACGACGGCAGCAGCAGCCATAAAGCGGCGCCGGCTGTGCCAATGTGCACTTGGAAAGTATTCCCGAGAGTCATCTCTATACCTTTTTCACAACCATAACCACATGGATTTTTTTGACCGATTTGCATTATTTTCCAATAATTTAAGAACAAATGTGGAATCTTTTTCCCAATGTGACACAACTCTTCTCGAACAACACACACATACACATCCGACCTCATGCGAAGGTTTCCAGTTTTTTTAACATTAACAAAATATAATATTGCTTTTATAACCACTTAATAATGCTTACATTTTATTTTATTGTTTGTTCTGTTCTGTTTCTTAATAATTTGTCCGGCAGTTTTCTCAAAAATTTTCAACAATCCTCTTTCTTCGACAAAGGAAAAAATTATCTATACGAGTCGGCCATTTTACTTATTTTGACGTTTGACAGCGTTGCATTCGACGCTTGTTTGACAGTGCATTCTAATAGGGAGTTTAGACACACCAAATATTGGGCAAAAATGTGTTTAGCTAAATGCGATAATATGATTTAGGGAGTTTTTAGACATACCAAATATTTATAGAAAAGGACTGTCGCGAAAATATTTTCAGGGTTACATTTCACTAGGCAAGCAAAAGAAATGAGAAATAACGCAAGCAACAATTAAAACAGTGTGTTAAATGTTTTTTTGTCATTTCACACTATTTTTGTGTGATAAGTGTAAACGTGGGAATCGACTTTCGATGTGATTTTTGGAAAGTGGAAGAGAAATTATGGGATTTCTCTCACCAAAAATGGTTATATAGACTTGTCACACACTACATGCAAAATCTAGCTGAAATGACATAAGATCGATTTTTAAACGTCAGATCCCATACAAATTTGACATTTAAAAATCGACCTTATTGCCTTGTCAGACTGCAGGAAAATCTGTTTTAATTAGATTTTTGAGCCAAATCGACCTTAAATCTAGTACCTTTTCTATACTAAATTTAAAATCGACCTCCAGGCCTTACACTGGATAATTATCCAGGCGAAGTAAAAAATTTTTAACACAAAATTATTTTTTCAATAATTGTTGATATTGTTTTTGGAGACAATTTAAAAAAGGATTTTTTTATCTTGAGTGAAATTTTAACATTTTATTTAACATTTTATTTTAATTATCCAGAAAGAAAAATAGCCATATTACTTATTTTTTTTTTTCGTTCTAGGGATGAAAAAGGTCATGAAGAGGATCTACATCAAAATGGAAATATTTTCAAAAAGGTGCACTCCATAATATGATCCTTCACACATAATGTAGAGTGATAGAAGAAAGCACAGGAGTCTATAGCGAACGGTTAAACAATAGCAAACTATAATAATATTATTACATTTTTTCTACGATTCAGACCGATAGTCTTCACTGCAGTTTCGTTGTTTTTTATTCGAATGGAAATTAATACACATTTTAGTAATAAATTTAATTTTTCTTTATTAGAGTTTTCCATTGTGGCTATTGTTTACATTTTGCTTTGTTTACAAACAATCGTTTGTCGAACGAAATCGACCAAATCTCAAAAAATTGCAGTGTGACAAGGTCGATTTCAGCAACTCGATTTCTCAAAAAATCAACTACAAATGAAATAAATGTGAAAACGGCCGTCGCCAGCGTGTCGCATTAAATTTGAGCTCTAATGCCGGCACACATACTCCAATAACCGGCGTTCAATACTATGAATGATTCTATTTCTTGGTCGGCTTTGTACTGTACACACGGCAACTGCAGAAAGTCAAATATTCGACGTCCCAAATTTTGCATGGCTTCGTTGTCTGTTTTATTCGTCATAATTTTTTCCCATACCGAAACGACGTAGTCTATTTCAAGAAAATACGCCGGTTTTAAGGAAGATTTAAGGAATTTTTCATTACGTTACAGAGCATTGGCTAAAAATAATAAATAGTGGATAACGTTTATAATAAAAAGACAAAAGACCAGAGAAAACGAAAATGCAAAAATTTGCAGCTGTGACATGTTGGGCGTTTTTATTCCTTATAAGTTTTGTTGTTGCGGAACAGCAGACGGTACAAAAACAAAAGCAGTCGTTAATTGATTTAAATGAAGACAATTGGCGTCTGATGTTAAAGGGGGAATGGATGGTTGAATTGTAAGTGGAATTTATTCCAAACTACATGGAAATTTAGAGTTAAAATCAAAAATCAAACAATGGCATGTGATTAGCATATAAAGTCAATCAGAGTTGCCAGACGTTGTGCTAAACAAATAAACGCCTATTCACGTTTCTTGCTTGTTTGATGAACGTTTTTATTGTTCTTTATTGCAGTTTCGCCCCATGGTGTCCGGCTTGCAAAAATTTGTCCCCCACATGGGAACGTTTTGCCTCCACTGCTGCCGATATTAATGTGAATGTGGCAAAAATTGATGTTACCACCTCGCCTTCATTAAGTGGTCGATTCTTTGTTACAGCATTGCCAACCATTTATCAGTAAGTAATTCGGGGACGGCTGTCTTGAGAAATCCTGAAGTTATTTAATTTCCGTTTTAAAATTTTTAGTGTTAAAGAAGGTGACTTCCGTCAATATCGTGGATCACGTGATGGTGATGCTCTAATGTTGTTCGTTAGACAGAAGCAATGGACCAAATTGGAACCGATATCGGCTTGGAAAAAACCTGATACTATCCATATGTCTATTTTGTCTTATTTCTTCAAATTGTCACATACATTGAAGGTAAGCATCTACATTTCGCTCATTTTTAATGACATTATTTTTCAATTTATGGTTCTTATCAATGTTCCAAACGCTGTTTCGAAGTGCGAAATTTAGAAACTCCAATAAGAAAACAAAATATGCTGATGTCGGATGTTATTGTCTTGTCGAAAATGGAAGAAATAGGGAATGATGTAATTTAAAAAAAATACAAACGAAGCCTACAGAATTAGGGAAGACTTCTACAGATTTTCGTGTAACTTAGTTATACAAATATTAAGCCGGAACTACGATATCTGATGGAAACACTCATCCACTCTAAATGACGATCGCTGTCGCTGACTTGAGTAAATGTGCTTTTATAGACATTCGCTAGAATCAAATTTTCCATTAATAGTATAGTTAATGCAGGCCTATGTTGAGTTTCGCCTCGGTTTGAATTCCACAATCTCAAACTTAAGAACAAAAATGGAAGATTTAGAATTGAATACTTTAAAATCGAAAATTTACTATTAGCAGTAACATTAAAGAGTTCTAAAGAGTTGGAGGGTATATATCATTCGGGACAGAAAAAAGTATCAGATTACTATGAAATTTGATCTATGAGAATGTTCTTATAGATGCTGGATACACATGGAATATGGGCGAAATTGCCACAACCCTTCTGGTACCTTCCTCTCAAATTGACATTAGCTGTGATTCAAATAATACTGATACAACTTCCATAGTGATTGTTGAAATCGGTTGCAATTTGATATTTGAAAATGTTGTTAAATTCATAACATATTTATCCTTTTGTCACACCTCTAGGGTGGCATATATGCCTACTTTTAATACGAATATTAATTTATTAGAACGTGGCATAATTATTATCAAAGCATTGCCACCAATCTGTTATGCATCCCTGTCAAGGGCGAAGTTTTCCCGAAAGTTTAAATCAATTTTGAATTTTAGCTAATGAATAGAAAAAACTGCCTGAAATAATGAATGTTGATTAACTATGTAGATTTTTATTTATAATACTACCTTAAAATATATATTCTTTTTTGGAATTCCTTTTGAACTTCTGTATTTTAATCGTCTTAAAGATGTCTTTGAACTTGTCTATTTATATAGTGTCATTGTCTATTGCACAAAAAATGTCTTTGTTTAAATGAGGTTATCGCTTTGCCTTGTACACAAACATACTATGTATTTATTTTTAATAGATGCATGAATGGTATATGGTGGTCTTATGTCTAGTATGTTTCTTTTCTGAAATAAGGAATAATACAATAAACATTTTGTTTCGCATATCATAACTTATTTTACTTTACGTCTGTATGTTTTTGTTACGAATATTTCGGATACTAATGTTTAGCATATCCAACATTCGTTTAAGGATTTCAATGGACGTCTCCAGGAAGAATACGGTTTACCCACCTGGGGTTCTTACGCTCTCTTTGCCATTGGTACCATCTTTGTGGGTGCAGCTTTGGGCCTTATGCTGGTGTGCGTTGTTGATTTCCTCTATCCTCCCAAGAAACATCAGCGTCAAAGTTTCTCAGAATCAAAGGAAAATGCACTAAATGGCGTTGAAGATATAGCCAACGATGAAATCGAAGATGATGCTCCCCAAAATGAGGATGAAGATGAGGTGGAGGATGATGAAGACGCCGCCGCCGATGATCAAGACGACGATGAGGAGGATGAAGGTAACGAAGAGGAAGACAACGAAGAAGTCTCAACAGAAGATGAGAAGCAACAAACACAAAGTGAATCCGAAGAGCCTGAGAGTGAAAAGAAGCCACCACAACAGCAGGAGAAGAAGCAGGAAGCAGACAATAAGCCTAGTCCCACAGAGGTTCGCAAACGTAAGCCACGTAAAGCCGATTAAAAATGTATTTTGTTTAACCAAGAAAAAAACTAAAGGAAAAAATGTTTCAAAATCATAAACAAAAAATTTCAATCGTACTTTCAGTGTGTTTATTCACAATTTTGTTGTGTAGAATTGAAACGGAAATCATTCTCGAAATACGCGCACAATATTTCTTCCTACTTTTAGATAAAATTTAATATTGAATGAAAACAAAAATTCCTTTCTAACGAAAAAAAAACTGCAAATTAAATGTATTAAAAATTTCAACTGTTTCGGTATTAAAAAAGTTACTTCTTTTTCGGTTTTAGATCAAGTCGCAAAGACAACATTTTTTGCCTTATTTATATATACTAACTAACACTAAAAACAAAACGAATGGTTTTCAAAACCCAGAAAATCCATGAAAAATTAAACGCATTTTTTAATATTACAAAGAAGGAGGAAAATAAATTTTGAGTAGTTTTATAAAAAAATGCCTGAATGAAAAAAACTTAATATTAATTTGAATATAAATTCATTTTCTTAATATCTATTAATAATATCTGTTTAAATAATGACTGCTTGATTTTTTTATACAATTTAATGCATATATATTATATAGAAAAGAAAACATTTATTTTTAGTATTCGTTTTTCTAGTGTTCATACTTTTTTTCTTCTTTCATCCCTTACTCCTATTTTTTTATTATATTCTTTATTTTGCAATAATCTTGTCCATTATTTCTTTTTAAGACGATCCATTTAGTTTTTAATGTAATGCAAACAGACATCGCAAAGAGAAATCTTATACTCGTAAACATTTTTTTCACAGGCATAAAAGTAAGAAAATTTTACACGTCACGTCGTCAATGAAACATAAACATCAAAAATAAACAATGACATTTAAATCCCATAATTATTATTATTTAAGTTTAATATCGATTAAACACTAAAACTAAAAAAATACTAAATAAAAACTAAAACAAAACAACAAATCCAATAAACAATTATAAATGTTTAATATCGAAAATTAATTGTTTTATTTCAAATCTCATAATGTGAGCCGCATAGACCGTGTTCGTAAAAACTACGAACGAAATAATCATATTTAATTGTTTATTATTTTTTTAAATACTATTTGTTTGTAGTTAGGATCATGATTACTTGTAGTTAATTGTTTAAATAGTTTAAGACATTTAATAAATGTAATTTCTTGAAGAATATTGTAATTCAATTATATTTGGCCACTTAAATGAAATGAAATAAGATAAGAGGAAAGTAAAGCTTAAACCATTTGAAGAAATATTTAATTTTTCCCGCCCAATTTTCATATGATAATTTGAGTAATTTGTATTTCTTCATCACTCGAAATAAATATGATATGATTTAGATATAAAAAGCCAAAAATATAACACAACATAGAACAGCTGTATGCGAAATCTAGTTTAAATAACATAAGGCCGACATTTGAAAAATTGACCTTATGTCATTTAAACTAGATTTCGCAGGCAGTGTGAGGAGGCTATAAAATGTGTTTTTTTTTGTTTTGCTCAAATTACCGTGGCACAGTGGTTCACAATCAAAATTCAATAACTTTTGTTCTAGTAAACATTTTTAAGTTATGTAAAAAACAAGAACCCAAGGAATATTTTGAGATACTAACATTACTTTTGAAAAGTATGCAGCAAAATTGTATGCCAATCGGAGTTTATTTGCCGGAACTATGCCCAAAAATCCTAATAATAGCTGATTTTGCAGATAAATCGATTTAATACAGGTAAACTGCTCACAGTTAGTACTGCAATTCATTCAGGAGTATGAAATTTCGGCCACATTTGCTGCATTTTTAATTCTACCTGTTAATTTTTAATATTTTTAAAATGATAATCCGCCGCGGCAGTGCTCTTGAAAGTTGATAACTTATATTGAAAACTTTACACTGTATATAATATTATTACATATCCCATTTTGCTTATATTCATCGCCATAAGAGTCAGTCGCATCTTCTATTTCCTCATCCAAAGTATCTACATGTTCTCTCTCGGATGTTAGAGGCGAAATATTCTCCAAATTTAAGAATAAAAATTTTTTCATATTTCAAATATATTGCACCTTAAATCTTCCAAACATATGAAATATTTTTAAAACCTATTTTCAATTTTCGGGTTTTTATTATATATTTCGATAACAAAGCCAGTTATCGAAAATGTTTACTTTACTTTTCCTGCCTACTTTTAATTGTTTCGCTTTTTCCATTCTGATGAGCTTAAAATAATAAAAATTAACAAAATATTTTTTCCAATCGTACTTTCTGTGTGTTTATTCAGAATTTTGTTGTGTAGAATTGAAACGGAAACCATTCTAGAAATATGCGCACAACATTTCTTCCTACTTTCAGATAAAATTTAATATTGAGTGAAATGTTAGAGGCGAAATATTCTCCAAATTTAAGAGTACGATTTTTTCATATTTCAAATATATTGCACTTTAAGTCTTCCAAACATATTTCATATTCCACACTCATATTTTACTCTTATTTTATATTTCGATGTTATTATATATTTCGATAACCAAGCCAGTTATCGTTAAAGTTATCGTTAAAGAAAAAAAATGTTTCAAAATCGAAAATGTTTACTTTACTTTTCCAGCCTACTTTTAATTGTTCGCTTTTTTCCATTCTGATTTTTTTCAACTTTCATTTCGATAACTAAAAAGTTATCAAAAAATATCATTTTAATTTTTATCTATTTTTTTAACTTAGTCATTAATTTAATTTTGATAAGGTTTCATTTCATCTGTAAAAGGTTTAATTTTATTTGAAAAAGGTTTCATTTAATTTGGAAAAGGTTTCGGTTTAATGGGAAAAGGTTTCATTTAATGTGAAAATAGTTTCATCTAATCCAAGGCGTATTTATATAGGTGATAGCAGCAGAGCAAAAACAAATTCGGGAACAACAAAATACAAGTAATTTTTTGAATGGTGAGCCATACTGTCAAAGCAAAATATATGGGATTTGACAGTTTCGGTTACTTTTGAATGAAAAAAAAATTCAGTCAGCTGGGCTCCTGCTTTCACCTGATATAAATACGCCTTGATCTAATCTGAAAATGCTATATATCTCGATAACTACGCCAGTTATCGAACATATTTATTTTACTCCTGTCTATTTCTATTTGTTTTTTGTTTTCATTCTCAAAACATAAAAAAGATTTTTTTCAATTTCTATTTTTTTCGTTTTTTTTCATTCTGATTGATGGTTATAGAAAATTTTATTTTTTCCGCTTTTTATATTCAATTAAAGAATTTTTCACCTTTTCGCATAGTGAGATACCGATAAGTCCATCAATATTTCTTCTTATTTTAAGGTCCTCCGAAAAAATGTAGTCAGATTGTGGGCCCTCGGATATTTTTTTTTCGAACGGTCCCAACGCCTCTCACTCCCGCCCCTTCCGACCGAGTGGGCCACGTCCCCATAACGTAGAGACAACATACACACCACAGTCCGAACCATGGCGGCCAAGCAATAGAGGGTGGACACCGGCTACAGATCAAATATCAACAGCCGGTATAACAAAAATATTATTAAACAAAATATTAGTATCACATGCAAATAATGGTTATTCTTAAAATTAGTAACTAAAAATATTAAAGCAAACATGTCATAAGAAAACTAAACATTCAAGCAGGAGAAAATCCTGGACTTTATTATATCGATTCTTAATCCGAAATCTATGATGTGACACAATGAGTTGAAATCAATACACATTCTACGAACGGGCTCTGTGGAAGCATAATTCGTACGTTGAAAATCAATATGAAGGAATTGATAGTATCTAGAAGGCTTAAATGGCACGTTAAACTTAATCCTAGAAATAATATAGTCAGAAGAGAAATCACCATTTATAACCTTATAAACCACCACGGTGTTTAACTTAACACGTCTGCTTTTTAAGGATGGCAAGTCGATCAACTCCAATCTACTAGTATAAGGGGGAAGAACAAAATCACTATTCCAATGTAAGTGTCTTAATGAAAAAATTGTTTCTTGTATTATAATATGCAACAAAAAGTTTGTCGAAGGGTCATGTATAACATCTTTCGGCGTATTTTGTGTTTCTCGAAAACGTAAATTTAAAAATGTTGGGGTATTTTTTAATTTTTACTAAAATTCCAATTTTCGTCGAAGGTACCCTAAAATTTGTACTTTTATTTTGGAAATAAAAGTTCGATGTTAATAAGTCCGGTTATATGTTAAATTAAAGGTACTCATGGTGGCCACAAATATGGTGAATCACACCTTCACATAGAAACAGTGCTTTAGAAACAGTCTTCAAAAATTTAGGGGAAAATTAATATTTTTTTCGAAAAAAAAATTATTTTTGCCGGCGCGATAAAAATCATAAAAATAGAAAAGAAAGTCGGAAAAAAGTATTTTGCTTTATTTTTTAATAGCTAACATTCTAAGGGCAAAACAATGATTATATGTAAAAAATCTATGTATAAATGTAGAAGTTATGATACTCTTTCGCAACGTTTATAGAAATCATGATTATTTTTTAAGATTTTTTTCGATTTTTTTACAAAATCAACCATAATTACAGTGAAAAATCATCAAAATTTATCATTAGTTCATAAACACAAGGTATAAATACAAAGAAAAATCCAAGAAAAAATGGGATATGGAAAATTTTAATTTTTTTGTAGTCAAATGAATTCCATGCACTGCAATGGTGGGTTTTCGAAATAGTCCTATTATTAGGACAAACATCAAATGCTGACCAAAATAATTTCTTCCACGAAATTGCAATGTTTCGTTACCTCCATAAGAAAACCATCTAGAACATTTTTTCCAGTGATTTTCGAGGTTTCCTAGGCATTTTATTACAAAAAACGACACATTGACCACACAGGTTTGTTATCAGTGCCAGCTGGCGGATGCATCATTGGGAGGGTTTGTTTTCGGTTTTATTTCGCACAAACAAGTAACAAGTTTCTTTGTGTTTCGTTCGTTCGTTCGTCTTGGGTACATTGCAGTCGATTTTATTATTGTTCAATATAATTGTATGCGTTCGTTTTTTGTAATATAAATGAATGACAACTTTGTTCGTGAGTCATAGTAAAACTGAAAACTCTATAAAAAACATCTCCAGCAGTTTTGAAATTTTAATTCCTAAAAATACACCAAAATGGCCACCGATCAGGAATGGAATGATTACAAGGTAAACTCATCTCCTATTATAGAATTATTTCGTATCTCAAAAGTGTTTTTGTTTTTGCATTTTAGAAACAATTCAACAAAAACTATAATGACGAAGAAGATAAAATGCGTCGTGAGTTGTATGTGAAATCAAAAGCCAGAATAGAAGAGCACAACAAGAAGTTTGAAAAGGGGGAAGTCACCTACTCGATGGGAATTAATCATATGGCTGATTCCACCGAAGATGAAATGTCTCGTCGCTGTGGTAAACGTGTGGCTCCACCAAGACCACCAACTGCCGTGTAATCTCTCTCTCTATATATAGTATAGATGAGACATTGAAAGGTCTCAATTTGTTTTTTATAGCACATAATGTTTTTTATACATATTTTAAACGTTAACATTTCTTTGTTTTGAATGCATTTGTGACTCGAAATAATGTATGCATATATTAAAGTAAAAATTTCTATATAGACCTAAAGTACGTGTGCATATTCTGAATTCTGAAGAAAGGCCCCAGAACGAATTTTCGCACGGTGGTTTGAAACCATTGCTCTTTGTTGGATTCGTGGTTTCATACCCTCAATCTACAGAGTAGGAGGGTATACATATATCATTTGGGACAGAAAAAAAGTATAACGCATTGAAGGAGTGTCTTAAGAGCCTAAGTATGTTTGGACCAAATCCGTTTCACGACTTTTTAAGTCGTTTGAGCCATGTCCGTCCGTCTGGCTGGCTGGTGTACACGATAACTCTCGAAAGGTGCTAAGGAATCAATTCAAACTTTGTACATCGTAATATTTTCCCAAACTGAGCTTAAGTTCTCTGGTAACTAACCTCTACATCTAAACGCTTCTCTCTAAAACTTCCTTCCCTTCCATTGCCCTATCCCTATCCTTATCTATTTACAGGAACAAAGGATGTACACAATGGATCGAAAACGGTCTCCAGGTGTTCAGAATGCAGGAGCATTCTGGTCCTTATAACCTAGCCTAAATCGTGCAAATGAAGATTTCAGTTGAAGAAACTTGTTTTTTTTAGTGTCCTATTTTTATGGAATTATTCACATGTTATGAATGTAATCGAAATTACATTCCTAACGTTCATAAGGATCTAACCTAAGGGAAAAAGCCCCAAGATCTGACCACAAATTTGGATGAAGCACCTCAAATTTGGTCGTCTGTTATCGATATCTCGCTTAGTTATCGGACATTAAAGTTTACATTTTAATTGCTTTTTCCACCAATGCAGCAGGTAGTGACTACTCCGATCGCATGGCCTACTTTACTTAATTGAGCTTTTGGGTTAATTCTTTCAAATTTATTCCACAAGTTGTCGCCCACAACACAAAATGCAGCAATACCATGGTCTGCTGAATACTGAATTGTGCTTTTGAGCTAATAATTTCCTCACATTTTTCGGGAACATTCTACAATATCTCGATGACTACGCCAATTATCGAAAAAGTTTACTTTACTTGTTCTGTCTACTTTTGAGTCAGTAGGCCTTTTCGATTGACAGGATTGGAGGTGGCAACGTTGCTACACATTGGTTGTTCTTAAATGGATTAACAGGAAAAATCTAGCAACACAACTAAGAGAGTAGTAAGCTACTTCCTTGTTAAGCGAGTAAATTCCATACAAAAATTAAGCTAGTAAGTACAGCTTTTTCCGATATTTTTGATTTCGATAACTCGAAAGATATCGAGAATTTGTACATGATATTTTAGTTTTTTTTTTCATTTTAAAAATGTACAAAAAAATATTTCGATTTTTCCAAACTTCAATCTCCGATAACTAAGTGAATTATCGATGACATGTAAACCATTTTTCTCTTATGTTGAGCTCTTTCGAAAAATATATTCAGATCTCGGATATCATACTCCTCCAGATAGATAGCTAACAATTTCTGCTGTTAACAGCAGACATTTGTTCTAAGTGTGGCTTTTATATTATACACCATGTATTATCCCCTCATTCCTATAAGCGTTTTTGCCACAACAAAAGGCACAGAATATAATATTAGTTTACTCGTTGCGTTTTAGAAGATGTGGGGGTTAGAAAAAGACGCACCCAGTTCCACATACATATACTGTTATCGATAAAATGTTAACTCAAAAAAATAAGTCTCAATAAATTACTTACCGGATATGCCTTTTTATTGCGCAGTTTGTTTTTGAGTTTACAAACACAACAATCACTGCGAATTTATAGATACTGATGAAACATAATTAAATAAAACCAAATGATTTATTTCGTTCTACACGCTCAATTTATTCTTTCCTTATTGTCATCGAGTTCGATTTCCGTATTTTTTGTCAATATGCCCCCCAGAGATATAAAAGAGTAGTTTTCCAATTGGTAACGCCAAAACCAAAAATTGCACGATGGAAGGAAAAACCCATACCTCTGTCCAGATTTTTACAGGATCCGATGGAAAAAGTAGATTTAGCAAATGTCATTTTATATGCAAAGTCCGATGGATTTTGGACAAAAGCCCGAATGCATAATTAAATAAAATATCGTCTAGATAGTCTCGGATTGATTTTTTTATTAAGATCTTTCTCTTGTCTCTAGTATTTAATAATGAAAAAGCTGTTATTTATAGAGTGAGTTATTTGTTTTTTCTTTCATTGATTAAAAACAATTTCCATATTCCATTTAAAGTACAATTTACATGCTATGGCAGTTATTAATTAGTTTTTGTAAAAGGTAACAGCAAAAACGGAATGAATTCATTGATTGACATTCTGTTCATATATTTCTCGAGTGAACTTTTGTGTTTTTTATTATATAAATTATAACTATGTAGATCAGATTGCTACAAGACAATTTTGTTGTTGAAAATGTAGAAATTTGAAAATATGGAAACATATCACATTAAGTAATTGCTTATTTATCCTCTTCAGCGTCGCGTTGTTCAAATTGGCCTGCGGCCCGTCCAGCACTGCGATTATCTACTCTTGATACATTACTTTTATTGTGGATGAGAAGGGATCTGGTATATACCAACATGATTATGTATATGCAAGCAATCAGAACGATTCAGAAGTAAAAATCCGACTAAGAACTGCTTTCGCGGATTAATTTGCTAAATCCATGACACCCATAACTACTCGGCAGCATTGCAGGTCTTTTAGCGAGTTCTCGAGGAGTAAGTTGACACTAGCAATAATTGATCAAAAATCAGCGATGCAACCATATGACCATACTTAAAGATCTATCAAAGTAGAACTCAAAATACGGATATCGAAGACAAGCAGAAAACAAATTTAAAATAGAAATTAATAGATTTATATCATTTTGACGAGTGTTCTGTTAAAACCCTTGTAACCCATTTAAAAAATCGAATGCAGTTCTTTTCATGTCCAAAAAATTGAATAATTTTTTTTATTCATCATTCATAAATAAATCGTAAGCGTCGTTGGACTATCATCGAACCCACAAATTAAATTTATTATGAAAACATCAAAATCCGGAAGAAGTGGATTTTGGGTGTATATTCGAACGCAGTATTATATGTACTCAGTTTCTATATCTTTCCAGCTATGGAAGTTCTTCTTAGCCCATGCTGGCCTGGGGTCAGATATGACCCATACCAACAATATTTTCTGTCTTTAGATGTTTACATGTAAAATGTGATGATTAGACCGGGTCGTCAAATTAGATGCGGAATATTAAAGCTCACCTCCAGACAAGTTCAATTTCAATGTCCGGCCATCGGCTTAAATCGTTGTGTATCGTAATTTTTTTACCGCCCTCTGTCCCCATATGAGTACCAGGGGTGGGATAGTACGCAGTATTATATGTACTCAGTTTCTATATCTTTCCAGCTATGGAAGTTATTCTTAGCCCATGCTGGCCTGGGGTCAGATATGACCCATACCAACAATATTTTCTGTCTTTAGATGTTTACATGTAAAATGTGATGATTAGACCGGGTCGTCAAATTAGATGCGGAATATTAAAGCTCACCTCCAGACAAGTTCAATTTCAATGTCCGGCCATCGGCTTAAATCGTTGTGTATCGTAATTTTTTTACCGCCCTCTGTCCCCATATGAGTACCAGGGGTGGGATAGTACGTGGCTTTTCGATTTCGATATGCCACAACCCCTAATTCTGTGAAGTTCAGAAAAAAACTCATAAGAAATAAAATATCCATACAATAAAAAAAGGTATGGGGGCCACCTTAAGGTTTGAAGAGAGGGAAAATATTGAGGCTGAGAAAATATTGAGGCTGAAAAAATATTGGGGGTCGGTCATACAGAGCAAATTTTATACAAAATTAATTAAGGAGTGGGGATGTATGTTCGAAGAAAATGTTTGGAAGGGAAAATTAATGGGGATCGGTCTTACATTTAGAAAATAATTAGTGACATATATTAAAAAAAATTAATTGGTCTCGAGGTGAACTTTAATATTCTGTATTGCATTTGATATTTTGGATATGGAGGCCGATGTGGTCTAACGTAGAGTATACAAGGGAAATGTGGATTGAGTCGATCTGTGCCTTCTCTTTTTGTGGTATAATTTACTTCAAATTTCGTTTCAGCTAGTTTTAAATGGAATGGAAAAAATAAGCCAAATCGAAATAGTTGAAAAGCATTGTCAATAAGTGGCAAATATGTATTACGAAGCGCTACACCATTTCCAATTGAAATTGGGAAAATTCCAATTGAAGTTGAGAAATTTTATTTGAAATTGAGAATTTCCATTTCATATTGAGAAAATTCCATTTGAAATTGAGAAAATTCCAGTTAATCATGTCGATTATGCACGCCGACGGATTTGCTGCGGATCGGATTGACTCGATCCGCACTCGACTCACTTTGTGAGGAAAATTGTATTATGTAATCCGTCGGATGACTGCATTACCAACATAGAGTCGATATTACATTACAGCTGTCAAATTGACATTTATAAGCAAATGACAAACAAAAGTAACCAATAAAGTGCGCTGACAAATTCTTAGATTTGAAATTAAATAAAATAATTGAAATTCTAACATTTTATAATGTATTCATCAATTGGTTTTTTTATAAATTTGGAAGAAAAAAGTGGCAATAGAAGACAGGTACGGAACAGGGCCGTAAGTGTTTTCAAGTTAACCGATGTAATGTAAGTAGAAAAAATTCCTTAAGTGAAAAGTGAATAAATTTTATATATTTCCACAGGTTTGTGAAGCAATTTCGGTTAAAACAAATAAAAAAACAACCAAAAAGTACTTTATCCGCATTAAATCAGCGATGATTTTCTGTCGGATATTTTTGTATGTGAAGTGAGTCGCATGAGGAATACATAATACGAATTTTTCCGCAACGGCATTACCATCGGCTTACATATATAATACCAAAATACTCAACTGCGGAAAAAATCCGATCCGCAGCCATCCGTCGGCGTGCATAAAGCTAGCCATAGACGAACGATTTATTGGTGTGATTTGCAAATTTATTGCTGCAATTTATTGCATATCGTTTCTCCACACACGCTCGAACAAATCATAATTCGGCCGACGTTGATGAGTAAACATATGCTACGAAGCGGATGACGCGCTCGCATGTTCATTTTGTGTTTGAACTTCGGTTTGTGCTTCTGTCAGAATTTTGTGGTAGAAAATTTTTTATTTAACAATTGGTTTTTTCTGTTGCTGGAAACTTAAAAACAACATGTGCGACGAAGCAGCGGCTGATGCAGCTGCGCTTTTAATTATATATACATGTTTCGACATGGAAAATAAAAAACTAGAAAAGAAAAAAATCGAAAAAAAAAGAAAAAGAAAATGGAGTGAAGAGTGGCTGCTCGAAAGAAATAAGCATTCTATCATAAAGTCTTTGCTTGCCATTTTTTGTGTGCACTACACGACCTTTCGTTGCAATGGTTGAAGAGCAACTGAAATGGCGAAATGGCTTAAAAGTTGCGCAGTAGCCCACACACGTATGATTTGTTCGCCAACAAATTGCAAGTTTTTGAAAATTTTCAAAAACTTGCAATTTGTTCGCGAACTACCCCACAGACGTAAAAAAGCGACCACAAACCCAACAAATTGCTCGAATTTATCGTTCGTCTATGGCTAGCTTAATCGACATGAATATTAAGGATTTTCATTTATAATAGAGATTTTTTAATATCGAGGGCTTATATTCATAAGTGGCTATGAACAAAAACACAACTTTTCAGGAGAGCGAAAAAACTTATTTTCTCCTTAATTTTAAGAGTAATTATGAATCATTCTTCAACAGTCTAATCTAAAGAGTATTACTAATTGCTACGATTTAAAAGTTTTTCAAAATTTCCTATTATTCGCGGTTTTATGTTTCATAGCCACTTTTGCACGTATAAAATTGAGCACTATGAATTTTGAAATAAGCCATAGCCATTAATGCTCAAATATATAAATAAGACTTATTGTAAACTCGATAACGTTTTTTATGAAATGTTGGTAATGTTGTGTAGAAAACACATTTCCTGGGATGTATATACCGAATTTAAAGATTCCAGCTTCATCCGTCAGATTGGTACCATTTTTATCCCTTTTTCCAATTTTTTTTACAAAAAGTGGATATAGCGGTAGGGCACGGTAAACAAAGAATACAAATTGTATATTTTTGGAATATTTTCATTTTCGCGGCAAATATGGCTAAAATGATTTTTATGCAAGACACTTTTGTTTCCTGATTTTCTCGCGATCTAGCCAACGGAATTGGCTGAATTTTTGTTTGTGTATTAAGAACCAATGTCGCTTGTAACATATAAATATGTAGTCAGTCGCGAAAATCGCTGCAATTGTTAAAAAATCCAAAATTCGCGGTTGCCATTGCTTTTATTTTAACTTTCTCCTTCCAACATTCTGAAACTGATTTTGGCACAAATATTCCCCATGAAGCCAGCAATCAATTCTCAATATGATAAAAAGTTATGCGGGTTTTTCTAAAGATACTTTTCACAATTTTTGACTTTACAGCCACCATTTATCCTATTTTAGCCTAATAACTTGAGAAACAAAATGTTATTAACCGCGGAATGATGGAATTTGATAGTACGACATGCCCTAAATCTAGAAAAATGATTTAAACAAAATCGTTGTAGCGAATTACAACCTTCTGTTATATGCTGCTCCATTTTGAACTATTTTATTATATTATTTTTATGTTCATAGCCTATGCAGTCACAAAAAACTAACGTGTGAGTAGAAAAAATTGAACAAAATGGCTATAGAAAAAAATGTCTTCTCCAAATTTATATGACAGATGATATCCAAATTCTGAGAATAGTTTGGCATCAAAAACTCATAAGCCCTTGTTGTTTTTCGTAACAAATTTGCAAAATTTTTCTGAAAATTTGCATTTGTTTCCTGTATCCCATTCGGGATAGTATGGATGGACCCCTTTAATTAAAATGTATCAAAATTTGGACTCACTAAACGAAAATCAGAACGTCGGGGCTGGACATTATTTGTTCGTATTTTGATGTTTCAAAAAAGATTTATTCGCTTTTTGTTTAATTTTCCATTTGACTTTTAATATATAAAAATGTGATTGTTGTTTTATATAAATATTCTTCAAAAGTTTCATCATTTTAACTTAAAATAGCACATATATATTACATACATTTATTTATTTGTTTATTTTAAAAAAATGTTTTCATCCTTCGTTATCAATTTGTATTTGTTTTTATGTATACTTATTGGCGAGCGTGTGTATTTGTGGAGAGGAGAGGGTCCTAGGTGTGGTTGTATGTAAGAGGGTTATTGTTGTAACGCTGTGTGTGGGTAAAGAGAGGGTAAGATTAATTAATTTTCGCGCTTTTGTTTAGGTATCATTTTAATTCTTTCATCATATGCATAAAAATTTAAATCGGTGTTTGAATTTGTTGTTTTTTTTTGTTTTATTTATTTATTTTAGATTTTTATTATATGTATTTGAAAAAATATCTAAAGCATTCAGTTTTCTGTTTTGTTTTATACATTTTGTTAATCTTAATAATTTGTTTAAATATATATTTTCTTTATAATATATATAATAATAATTTGTTTTCCTTTTTGTGTGGTGTAAAGAATTTGAAAGTATATAATTTGTTTAAATTGTTCTCTTGTTTGTATATATACCTATGCTGATTTTCGTAATAAACTTTTTTATTTTGTTTTAGAACTACTACATATTGTGGTTTTTATGCTGAACTTTATGTATGTATGTTGTATATATAAAAAAATTGTGTGTTTTTTGGGGGGAGGGGTTGTAAGGGATAATAAGGGTGGTGGTGGTGGTGTGATTGTATGTGTTTTCTTCTGTCATTAATGTATAAAAATATTATGATTTGTTTGTCAAAATTTTAAATTAAAAGCTGCTCTTCGTGTTTCTTTATCTGGCTGGCTGTCTATTCTGGTCTGGTCTGGTCTGTCCTGTCATTTCGGTCTGTTCGTTAATCATTATGCCTCTCTCGTCTTGTCGTTTGCTTGTAAAAATATTTAGCTTGCACTTGTTTTTGTTTCAGAAAAAAAAAACAAAAAAAATATATATATAATTAATTATAAAACAAAAATAAATTTTAACACATAATAAAAAGGGGGAGGGGTTTTGTTTTGCACATTTTCATATCCTTAAACTAGTAATAATAAATCCCGAGGGTTTATTTCATCTTCATCTTTTTGCTGCCGCGTCGCGTTTGCAGCAGTCGGCCGGCACTCGGTATCTGCATTTGCTCATTTTATTCGTGTGTTTGGTTGATGTTTTACAAATCGGTTATCCTCTTCTTCATTCATTTTCTGTGTTGAGTGTATGTTTTGTTGTTCTTTTCTTTTTTCTTTTTTTAAATAAAAATATCAAGTTTTTCTTCTTTCTTTTAAAAATTGTTTAAACATTCATTTTGTTTTAAGGGTGTGTCGTCGTTGAATTTACTTAGGCTTCGGCCTTCTTCTTCTCCTTCTTCTTTTTCAAAAAGGATGGTGTTCGGAGACCCTTCTTCTTTTTCTTGTCTTTCTTGGGTGAACCGTCCGTAGAAATATCCTGGAACCGTAATAGAAATTTGCAATGAGAATATCGTTTGTGGTTTTGTTAGTACACACACACGCACAACACCGTGGCAAAGTGTCAAAAATGATGAAATTTATGAATTTGGGGTTAGATATGAACGATTAAAAATAAAATCAAGAAGAAATAACAAGCAAACAAAAAGAACATCTATAATATGGGCTGGCCATTGACGCCAGATCTAGGTGTCAACTTTAAGTGGGAACCGAAGACATATGGAGGAAGGTTGTTATTGTTAATTGTATGTTTATTCTTGCTGTTTGCTTTATATTTCTTACTGATATGATACTATTTTGTTTTCATCAAATTAAGAAAAACGTTAAAAAATAAAGGATGAAATTTTGCCACCACACTTACCTCTTTACTGCTGTGTGAAAATGTGCTCAAATGAGCTTCAGAATGATCACCGTTTTGTACATTTTCACCTAGAAAATGGAAGAGAAGTAAAGAATATTTTTTGTTTTAACAAATTGTATATAGCATTGAGCAGTGAAACTAATCAGTAATGGACACTATGGACAACACAATTTACATAATATGTAGGGATGTATATGAGTAGAGTTACATGAAGGCTCAGAGAGAGAGAGACAGAGAGAAGGAAAGTTGTGAAAATAAAATGAGAAAATGGTTTACAAAGATGTACATGCTCTTTGTAGTTGTTGTTAGTAATACTTTAAGCAAATTAAAATTAAATATATGTGTGTTAAGTATCTATGTTAAACAAAAATAGGTCAAAAGGTTTGGGGTGTTAGTTTAAAAACAATTTTAACAATGCAAATAAATTTTACAATACAATAAATAAAACTAAACTAAAACTTTTTTATAATGTATTCAAAAAATAAAAGAGAATAACAAAAAAAAACTTAAAAATATTACCTGGTTTAACTTAAAAGTAGTGGGTGGTATAAGTACAACTTAATTTTAAATCGTTACAAATTTGGGAAATCACGTTCTTTTCTTCGCTTACAACTAAGATTATAGTACACAGCTTCGTTAAGGATAACATCGTCAAATTTTTGTTCCGTAAAAGTTCGAACACGTTACGGCCAACAAATCTGTATGTTCAGCGTTTATTCACAGGGCCATGAAATAGTTTATTTCAATACGATATTGCATGATTGTTTTTTTTTTAACAGATTGACTTGTAACACTTTTTGCAGATTGACTTGAACAAGAACATATTCACACATGATTTTCATTCATTGATCTGTTCTCCTTTTTAGATGTTTTTATAATTTATTTTCATACTTTTACGAGCCGTACAAAGTCGATTATCTGTATTAGTTTAGCACTAATAACTATTTGAAATTAACCCCCTTCGTTTATTCATGTTTAACTTTGTAAGGGGAAAACATGAAGTGGTTGTTTTTATATTTTATCATACTTTTACGAGCCGTACAAAGTCGATATGGGTATCAAATGAAAGAGAAGAATATCTGCTAAAAATACTTCAAATGTCATTCTTCTATCTGTATTACTTTAGCATTAACGACCATTTTAAGTAATTTCGTTTTTTTAATATTTTAGATTTTAAGGGGGAAACTTGAAATGGTTGTTAATGCTAAACTAATACAGATAGAAGCATGAAATTTAAAGTATTTTTAATAGGTATTCTTCTCTTTCATTTGATAACCATATCGTATGACTCACACAAGTATGAAAATAAATTGTTAAAACAAAGATATATCCTTTGGAAATTAAAAATCCCGTAAAAGGAGAAAATATCACCAAATGGAAAAGTGAGTACAAACAAAGCTTTTCAACATACGATTTATTTATTTTATTTGGTCTTGTTCAGAGATCCAATGAAAAAAAAAACATAAAATTGATTCACGGTGTTTTCCAAATAAATAAATTTATCTGAAAATTAATGCGCATATATAATTCATCTGTGAAAGTGGTTACATTCCGGAATAAAAATTCATTTAACATTTTCTGTAAAAGCAAAATTCGGATTTCATTCGACTTCCGAACGGAATTTTGTGTAAATATTTCCGAAAACTTTCCCGCGATTATCACGAAAAAGTGGTCAAAAGTGTGCTGATAGAACAGATTCAAACAAAAAATAAGATATATTTTACAATATTTATTAAATAAAGGAGAACTTAACATTTTTCTTAAATTTGAAATAAAAAAAGAATACAAAAGAAAATTCTGAATAAAATGTAAAAAATAAAATTACATCGAAATAGGAAAGATTTATATTCAGATTTATTTATCAAACGCAGTATGGTTGTTTAATAATATGATGCCCGATCCCAAATTGCTGAAGCATTAATCTTAATCGCCCAATATACGGGCACACAATCCCTTGTTTCGCATTGAATCGTATATTTCCAAGATAAGAAAAATATTAACTTATTTTGAGCAGTTACTTGTAAGACTTTTACGTCCACCACATCCACTTCATGAATACCCGACTGTAAATTCGATTCAGGTTGAAAACAATATTTCAAACAAGATAAGTATTGTAACATTGATAGAACATGAATCACTATATATATCTTCATTAAGACATATTTTCAAATAAGAAATAGAAAGTTTTATGTGATAATCTTCATAAATTTATAATATGAGATCGAAAATGAAGTTTGGAAATACATTAATATTTAAATTTTGTATTATACAGGATTTTCAAGTGAAATTGAGCAAGTACAACATCTTATTGAGAAAATACAAATTGAAATTGAGAAAAAAAAAACAAATTGAAATTCAGAAATGTAACTTTAAACTGAGAAAATACAAATTGAAATTCAGGAGAGTGAATTGAAATTGAGAAAATAAAAATTTAAATTCTGAAATGTAAATTGAAATTTGATAATGATAAATAAACAAACAATGGAAAATCAGAAAATAAAACTTAATATCAATTTAGATTTCTGAATATCATTATGTTTATTATCAATTTCAATTTTCATTTCTGAATATCAATTGTCATTCTCGATTTCACATTTCAATTTGCATTTCTGAATTTCAATTTGTGTTTTCTCAATTTCAATTTACAACTTGTCTTTTCTCAATTTCAATTTTCATTTCTCAATTTAAACAGAAAATGGTGTAGTTGTACTAATTTTAAGGGGAAGTTTAAATACTAAAAACTTTGTATTATACAAAATTCTAGAAAACGATACCTCTTCTTTGCAGCGCTATCAAAAGTTCCAGAGATTTATAAGGTCTTTCTACATAACAAAAGACCCCAGAATCGCACAATGAAAGACACACTATATATTCAAATTGAAAACTAAACCGATGAAAAACTTGAAGTACTTCAACTACAAATATCCCACTAGAAATCCACGACAATTTTTTCTATTGCTGCTGCTGCCAACCATCACCAGCTGTCGTCGTTCGATGCCGTTGTTGTCTTTGTCGTTTGTCTTTCGCCTGCCCCGAGTTCAAAGAGCCCACATGCAATGTGGCCGTACGTATATCCTCAGATATCTGTGAAATTTTCGTCTTACAATCGCACATATTGCGTATGATGCCATTCAATAACATTTCCAACTCGTGTTCCAACAAAGCCAAGGTATGGCGATAACGCAGGCTCTGAAGATTTGCGGTTTTATCCTGCAGCGAACGCGGTGGCAGTGGCGTGGAAGCGGCCGAATTCAAACTGTCCTCATAGGAATAGTGACGATCAGCTTCGATGCAAGCCGAATCCCCGCGGTTGGCATATAGGCCAACGGCATCGGGTGCCGATAAACATCTTTGTGTGGGATTTAAAGAGAACGTTGGAGAAGAATCATGTCTCCGCATGGGCTCATGATCATTTTCATGAGTCTCCAGTTCCTGGGTTATCAAATTGATTTCGTTGTCGATGACCTTCTCCAATTTCAGTTTGAATTCCTGTTCGTGATTTTGTAGATTTTTCACACAATCGCTGTTGCGTATATTGACATTAATGTGAATTTCGATGGCTGTCGAGGCGGTGCTGTCACTGGACGAATGTACCTCTGCCGAGCGACCGTTGCAAGAGGTTTTAGTTGACAATAGGTGGGAAGATTTTGAGCGTGATCTGGACTTCTCCTTGTGATCGGTTAGGGAAGAGGCACGACGTTTCAAAGAGTTTAATGTTAAAGTGACATGTCTATTGTCATTCGAACGCAATGACTGGGAGGAAGCGTAGTTAATTTTCTGTTTCGCTGGCTGCTGCTGTTGTTCACATTCCGGTTTGTGAGGATCATGATCTTCGTGTAGATCATTGGCATTATCAATGTCCGCACTAAGAATGGGCACAAAGTGTCTTTGCACATAGGCACGGTAGAGATTTTCTGATGGGGTTTTGCCTGAATGCACATCACAATTGGAACAATTGTCACCGGAATCTGTGGTAAAATGATAATGATCGTGGTCGTGATCATGATCACCCGCATGGGAGTGCGAAGCTGCCGGATAGGTGCCACTTATCGACAGTAGCGAAGAGAATTGCTCGGACAGCAAATCGCCTGGAGTATGCGAATGATGATGATGATCTTGTCGAAGCAGATCACTGGACTTGGCCTGGCTGGAGCAAGCGCTTGAGGTTTTTCTCTCCTTACCCCGATTATTCAATTGTATCTCTTTGACCGAGATAAACGATTCGGCGTTACTTTCCAATTGCTTGGTGTTTTCATATATGTGATCTTCTTTTCCCGCTTTCAATTCGGACTTTGCACTTGCATCTAAGTGATGTTCACCACCTGTGGTCTGAGCTTCCAGATTTAGACGCTTGATAAACGCAATCACTTTTTGTCTCTGTAAATCCACGGATGTCACAGAACAAGCCGGATGCAGACTTACCGGTGACTTATAGGTGGAAGGATAATTGAAACCGTAATGCGAAACTGTGCGATAGGGAGGTAATGACAATAAGCATGCGTTTTCCATATCTAAACTCATGTTTTCCGCTGGAATAGGCAAACTTGCGCTTACCAACAAATCATCATGTTGGTCATAGTTGGCAGATTCTTGATGCGAAGGGTTTTGTTGTTGCTGCTGGTGATGTTGTAGACCGCTAAATGGCACTGTTGGATAAGTGTAATGGGGATATATCTCTATTTTATGTATCATATACAAATCTGTCGTCGTCTGCAGTTCAGCCATCGATGGCCACCATGGTTGTTGATAAAGAAATTTATATTTATGCCTAAGATTATCTAATTTTGTAAAAGATTTTTGTATGGCAGTGTAAGAATGATGTTGGTGAAGGTGAATATATTTGTTCTTATGAGTTGGATAATGTTGAGTTGAGTTGGTGATGAGTTCTTCTTCTTCTTCTGAGTTAGAAAAGGAAAAATAAAAAGAACAAAAATAAACTAAAAAGTGTGTGTGTCTGTTTGAAAGTAAACTTTGATTTGTTCAGATATTGCACGGGACGACTCAACAATCACTTACTCAGACGAACACTGTACTAACTACATTCTACAACATTTATGAAAACAAACACACACACAGGATCCTAAATTAATCTAATCATACAAAAAACTACTGTTACCGAAAGGTGTTCAAATATGCAAATAAACTTCGAATTGCCACTCCTGAAACTATACTAAATCATTTTCGATCTTTATATAAAATACTGTAATATTAAAGAAATAACTGTGTCAGACAGTCTATATTACACTTGAACCGGATGATATACGTCTGAAACTATAGGCAAAATGGAAATTATCGATATTTTAGTTTTTCATTTCAAAGTAAAAAATAATATACTTATTCGCAAATTAAAGAGGAGAAATATATGAAAAAATACTTCAAATCTCATGTTTCTATCTGTATTAGTTAAGCACTAACAACGATTTGAAGTTTTCCCTCTTAAAAAAATAACATTTTAATAAACTAAATAAACTTTGGGTGAAAACTTAAATGGTTGTTAACGCTAAACTAATGAAATTTGAAGTTTTTTGGCAGATATTCTCCTCTTAAAAAATTAACATTTTAATAAACTAAATAAACTTAGGGTGAAAACTTTAAATGGTTGTTAACGCTAAATTTCAAAGCATGAAATTTGAAATATTCTCCTCTGTAATTTGAAATTTATAAGTATTTAAAATATTTTTTTGTAGTGTTTTGAAAGATCAACAATGATGAGGAAATGAAAAACTTAAAATGCCGATTATATCCATTTTATCTTTTAAAAAATTGAATTGGTGATATTATCATATTTGTTATTACACCATTTTCAACTGAAGTTAAGAAATGAAAATTGAAATTGAGAAAATAAAACTTGAAATCTAAATTGAAACTGAGAAAATACAAATTGAAATATAAATTGAGAAAATACAAATTGAAAATGAGAAATGTAAATTGAAATTCGGAGAATACAAATTGAAATTGAGAAACGAAATTTGAAATCGAGAAATGCAAATTGAAATTCAGAAATTTAAATTGAAATTAATTTGTATTTTCGCATTTTCAATTGTTTATTTCTCAATATTAAATTGTATATTCTCAATTTTAATTTACATCTCTGATTTAAATTTTTTATTTTCTCAATTTCAATTTACATTTCTGAATTTCAATTTGCATTTTCTCAATTTCTATTAGAATTTTTCAATTTCAATTTAAATTTTCTCAATATGATGTTGTATTGGAATTGAAAATGGTGTAGAAAGCTACAAGTGGCGTACAATGATATCTTGCGATATCATCATTTCTTTAATAAAATGCGGCAATGATCGTTTGCATATGAACTATTTAAAATATCCTTTGAGAACTTACTAAAAGTCAAATGTTTACTCCAATTACATAAGACCGTCTACTTAAAAGAACCTAAATACTTGTTTATACTTCTAACAGATGAATGAAACTTACACAACCACGTATTGACAGTCTAACTTCAGGAAGACAATTCTTTATATTCATTATGTCATCTCACGAAATCTAATATATCTGATCTTGTGTAAATGGTTATATTTAAATTATATTTTTAAAACATTTTTTTAACGAAAATATGATACGAATCACCTTTCTTGAGGGATCTGCGAAATTAATGAATATAAGTTTGTCTTAAATAGTAAATATGTTAATTGTTTATTTCGTATCAAACCAAACGATTTTCGTAAAAATAAACATATTGACGACCTCGATTTCTTTACGACATATTCTACGGTTCAAGATATTTTATAGAAATGTTATTTTGCTGAAATGGTGATGAGATGGAATGATCGAAATGAGATATTTAATATATTCATATTAAAACTGTATTATTTTTTGACATAAAAATTATTAGCCGCAGCTGCATTGGAACAACGATCGCCAGACTAATGTGTTCGGTACACATTTTGAAAAACTATAAATTATTGTTTAAATAAGAAACCGATTTCTTTTGATGTGACATTAATCATCTAACAATTTTATAGGTCAAAATGCAACGATTAATTTTAGTTGAATTCGAGATTTTTTCGCATTATATTCTTATATTATATTTTGGTATTATGCGCCCACGATATGGCGTAAAATCAGTAAAAAAATAATTATATTCTCACATTTTTTAAAAATTGGACCAGCTTAGGAGTGCATTGCATCATTTTTATGCTTACTCCTTTGGTCAGGACAATCAAAATTCTGCCCATATCGTTATGTAAATTAAACCCCACAACCAGTAAAATTAAAACTTAATTTTAATATATTTTTATGATATAGAGAGAAAGAAAACTTAGTTTATTTAAATTTATATTAACATATAAAAACTATATATAATAAAACTATAAAAAAAAAATCAAGCAATTAAGAAACAAACATAAAAGCAAAATAATAATACAAACACAAAAGCAACATTCATTTTTACAAAACATATGAAACAATATGAAAAAATAAAAAATATAGGTACATACAAAACAAATCTATCCATAACCAGTTGTTAAATTGTTATTAATACTTTTTTTCAATTTACATATATATGAAATTTGTAGTTTGAAGAGTTCAGCATCGTATCCACTAGCATACTTGTTTGGCTAATCAAAAAGCACATGCCATTCATTTCATTAAAATATCGTGTGAAATTTGGTTTGGTTTTTTGCATGCCAAACATGTTCACTAGTGTATACTTTAGCTGCTTTAGAGTATAAAAACAATTGAGGCGTTGGAGTCAAATTCCAAAAATGTTTACATATCGTTAAACTAAGAAATCTTGGAAGTTGCCGCAAGATATTGTCCAACAAATCATTTCTTAAACAGGCCAGAGAAATTGGAGAGAACAATGCCAAGAAAATATTACAATTTTGTAGTTTTCAACTTCGTTTAGAACTATCTTTTTTTGAAGTTCGTCAAGAACTATAAAAAACGTTTTTGTACTACGCCACAGTTGTGTTTATACTCTCAGAGGGAGGATATATTTTTGAAAATTAAATGCATTTTCTTTGATTTTAATGAAACAAAAGATTAAATAAAGAAAAATATATTTCTTGGTTTTGGGGGGGTATACATTTGAATTACATTGGTTTCAATTTAGGTGGTTTTGTATAGTGTATTTGTCTTATGTGTGTGTGGGATTGGATTTGTGTACTAACATCGCGGCAATCTTTTTGATAACAAAATAAAACAATTTCGTAGAATTCATTCATTAAAAAATAATAAAATAAAATTAAAATTAATTTGAGGAATTTGATTTTTTGGAATGATCGCAATTCCGTTTAAGGAACAAGTGTTTCATAAATATAAGTAATTAAAACTGTGATTGGTTTATTCCACGTATAGAAAATGGCGAAGAAAGAAATCCAGAGTGATAAAATGAAATTAAAATAAATTTAAGGAATTTGATTATTTTGAAATTATCGTATAGTTCTCTTTAAGGAACAAGTGTTATTAAAATTTTTATTGGTTTATACCACGTATAGAAAATGGTCAAGGAAACGTAAACTCTGGGCTAAAATCCAGTAAAAATCGGGATTGTTTATCAATTTTTTTAATTCAAAGAAAAATTCTTAAGACAGAAAAGGCATGTATTTTAATTTTTTAAATATTTCTGACAGCCTTTTAGGCTTGGTTTAATACGACAATAATCAGAAAAGTTATTTCATTCGTGAGATAACAAATTTCTTATATTACAATTATATATCTTTAGACAAGGGTAGGGGTATCAACTACGAAGTTCTAAAAGGATTAATTGGAAGTCAAGAAGGGGTCGAAAAACAAAGGGTTAGGTTATATATCTTTAGCCAAGGGTAGGGGTATCACTTACGAAGTTCTAAAAGGATTAAGTGGAAGTCAAGAAGGGTTTTGAAAAGTCGAAAATCAAAAGGTTAGGTTAGGGTAGACGAAGGCTTCTCAAGGTTTATGGTCTAAGTTTCGACAGCTGTCAAAGTCGTCGCAGAATTTTGTATTTTTCCGTTCTATGTAACTTTTCCGAATGACAACACAGTGCGACAATTTTATATTTAATTTATTGGACCTGATCAAGACAATATACATGTGAAACTATAGATCGTATGTAGAAAAACTGTGTACTATCCTTTTCATTTGGTGATTCTCCCTTCTTCTTTTGATAGGACTTTGCATTTAAAAAGGTGTAATAGTTACAATTCGAAAAAGCTATATATTTCGGCAAAATAAAAAAAATAAGACGACTTCGACAGCTGTTGGATCTTGAATTCGAAAACCGTAATAAGACTGAATATATCAGCAATTACAATAAATATGCAGTCTGTTCTGCAATTTTTTTCAAATCGAGAATGGAAATAAATTTCTGTAGAAATTATTAGCAATGAATGCTCGTCATCTTCGAAATCAACTTTCCCGATATGGAACTGGGGGCAAATCACGGAATTCGATATCGAGAAGTTACGATCGAAATCAATTTTTAATAATAAGAAGTGGAAATTTCCAACAATACCAAATAGGATGTGGAGATTAAGACTATTGGAGATAATCTAATTAGATTATGTATAATTTTTGTTCAAATTTATATCATTTTTACAATAAATAAAAGCATTTTTCGATCGTAACATTCTCGTTTTCGAATGCCGTGATTTGGCCCCTGATTTAAAATCCATTGTAAATTACACAACACAACACCTAAATATTCCACTGCCGACAGTGAGAAATATTTGTAACACTACTTTTCCGATGTCTGTCTGTCTGCCCTCTCCCCATCCTCTTCCGTTCTCAATCTTCAGTTTCCGATAGAGAGAACGTCTGCACACGACACGTTATATCGTCGACATATTGTTGCAGCACCATGCGTTCTTTCAAATCACACTGATCGCTGATAATTTCGTCCTGTGTGGCCACACATTCATCCATATTGCGGGCACATTTCGCCACACGATCACCAAAATCATCTAGCTTTCGCTTATAGTTTTCCAAACGTGGTTGAATTTGTTGGATCTCATCGCCCAAAGCATTCATTTCGGCATCAACTCTGCTCACATCGTCCAAAGTGGTAGCGACTTCAGCGGCGGCTTGTGTCTCTATTGTGGCCAAAATTGTGGACGAAATACACGATAAACTACTGGGTATGTTGCTTTCAGCCAAACCGGAATCGAGGGTGGTGCACGAGGAGTTTTTGTCATTCAAATCACAACAGTTTGTGTCCACAGCGTTTGAGCTATTCGGTGTGGTTTTTTCTTGAGCTTGAGATTTTCGTTGTCCTTTCTTATTGGATTTTGTAGCTGAAGTTGGTGTAGTTTTCGGTTTTCTTGCCGGACTCTGAGACAGACTAACCCAAAAGCGTGGCGATCCTCGTACTAATTTTGATTGGAAAGTGTAAACGTTTGTGGCACAACCCACCGGAGAAGAAGTGCAAGATTTGATCAAATTATTTTTGTGGGGAGATTTTAAGGTAGCCTTTGGCGTTCTTTTAATAGCACTCGGGGAATTTGGTGAGGTTGATGGCCGGGGGCCAAAAGGATTTTTACCAAATATAGCCTGGGTATATCCCTGCAAACGTTTAATTTGTGGCGTATTCCGAGGAATAGCGGCATTGCGTATATTTTCCAATATAAAATTACGGCGTTTTGCCGTCGCCGATTTGAAGGAGGATGAACAAGGACTGGGCGTTCTTTCGGGAGAATGATGGCGAATTTTGTGAGGGACCATGGGCGGTGTAGTTGTTTTATTTAGTTTGCTCGGTGGTGGTGACGAGGAGTTTTCATTAAGTGGCGTCAATGAACGTGAACGCCGAGAATAGTTAGGCGCTTCAGGAGAAAAATCTGGGACGTGTTTGTCTGTTGGCATTCGTTTATAGAGTGTGCTATTGTCGTCTTGACCACATAAGCGTAGCCATTGTTCTTTTACCAGCAACTCCAATTTGCTGGGAGTTAATTTATTTCTTATGGTGTTTTCGATTTTATTGAAAATCTCCTCGGTTTTATTTAGTTGGTGAAATTCAATCTTTTCTAAAATTTCCCTTTCTAAAGAAGATAATTGTTCTTCCGCCGCCGCCGCCTCATTCTCTTTATTACACTCTACTCCTCCTAGTATAGTTTCTTCCTGAAATATTTTCTGCTTTGCTCCCTGTGTGAGGTGACTATTTTCATTGCGGTTTGTTGGTGAGTCTTCCGAGCATCCTTCACATTTCGAATGGTTTTGAATAGATTTAGATTTTCTCGCCTGCTTGGCTGGAAAATTATATAAAATGTCTTCGATTATATTGCCGGCTCCCACTTCCGATTCACTTTTGGTCTGCAGTATGTTGGCAGCTCTTAAGAAATTTCTCGATTTCGTATTAACATTATTTTCGGCTACTCTATAGGATGGTGGGCAATCTATTTTTCCCCAAATGTCATCAAAATTGTCCCTAAGATTTGAATGATCACAATTTTGCTGTTGATCATAACTTTTCTCAAGTGTTGCGTCAGTTTCATGTTCTCTTTCATCAAAATTTGAGTTTTCGCCTTGATCAGTAGAGGACAGTTTGGATTGTACGATTTTTAAATTATTTTCTTCTTCGTAATTATCTAATATACCCGACTTATACCGTATCAAAGGCTTCTCATTATCAATTTCTTGGATATTCTGGGAACTTCGTTTAAATTCTTTTGTAGAATTTGAATGAATTTGATAAGGACTTGCTTGCATTACTTTTGTTCCTCCTGCAAACAATTTAAAGTTGTCCATCACACGAACTTCTCGAATTTCAATTTCATTTCTTATGAGCAGTGGTTTTGTTAATGTTTCGATTTCTCTTTTTCCATGATTTTGTGATTCTTGTAATACGTCACAACTTGTTTTAAAATCATCTACATCCTCGACGATATCATCGGAGATATCAATTACATCATCATCAGCATCGTCAATAAACTGTTGAATCCCTTGATTAGTATATCCATCAGTTCCACCCAAAGCCAAATCAACAGCCATGTTTTTAGCTCCAAATGTACGAAAAAGCAAATGTTCTCGAGAAAGATCGGAATTGTGGGGAGTGGAATTCTTAGAGTTCTCAGTTTGATCACTTTGTTTTGTAGGCGTCAAGTCAGATTCTTCCTCATTCCTTGGATTTTCATCCTCATAATTAGCTAAAATATTGGTGGATCCATAACTGTGACATAGCAGATTCTCTTGCGATGAATTCGTTTCGCTAATGTTAAATGTTAGCTTGGAAGAAGAAGATTTCACATCATCATCGTCTGGAGTTTCTTTAGATTGTTGTACAGATATAGTAGTGCTCTGGCCAGAAGCCTTATGTGCTAATATAAAACTTACACTTGGAAATATTTCTTCATTTAAGTTTTCTTCACTGCTGGTGGCTGGCGTTGGCGTAGCCATTTCATTTGGTGGAGTGTCTTGCGTCTCGGTGTGTCCGTGCTGTGTTTCGTCTATGGCCGATTCAGTGTCACTATGGCCAACTTCTGTCATAACCTGTTCCCTGTTTTCAAAATAGGTAACATGATCTTCCCATAATTCTTGAAATTCTAATTTACGTCGGGTGCGTTCCTCACGATTCATTAGGGATCGTTGATTTTCAAAGAAATGCGGCTGGGAAACACTATTGGATTCAGCTTTGTTAGCTAAAACTATATGATCGGTTTGGGTTTCACAAGAAGTCGTGGCCTTTTGGCGATTTTCACAAACCTTCGGAGCAATTAAATCCTTTTTCATTTCATCTTGCGCTTCATCGGATGTGTCGTCACCCAACCAATTCTCAAAATCCCAAATCTCGGTTATGGTTACAAAAGGTTCTTCTCTTTCCCCTTGATCGTTATTAACATCGTCTATTTTCAAATTGCTCAATTCCTTACTTAAGTCCTCATCTTTTTGGATCGCCATGGGATTTTCGTCTTCTTCCACGTCTCCTAAACTTAGCCGAGAATTGGTGACAGTATGAGGCGTATTGATGAAATTATTGGATATTTCAGAGTAATTCATACGAGTTATTTTATCGATAAATGTGGAATTGGTTATGGACGACAAGCCGCCGGCAGGCAAACGATCTTCAAAACTGTCTCTTTCCTCTACTTCGATGAGAGGTTCCAGCTGACAAGTGAAGATGGAGCAAGTAGCTTCATTCGCGGCACAATCCGTAAGATCCTCCTCTTCATTCAAGGGCGAGTAATTGGTCTCTCGAACAAGTTCTTCCCCAGTGCTGACCACCACGTCAGCATTTGTGGACGTTTGTTGAACCTTTGTTGCTGCTGCTGTGCTCGGAGGAGCATAGTATTCTCCCAGATTGCGCAATTTAATGCGGCACTGCATTAACTCTGGTTTGAAACGTACAATCTGCTCGAAACAATGCTCACACAGGTCTATATAACGAGGCGAAGAGAAAATCTCCTCATACGACACCGATCTCCGTAGAGGTATATATCGCTTACTCTCCATTGGCAGCACATGCTTATGATCGGGTTGTGGTTCCCGCTGTGGTGAATTGAAACCAAAGTGTGACAAAGTGCGATAAGGACTGCGCGATTTCCTGGCGGAATTGGCATAGTTGCGTGGTGGTGTATTCCGAACATCCACCGGTGGTGTTGCACATGGGCTGTAGTTTCTGCGGATGGGTATGTTCCAAATCAAATCAAGTGGACAATTAGCACCCACATAATGTGCGTGCAAATGAGAGGGTTTCTCTAAAGACTCTAGAATGTGTTCGCATATTTGAGGAGTACAACAATTAGAGGATATTTTAAACATTCTAACAACAGGATTTGTAATCTCCGTATTAAAGGCCGTGAAATCTGTGCTGTCTGCATAGTCGTAGATGGGGGACGACAACGATGCTCCACCTATTTTCTGCGAATTATTAAAATAAGAAGTTGTGTAATACGATAAACTATCCCGATGGGAAAAGGAAGAAGTGTTACTGTAATACAGGGACGTTTCAACTGCTGTCTTCAAGGAATTTAAATTGTTATCTTGGTATTTGGAACGCATAGAAATGTTTTTAGATGCGGTAGGAGGAGAAGGAGATTTATACAAGGACCTATCAAAAGTATTGCCAAAATCGCTTTTATATGTTGCAGGAAAACGAGGAGGAGGAGGAGTATTTAAGTTAGAATTCTGGCTGTAGTGTTTAGTGTGGAATTGTGCCGGTAACGGTCGTGCCTTTGCCGGTGGTGTCATGATGTGTTGGTGTACTTTTCGTTTTTGTCTTTGAAACAATGCATCAGATTGCATTTCATTAAATAATAGTGTTTTAGAATTGTTTGTGTTGGAAAGATTAGTAATGAAATGATTTGCTTGATTATTATCGACGTCGATGGTATCAAAATAATGCTCGTCCGAATGATCTTGGGGGGTTTTTGCATCATCACGGCGGCGGTGGTGGTGGACCTTCCCTTGACATTGTGTTATTGCTATGCTTTGACTTGCTGTTAAATCTATGGTTTCTTGATTATAAGATGAGTGTTCTTGAGTTATTGGATAATTTGTTAATATAACATCTATAAAATGAGAGATTTCATGAGTCATTGATTATCGAGAGAGTAGAGTAGAGGAAAAGTTTAATTATTGTTTAAGTTATATATACAGATACGGGCAGCCAAGCCTTAAAAATGTAGGCCATCATATCAAAAGTATTATATAATTTTTTTCAGACGAAATTTTCTATTCCCTCGAAGAATGGAAGTTGCTAACTGAACATAGATCAGGAATTCTTCCGGTTTTTTGATTTAGAACCAAAATAAGATAATCAAATTGATTTATTCACGTGGAATTTTCTATTTCCATGAAAGCCTGTGTTTTTTTTTTTTCATTGGAACGGAAAAAAAGGCGATAAAATTGAAATAAGAATGCTGAAAAAACTTCAGGATTGCAATTTTAAGAGAACAATTCATTACCAGGGAAATTTTATTGCTATATACGAGTATAGGGAGGGAGTCAGGGTCCTCGATATCATGCAAATGCGTACGGCCTCTTCTGTCTTCCACTGTGGTTTCAAATCACTGGATACATGTTTTTAAAATTGGAGTTTGATTTCGATCTTCTTAAATCGAATTATTCTTAGATCGTGTAAATGAAGATATTTGTTCTCAAATTAAAAGCTCAAAACCACAAAATAAATCAGTGCTTTGAAACCAAAGTAGAAGTAAGAAACGAACAACTTGCCATGAACTAGGAACATTCATTTGAGATTTAAGAACAACTGATAAAATTTCAGGATCCACAAACTAGGGTATATCTTAAGGGAGAGGGTTGTTTATGGGGCAAATAATAAACCATAAAGGCAACGACGACGTTTGAATAACCTACAGTAACGATATATTTGATTTGGAATGTTAATATTGTGTTTTTTTTTTTAATTAATTGGGAGTGCTACCTTAAACCCATATTTTAAGCAATTGATTAGGAAATATTTACAAAATTCATATGATTGTTGCATATTATTCGTGTTTCGGGTTAGAAAGAGTAGTAGGGGGTGATTGATGATGTTGGTAATTGGAAATGCGAGCATTAGGTATTCAGCGCTACAATGTTTTCTTTCGTTTTTTAACTTTGAGCTTATACAGGACAAATATATTACCTCGACCTGTTGGTGGCTTACGATTCGTAGCCGTATGGGAACGTTCACCATTGATAAAACTTAGAGTTGCTATAATAATAAAACGAACGAACGAAGTTTCGTTTTAAAACAGTTCACACAGTCGTATAGAAAAAGAAAATAAATTAAGGAAGGAAAAAAATAAAAACAGAAATTAGAAATAATAAAATATATAAAGAAAATATAAAATAATATTTAAAAGAAATTATATATGTAGTATATGTAACACAATAATTGTTAGAAGAACAGATTAAAAGGAGCAGTATAGAAGAATAGTATTAACAAAGAGGTAGGTGGTATGAGTAAAATATTGTGCATATTGAAATTTGAAACTGAAAATTGTATGTTGTTTGGAGTGTGTGTGTGTAGGTTAATTGGAAAAGTTAGCAGCTGCAGTTAGAAAATGTGTTGTTTCACTAAACATTTATTAAGCTGTACACTAGACTAGTAGAGAGTTCTAACTCCACAAAAAAAAAAGAAATAATCACAAGGCGTACTGTCACAAGGATATTCATATAGAGCATGTACATCCGCTCAATTTGAAGTAGTACTTGATGATTTACAGGGTTTGAAGGAAGAAACAAAAATAAATTTAAAAACAAAAAAACTAATCTAAAAAAGGCATTTCATGTTTAGGAAAATTATTAGTACAATAGGAGGACACAAGCTATAGCACAGAAACAAGAAGCTCCCTAGAAACTAAATGTAAAACAAATGTTATGTATGACGACAATTCATAGACCTTGACCACATTTTTAACGCACAGCGCAACAAACGGGAATTTGTAAACTGTTTTCTTTTCTTCCTGATTATTTGAGTACAATAGTGATTTCAAATCAATACAAGTTATTAGATTCACTGGGTCAACTCTGATTTTCGGCTATATACCGCTATTGCTTTTGGATCTGGTGATTGGTTTTAAAAGTGCAGCGTTTGGTGTTGAATTGTGATAAATGTCACCATGCCATTTGTAAATAAATTTGCATTCTATTAAATATAGATGCAAAATGGTCTTGAGCCAGGACAAAATCCCAGTTCAAATCAGGTAACGAATATTGTCATGATATGTTGGTGTAGTTTTCGTTTTTAATCTATGAAATAAAACATCCGATTATATTTTATTAACCCATTTTAACCCAGTGTTCGAACAGTAAACAGTAAGAAACAGCGAAAAAATAATTTGGCTGTGTTTTAATGGGTTAAATAACACTTTTGTTTGCAAACAAAGTAAGTTTTCATCATTTTGTATTTAAAAAAAATAATTTTAAGGAAAGCTTCAATAACTTATTCAATTATTAAGAGATTTTTTAAATCGAAGTAGCGTTTTACTCTTTACTAAATGTATCTTCTAAATAAAATGACAACATGTAAGGTTACAGTACAAAATAATGTGTAAAAACATTGCCAAATTTGAAAAATGGCGAAAAAATTTCTATTTCTATTTCTATCTTTCTATGTTTTTCTTTTTAAATCTGCTAATAATCACCTAAGTTGCAGCCTTATAAGTGCGCAAAGGTACGCAAAACCGGGTTTTTAATTGTCATGTCAAGATTTTTGGTGTGTTTGAGAAATTTCACATCTAAATTCTTGATTTACTCAACGAAACCTACAAGAGAATAGTAGTACTTTCCAGATATTTCAACATCAGTTTTTTTTGCACTGTGTTTTTTGCTTTCCTGAAAATTTACTAAAAGAACTTGACGGTCTTACACAAAATGAGCAATATATTTGCCCTTACTATGTAAACCCGCAAGCCGAATCAGAAAAACCCTTTAAATGTAGATTTTTAAATCAAATGTAGTGATTTGAAAATGTTGGTATTTTCAGAGACATATGCTCTTTTATTTCTTATTGAAGGTATTTTTTAGATATTCAGTGCCAAGCAGTTTGCAAGAAAAATACATATTTAACTGTTGTATAACGTAATTATCTGAATCCTAGAAATAACGAGTTAAAACATCGAAGATGTTGAGGCAATACTATTATCTGACATCGAAGGTGTTGTTATCTGGCATATTAATAGCTGTACAAGAGTTGAGTGATTCCAATGCAAAGAGTGTGACACTTTTGCTTAAATATGTTTTATATCTTCCATATTCATTGACTGAGATTTTTACGATTTTGAGAACGTCTGATTAATGAGATTAATATTGCAATAACATATACATATGTCTTATCGTTTTAAAAATTGGAGATATATCACAATACCACATTTGAAAAAAAAATCGTGTGGTTTTAAATTCTAAATTGATTTTGAAATTTTATGGGTCACTTTACATGGTATCACCCAGTTATCATATTCCCCCCGACAATAAACAAGGCACAAATTCTCATTTTTGTTGTGCTGTGTGTTGTAAAAAGTGGTTGGTGTGCGCGCGGTGGAATCCTAAAAAATGTTTAATGACCACAAGAATAAGGATAAAATCAAATCAAAAACAAGTGAGGCATAGAAATTTAACATTCCTTCGCATATCTTTTTCTTTGGTGAAACGAAAACTAAATGATATTTGTTTTTTTTAAGTAATTGACATAGAAATGAAAACTAAGTAAAACGAAAGAAAATGTATTTTAATGTACTTATTATATGTAACTGAATTGTGGTGGTTGTTGCTGTTGTTGTTGAACTACACACTACAATTTGTTGAAATTGTACCAAAAGAAACTCACCTCACTTAGATTTGATGGTGAAAATGAAAATCATTTGAAAATGTTTCAAAACACGCGACGCTGGCTCATTCAATTCATTTATCATGGAATTTACATAAATGGTTCAGTTTGTAGAAAAGTTGTTGGTTTTTTCGATTTTGTTGTTTTTTGGTTTTTGTTTATATCTAAATCTCTAAAATTATGCTTCAGACTTTCTGGTGGGGTCGAACGAAGAGGGATGGTGGTAGTGTGTATTAATTGTGTGGTGTTTATAGAACTAAACTCTTTTCCAAATGTGTGGTGTAAAATCTTAATAAACAAATAGGTAGGTAGGTAGGTATCTCATTAAACTACAAAATTAAATAATTTCGTTTGTTTTTGTTTTACCAATTCACTTTTTCTTTTTAGAGCGGGCTAAAATTTTGAAAAAGAAAAAACCAAAAGAACGAACGATGGGAGGAGAATACAGAAAACAAAAATATTTTTGCTATGGGTTAGAAAATTTTGTATAACTCTGTGTTTTGGTTTTGTTTTGCAAGAAAATTCTACAAATTGTTTTGATATATATATTTGATATTTACATAAAGAAAACTTGAAAATAAACTTGATATTGAAAATCAAAACAATACTACAAATAAATTACGACGTATGTAATGAGTGAGAGAGAAATCATTTTGAATAGACTACAAGTTTAGAACTATATTCCTACCCTCAACTCTCAATCCCTTTACAAGGTTTTAATATTTTATTATTGTGGTTTCTAGAACGAAAAAGGTAAAATCGAGAGCGACATTTGTATGGTAGCTATACTATCTAAATCTAACCCTATATGACCCACTTTCACCACAGATGCTTCTAGTTTAAATATAACATGTTGTGCCTAATTTGAAGAAGATCGGTTAAAATAACTGGCTTCTAGAACGAAAAAAGTAAAATCTAGAGCTACATTTGTACCGGAGCTATATCTAAATCTGAAGCTATATGACCCGCTTTCATCACAGATGTATTTAGTTGAAATATAACATGTTGTGCCTAATTTGAAGAGGATTGGTTAAAATATGTGGATTCTAGAATGAAAAAAAGTTAAATTGACATTTGTATGGTAGCTATATCTAAATCTTGCCCTATATGACCCACCTTAACCACAGATGATTCTACTTGAAATATATATCATGTTGTGCTTAATTTGTAGAATATTGGTTAAAATATGAGGCTCCCAGAACAAAGTAAAATCGGGAGCTATATTTGTATGGGAGTTATGACGAAATGTGAACCGATTTGACTCACTTTCACCACAGACGTTTCTAGTTGAAATATAATATGTTGTACCTAATTTGAAGATATTAGAATATGTGGTTTCTACAGCGGGAAAAGTCAAATTGGGAGAGAAATTTTTATGAGGGCTATATCTAAATCTGAACCGATTTGCTTCAAATGAAATAGCGTTTGTTCTTATCCTGAAAAACTTCGTTGTGCAAAATTTCATTTAATTCTGACAGTATTTGCAACCTGTACTTTGATTACAATAATAGATGGACAGACAGTCGGATATTGCTAAATCGACTCAAAAAGTGATTCTAAGGTGATCGATGGGTCTATCTCTTTTCCTAGTGGATGATATAAAAATATACTTTCATATGTTTATGGTGCAATAAAAAATTTTAAAATTGTCTCACGGTGTATAGTTTTTTTAAATCATTGTTAAAATCAATTCAATCCCGTGGAAAGTCTTTACAGTAAGCAACATATCTATATTTTTTCAAAGGCAATTTATGGCAAAGTTGCTATTCTTATGTGTATATATTTTATCTAAAATTGCTTTCTATCCAAAATGATTTCTATTTCAAAAGAAATAAAAAACAACTAAAAACTGCAGCTGTTCCTAGGGGCGGGAAAATTAAAATTTGTTTAAACAGGTGCTTTGATTTCTTTTAAATATGAAAGGAAGTAGTTATAGTAAAGTAGTGGGGGTGGTGTTGTAGAATAGAAAATATTGAAGACAGTTGTAGAGAAAAGTGACAGTGGTGGTAGTAATTGTAGAGAATACATATAGTGTATTGTTTTCAGATATCTGATAGTAGTTAGAGGAGGTACACTAGTAGTAATAGTAGTAGCAGTAGTAGTAATAGTAGTAGAGAAGTTGTTGTTCTTGTTGTTTGTTTGTTGTATAATGGTTTAAAAATTATCTCTTATAACACGCCGTACAACATGTAGGGTCTTCTGTGGAAAAAGTTAGCGTATTTTTAAATGTTTTTAGCATTTTTTAGCATTATACAAACTCAAAAATAAAAAAGGTGTGTGAGAAAAAACCCTTAAATAACTAGAGAAATGTTATGGAAAGCATATCAAAAATGCATAAAAGATGCTCATTTCTAACCACTACAATATACGATTGGTCTGTTGTTTTTTTACGTTTAATGTTATCAACTAGTAGTGATGTTGTTTGTTGTTCTTCTTTTCGAACAAAAAACCATAATATATATTTTTTTAAATAAAAACAAAAGAAATGAAAGTAAAGTAAAAAAAAATGTTAAACAAAAAATAATAACTATAAATCAAAATCATATTAAAATCAAATCAAATTAAAAGCCAAATATTGTTATTCTTGAAACAAAACGAACAAAAAATCAAGACAAATTTTGAGACAAAACACAAATTTTCAAATCATATTAAAATAAAATAACAAAACAAACAGATTTTCCGGACAAGTGCAAACAAAAAAATTTGGAAAAAATTTTGAAAAGTAAAAACGATTAATTTGTAGTAAAAAGGACATGAACTTACCATCGCTCAAAACTACTTCTGGCTGACTGGGAACTGGGGCTTGTTGGGTTTCTATTCTCATAACTTGATGTTCTGATACAAAGAAGAAAAAAAGAGAATTACAAGAGTAAAGATTAATTTTTAAACTTTCGTAAAGATTTTATAAGAATCACGGCTCGAAAGAAAAAAATCTTTAAACAAGAGTGGATGATTTCAACTTCGAAACCTTCGTTTTATCTCTTGTATCGAGATCCAGTAAAGGAGTATTTCTTTTGTCGAAAACTTGTGTGAAATGGGGTGGCTAAACAAGGAATTCGAAATCGAGAAAATGTTACCATCGAAACTCATAAATTTCTACCGAAATTATTAAATTATAGGTTTTCGTTGGAAATTTATACTTCTTTTCCAAAAAGATTGATTTCTCAAATTCCTAAAGAATGAACGATAGAATGAGAGAAAAATCTATCCAAAAAATCTATGATTCTCGTTCTACCGAAAACACATGTTCATTTTAACTTTTGGGGCCCCGAATTCACACAACTTTTCGTAAATACCATACCATAGAATCCGATTCATGTAGGAATCTGAATTAAAATTGACATCTGGGGAAACAAATTGACAAGAGGGAAAACAAAATACGATTTCATGACGCCAATTCATATAGGAATTGGTTCTAAATTCCGATAAATGAGCAATTTCGACCTGAATTCTGCCACAAAGCCGATTTTTTTTGCAACAATCGGAGTCTATAGCACCCTTGATAATCTGGGGGCCAATCACAGCATTCGAAACCGAGAAAGTTACGATCGAAATGTGTTGTTTTAAGTTATAAATGTCGACCGAATTGATTAAAATTTATATTGTCTCAATTTTTCTATTTTTTTGGTGGAAATTTATACGCCTTTCACAATAAATAAAAAATGATTTCTCGATTCAAATTCCACGTGATTAGCCCCTTGATAACGTTTTTAGTTTCTATTCACCTGAAATATCTTCTGGCTCTGATTGACTAACAGCGGCAGTTGTTGTTGTGGTAGTAGTATTTTGTTTAGTTTGTTGTTGTGCGCCTGATGTTTGCAGTGAACTCAAAGCTTCAGATTCGGAGAAATCTGTATCGGTATCTATAAAATTTAGAAAAAGAAAAAAATAATAATAATTTAATGTCTCATCATATTTCCACACAACAAGTTCTTAGCAACTTACATTCACCATGAATACTCTTCTTTTTGCGCTCCACCGTACGTTTATATTCGTTCAATTCATCATCGGTGACATTATCAAATGGATTCTTGGCATAAGGTGCCTTATACACGGTGGCATTGTGTTGGAAGCCACGCTGAATGATACCCTTGGAGGCGGCACCCATTAGAACAACATGATCACCGGCTTGACTGACGGTGGCATCCTTAATGCGATTGGCTTCATCCCAGGTAACGCCCTCCAAGATGTGTGATTGTGGACCGGCTGAAATCTTATCGGCACGACGATTATCCTTGATCTAGAGGGATGGAATATTGATTAAATTAAATACTTTCCAAGAAGCTTTGTGCTTTTATGCTATTGCTGTTTACCTGTTGTTGTAACCGTTTAAATTCCTTGGGATTTGTATTGACTGGCACAAATTGTAAAGGATCATCAATGCGTACTGGTGTCGAGTGTGTGGGCGAACCTTCAGCAACCCACTATTATATTTAGTGTGTGTGTTGGAATTTTGATAGTATTTTTGATGCATTTGAAGTTTTCAAGTGAATTCAAGTGAACCAAGAAAAAATCGAGTGTGAACGAACAACAACGTAGCAGGACAGGTTGGTAGGTCAATGGAAAGAGAAAGAAAAATGTGTGTTTAGTTGGTAATCTCTGTTATATATGTACGAGTATATAAGAATTGAGAGAATTATTTAAAGCTAAGCAGAAAATGGACAAGTTTTTCAAAAACAATTTTTCTTTTGCAAATATAAATTAAATATAATAATTAGGGTTAAATTTCTTATATAGATTATTAAATAAACAAAATACTTCTCTTAACACTCTCTCACTTAATGTATGTATAATGTGACATATGAGTTTCTATTGGATAGGGAACTTTCTATATTTCTATTTACAATAACCTTCTATAGCATTTGCAAGAAGTTGATACTTTTAAAGTTAACATAAAGTCTATTGCAAAGTCTAGCAATACAATTATATTGATTCATAGTTCGTATACAATTATTGCTTTAAACAAATGGACAAAACCGACAATATCAAAGCAACTTACGGGGTGTCATAGAATCCGATTGCTGCTGTTTGAAACAAGGAAAAACGCAAGACGATTTCATGAAACCAATACAAAAAGGAATTGGTTCTCAATTCCGTTAAATGAGCAATTCCGACTTGGATTCGGCATCAACCCGCATTTTTTTTGCAAATTTTGATTTCGATTCCAACAACAATTGGATTCTATGACACCCCTTTCTGGTTTGATTTCCTCCTTTTGATTTTAATTCGAATTGCTATCAATTTATTATCTGTGTGTACGTTTGTTTAGAATATATCTTCGATATTATTATTATCTTTGTTTACGCTTGTTCGGAATATCTCAGCGATATGAAACGTATATTCTGACTTGACTACATGTCTTGTTATCGCTGTGACGACAATTTCACAACAACTTGTCTTCAGAAGGGAAATAAATCAGAAGTGAGGTGGGTACTAACAAGTTTAAGAATAGCCTTTGCATGCAACACTAAAATTTGGACAGTGTGGCGCGCCACGAGTCAGTCGTCAGTAATGTGCAAATCCCGGCTGCAATTAAAATTCTGCTGTTGTCAGGCTTGTCACCAAATTCTCCAATGAGTATTTTGTATTTTGAGAGCAACTTGAGCGTTTTAAAAGACAATAAATGTGTCTAAAAATTAAATCACTTAGCGAAAATAACGCATGAAATTTGAATGAATTATAGTTTAAAGTTGGCAAAAAGCAACAACATTAAAACATTTTCATGTGTGAAGCTCTGCAGCAGTTAGTCCACATCCCGCCCTGATGTTTAAGTGTTTATAATATGAAATATCTGTAATTTAATAGAATACTTCTTAGGGGATTAAAATAAAATGACATTTAAATGTTAACCACTGTTTGGAGAATTACAAAATATCAGAGCAATTTTAAGAGGGTTACTAAATATGTCAGCCTTCAACACATAGTGCAAAAGGTGGGTCTGATATATCTACTAAAAACAAAACGGAAATTGGATGGATTTTTAGAGAAAACATTTAGACAAACTGAAATGTTTAATTTAAACATTTTAATTTTTTTTATTGGACCTGAATAAGATCATATACATATGGAACTCCCTTTTACAAGAGTCTTATTTTCCAAAGGATAGAGATGTTTTTCTAATTTATTTTCCTACTTTTGCGAGTCATTCTAAGGCGATATGGATATCAGATGAAAGAGATGAATATCTGTTAAAAATATTTTAAATTGTATGCTTCTATTTATATTAGTTTAGCATTAACCCACATTTCAAGTTTTCCCCCGTTAAAATGTAAATTATGAATAAACAAATAAAGGGGAAAACTTGAAAAGGTTGGTAATTAGAAGCATGGAATTTGAAGGATTTTTAACACACATATTCTCTTTCATTAGATACCGATATCGAATTTGTTAATCTCGCAAAAGTACAAAAATAAATTATTAAAACATATATATGCTTTTGGAAATAAAAAATCCTGTATAAAGGAGAAAAGCTTAATACACTTTTTCTACATAAGTTTACACTAGTTTCATGTGTATATGGTCTTGTTCATGTCTAAAAAGTAGAAGTACTGTCACATGGTGTACGACTTTAGCTTGCTCTTTGAATGGTAATGATTCCATTGAAACTCTTAACAAATATAATAAGCAATATTGCTTTACAGCTCATGGATACATTGATCTAATTTGATCTGAGAACTTCTTACAAATGATAAGAAAAGGATTTCAAATATCTCCATAATTACAGTATAGGTGGTTTATAGAAATTTGAATTTAACTAATTATAATTTATGCATTGTTCAGGGTCACATTTTGACAATTAAATAAAATTAAAAATTTCATAAAACAATATACATACTGCTGCGCTGCTGCTCATGTTAATAACACATTAAACCCATTTATACATACATTAGTAAATGACTGACTTTGCCTTAAATTAACTTAATTAGCGACAATATTAGTACGTAATAGATAGTCCAAAAATGGAATGGAAATGACTGGTTAAGAATGTGTTAATAGTGATGTCAGTATAAAGCTTAACAAATGATATATGTATGTACACGATACAAATACAACGAAGAAGGAGAAAACAACAACAAGAAAAGTGAATTTAACAAATAGTACATAGCTCAAAGAATAAAAAAAGAAACAAACAAAATATACAGACATAACACAAAAAAAGTGTTTTAAATGCAATGTCATGGAAGTCGTTTACATAATTTTGTGCCTGGGGAAAGATGTGTATTTCTCGCGCCATTCTGGGGGGGGGATAAGGAAGGAAATGCAAAAAAGAAACAAATATGAAAGGGATAACGGCATGTACGGACACATAGCATGTGGACATTTGAAAAAGAAAGTTGTTTTCAGGGGTTGAGTGTTGTGGGTACGATTTGGATCAAGTTGGTAATTCTAAAAGAATGGTTATGGCAAAGAAAGATGACAAGATCTGGAAAAGTACCACTTTAGAAGACACCTATAATCATAGTGTTTGGATTAACACACACAACACTCCTATATCTTTGAGGAAATGTAAACTATGTAGGCATGCAGTACAAAAACCAAAGAAAGAAGGAGGATATGAGAAAAACGTAAAACTTAAAATAGCAAGTTAAATTTGAAACAAAAAACATTTAACAAATATTGTCGCTTTAGAATGATATTTGATCACAGTATAGCTTAAATAGAATCAAACTAAACATTAGGATAAATTCCTTAAAACAATGATTTTATATTTTGATAATATTTAAAATTGTGAATAGTAATGGTTTGATTTTATAAAACGAAGGCGAAAAGGAAACTCATGGAAGGGAGCCGCACAATAGTTCATTCTTTTAGGCATTTGTACGACCCAGTTTCTTAGGCTTCCATTTCAGACTATACGAACCGATAACAATGAATATTTAACCAACAGTTAAGAGAATTAAATATTTGAGATTTGTCTTGTCTTCCTTATGACAAATTATTTTTTCTTTTAACTTAAGTTAAACAATTTATTGTTAGAGGCCCTAGAAACAGAACAGACCGTTAAAATTTGTTCTGATTATTTTGTTTATAAATCATAATAAGTGTTGGTGGTGGTAGATAAACAATTTTTCTTTCTCTTTCTCATTGTATTTCACTGTGGTGTGTGGATAGATGGGAGGGAGGAAGGCCAACGAAATGCAACAAAACACCCAAATACTACCCCTCTTCTTCTTGGGAAACCAAATAACGCACGACACAACAAAAACTTCTCCCTCTTCATCATTTGTATTTCCTTAGGCACAAAATTATCTTCCTTATGGCATCATCGTAAAACGAATTTGATCGATTCAATAGTTATAGTTTGTTTGATATAGCACATCGCAAGTTTCTAGACTTTATTGTTGAATATTTAGAGCTATTACATAGTATTGTTGTATAATAATATCGGTTGTAATATATTATTGTATGCATGTATATAGTGTACCATTAAAAAGGGGAGACATACAAAGCTTCACAATATTCTTTTTAAATATATTAATTATTTGTATATAAAGTATGTATGTATGTATGCATGTAAATGACTCTTTTCGGGCTTTGAAAAGAATGTAGGTTGGTTGGTTGGGTTAGTTTGTTGGTTAGGTTAGAATAGAATAGAAAAATATCAATTGGAATGATAGGATTTTTTGTATTACTGTCTTTTGGTTGTTGTTGTCGATATTAATTTGATGTGTGTTCAGTATATTTTAATCCTCTAGTGGCGCGACATTGGTGATATGAAAACGAAGCTGTTCAATTTGAATCAATTTTGGCATTGGCCTTTTTATTTCTAAAGAAGTACTTCCCTCAACACAATAACTTTGTTAGAATAGTGTTTTATAGAATTTATACACAACAGAAATGTATCAAAAAAAAAAAAGAAAAAATTACAGAGCTGCCTTTTCGAACTATAAATATAAGAAAATCTGTTCTTTGCAGAACTCTATCGAATCAAAGGAATGGGGGGACTTTTTCCGGTCAAGGAGGTTTAAAAACATGTTGACAATTCAATGAATTTTGTGCTTTAAATAAGAAAACATGGAAATCAATTTATGAATTTGGCAGGATGTCAGAAGAGCCGCTTATATGTATTTTTTTCTTTTCAAAATGTCGAGCAAAGACTCAATTCAATGAGTTTTGAAACAGTTGCGCAGTGTTGTAAATAAGAAAACATGGACATTATGAATTTAGTGGGATATCAAACAGCCTCTTATTTTATTATATTTCATTAATGTTTGCTTATTTATCGGCGCGTAAATAATAAAACACACAGCAAATGTCGTCACCAGAATTGGCCCGAAAAATATTCACTCATCACCCCCCCCCCCCCCCTCCAACAAAAAAAGGGTGGTTTTTTGTTGTGCATTTTCTAGTTTCCCCGAAAGGAAACAAATTTATAATTAAAACAAGGATGAGACATAATATTATTCATGATGTGGTCATCAGAAGTGGTACAAAGTGCATCCATTACGGAGCTGCAGATGAAGGACATTATGAAACCCCGCTAGTATTACCCCACCATTTCCACGCATTAGAGGGTTAAAAGCAAAGATTAGTTAGTTAGTTAGGTTAAGCCATGTGTTTTTGTATCGTCTTGGAGAGTGAGAGAGATATATAATAAAAAGCTACAATAATTCTATTCTTTTAAAAATATATATTTTTTTAGTTTTATATATTTCTTTCTATTTAAGCTAAATTTGTTTGTTTTTCTTTTTCCACATACAAAAAATTTCATTTATTCTCTTAATAAAAGGAAATTTTCAAAACTCAATAGAAAACAAAACAGTTTGTTTAAATTTTCCGCTGTAAATAATGGCAGCAAATAAATTCATATGTATTTTTTTTGTTTAAACAGAGACTAGCAGCAAAATAAAAACAAAAACATTAAGTTAAAGTTAAAAACTTCACAGAAATTAGAAACAAAAGATACAAAGTAAAAATAAATATTTGTGCTTTGAGAAAGATAAAAGGAATGTCAATAATATAGGTTTGTGTGTTGCATAAAAAGCCTTTAAAGGCAGCTAAAATGAAAGCAAAACGTAATGCAACATAGGCACGTCATTACATTATTTTTCGTTGCTAGTCTTTGCTTATTTCACATTAAGTTTTGTTCAAATTTTAGCTTTAATCATTTTCTTTTATAGAATAAAATTTAAATTATCAAATAATGTTTTTGGTAAGAACATAAAATTGTTTGTCATTTTGTTTAGATTGTTTGGGATTTTCAATTCTTTTAAAACCAAATAAAACAAGAAACTGTTACGCTTAATTATAAGTTTCGTGTTGTGGTTTATCTTCAAATGTTATAATCTCTACCTTGGTAATCTTTTTAGGGTCTGGAGTGCCAGTTTCTAAAACTTCCACCTTTTGATAGACATTGGGAGAGTTCAACCAACGGCTGCGATCACCGCCCTTGCCCATGACGCCCTTTTTCCAAATGCTGCAAATGTAAATGTAAAAGAAACAACGGATTAATATATTACTACTTGGGGGGACGGGACCCCTTCAGGCCATACTTACCCTTGACGGAAAAGTTCTTCTTCTTCTAGCAAATAGCCCAACGATGATACAGCTGGCGGCAGTTCAACGTCATTTTTGGGTTTTGGTGGATCTGATTTAATCAACGGATGACGATAAATGTAACCCGTACGATAGCCGGCATTGTCCAACATGCGCATCAATGCCTCGAATTCAGCACCGCCGACACGCCATTTGGGAGCCTGACCCAAAACCTTTGTATTGGCCGGCTCAACAGCTTCCTTTTTCTCCTCCTCTTCGGCCTTATTCGAATCGGCCACAGCCACGGCAGCAGCAAATTTCTTGGCCAAATCCTCGGGTGGACATCTGGATTGTTCGTAGATGGTCTTGCGTGATTCTTCGGGTATTAAAACCAAATTATCTAAACCAACGGGCAGTAATTTCAACTGAGTTTCACAGGCCTGTACAATATGACAGGCGGCAAAGAAGGCTTCTTCGATAGTTTCACCACAGCACAAGGCACCATGATTGGTCAATAGCATGACTTTTGAGTTGGGACCCAAATTGCGGACCAATTTATCGCGTTCTTCCTGATCCAGAAGACAGCCAGTGTATGAGAATGTGGTGACCTCACCCAAAACACAGGCGTCTTTAGTTAAAGGCAGTAGACCAGTTTTCAACGATGAAATAGCTACCACTGGACTGAAGCCAATGTAGATGGCGCAACGGATGTCAGGACGTGCGGCATGCAAAACGGAATGAAGTACAAAGTCTAAGAAACGAAATTTTGGAAAATGGAATATTGATTAATAACGATTTCATATTTCCTTTAAGTACTAAAAATTCTAGATATAATTTGATTGATTTCTAGATTAACCCCCATTTCAGCAACTGCGTTTGGAGTTAACCAACAGCAATATTTGCCAAACTCCATACAAACGGACAGCTATAATTGTTGGTTAGCTCCAACTGGGGAAAATGGAGATTAGACTGTGTTGGAATTCAGAGATTTTTAAAGGGGGTTTTGGTATGGACACTGGAACATCTGGTGTCATCTTTTAGCTTAAAAAAGGAGTCTTGATAAAAGTTTTCATTCCATAGTACAACTATAGTATTTACTGGCTTGAAGGATAGATATGATTTTTTTGGGGCAAACTCGAAATAGTATTCCCTGCAACACTTACGACTCTTGTTAACGCCAAAGTTTGTCGTTCCCTGCTCCACAATATTGCCCTGCATGTCCACTTTATTCAGCGATGAGGCAGTGATCTCATGATACAACAAGCCATAAGGATTAACCAAGAAATATTCTTGATCAACCTTAAGGCGGGCTGTTATCTGAGCACCCAGACCCTGAGTCCAGCCGTACAAATCCAACAATCTGAATGTGGCTGCCAATTTGCAACGCAATATCTTTTCGCCCTTGGCATAGCCCATGGACTCAACACCGCGGATATCATTGATGGGCTGCATGCAATTGGAGGCTTTGAAAACGCTGCCAACACGAGAGGCGGGCACACCGACAATATCGGACAGTTGTTGTAGTATACCAGCGGCATTGCCGCTATCACGTGCCGTATCAACAATGCGTTCCAACTCTTCGCGGAAGAGTTTGGAGCCCATAATAGCTTCGACACGTTTGCGTCGCTCCATTTCGCGCATATCCTAAAAATATAAAGGAAAGAAAAAAGACCGTGCAATGAATGACATAGAAAGCAGGAAAAATCAATAAGTGGTTGGATGGAGGTGAAGGCAAATTATTATATTTGCCATTAACCAAGGCAGATAGGAGAATATTAATGGGCGTTGGGTGGCACCGACCAACTTACCTGTTCTATATCGGCTGGCCGAGCTTTGCTGTTGTCGTCTTCTTCGTTGGCTGACAAATCAATGCCATTCTGTGGTGGTTGCTCGACATCGGTCATTTTTTCAGTTGTGTGGTGGTGTCCTTCCTCGTCTTCAGATTCGTTTCAACGACGTTTTCTTGGTTCTTTTCGATTTTCCAACTTACACACACAACACACACTGGCACACGACAAACGTTCCTACAAATAAACGAAGGGAAGGCGAAAAATTATTAAAAATTTATTTGCATTTATTAATAAATAAACTAGATGAGATGTAGAGATGTATGTATTTTTTCAATTATTTATTTTTTTTATTTTCACGGCTGGTATTATCAAACACACACCCTGTCTCTAAGTTAGTTGGCGTCTATATGACGATATGACGATGGAAAAGTGTCGTCACCATAGTTAACTACAACAACAATAAAATATACCCGAAAATGTACTGAATTTGAGTGAAATGAGTACGGAAATGGCAAACCTACCGACAGAAAGAGAGCGAGGGAGAGAAAGAGATAGAGTAGGCATACCAGGAGAGCGACAAAGACTGACAATTTCTTCCATCGAGAGATAGTCTTTGATGAAACACATTGGAAGAGAGATAAAGAGAGAGCGCGCGCGAGTTACTAACGGCAATTGCATTTGGGGTGTTATAGGGTGGGAGTCTCATTTTCACACAACGTCTACTCCAACAACAACCACTGCCGCACTACCACCGCCAGCCAGCCAACCACTCCACCATGCACACACCACTTTACACACACTCTTCTCGCGCCGTACATAATTAAGCTATGACCTCAACATTCAAATGGAAAGAAATAAAGAAAGCAACAACAACAACAAGTAAAACAATTGAGTATTGTTTTCATTTTCCCCCGCAGCTAAAGAACGAAGAGAAATGTACTTGCCACAAGCAGGAAGAGACATCGCCACGAAAGAGAGTGGGTGTGGGAAGAGTCAAAAGGAAACGATATGTTGGAGAGTGTTGTGTGTGGTACACAACAATACTACTACCGACAATGGAGAAAGTTCTTCTTTTTTGTTTGCTTCAGAATAGGGGTTTATATTTGTTGAAAATAAAATAAGAAAAACGCATATGAATGACCCCATTATGCAATAAAATATGTTAAATAGTTTTCAAACATGTGTATGTTTTTATATTTCAAGAATATTTTTCAGAAAATTTCATAGAAATATGAATCGGCAAGGTCCATCTGTAAAGAAAAAGTGCAGTAGGAAAATTTTGTGGGCAGTGGTAGTGGAGGTGGAGGGAGTACTTCACTGTAAGTAGCAAGAGATTGGTAGCATACTTCTAAATATGTAATTAAAAACAAGTAAGCAATGACCACGCCCCTATGCCAATGGATATATGACAATTACAAGATCGTACAATAACATTTATTTATATTAATTTTATTTTTTTTTATTTACGTAGATATTTCATAAGAAAAGAAGATCCTTCTCAAGAAAATCGATTGATAAACATCGAAATTATAACCAATTATGTGAAGTCCTACTCACACTTCCCTATAAAATACACCTCTGATCGCATTATTTAAAAAAATCTGTTCTGACTGTCAAAATTAGCATTTGCTTCCTCTAGTCTAATTGGGCCTTTAGTAATACATAGACGTATGATTAATATTAATTATATTAATCAGCTTTTACATTAAGCGATATAGCGTGAAAAATCCTGCAGTGTAAACATGCAAATTTTGACAGTCTATTCAATTTTTTTTTTTAAATTTGTCAAAACTCCAAACTTTTCGTGCGATCAGGTTATTATTTCAAGCACAGGAAATGAGAAATAAAGTAATACAAAATTAAATTAATGTTTTAATTTTGCATTATTATAGTACGACAAGTGTAAACGCGGGAAACGACTTTCGATGCGATTTTTTGCAAGTGAGAGAGGAATCATCATCATCAATTTAATAGTTGTGATTTATTTACTACAACACGATTTCTCCGCTTAGCAGTATATGTTAGATAAAATATAAAAATTTCAGAATTTTCGTTTGCGTCTGAAACGACATTAATTATACAAGAAGCAATTTTCTAATAGGAATATCGTTCTAAGGTCTAAGTGTTAAGTAACTAATAACAATTAGTTTTCGTCGAAAATGCTCAATAAAGTGTAAACTCCACTTCAAACGGTTTCATTTATTTTCATATATTTATATTTAATAGAATTTCAGTCGAATCCAGTTTTTTGTTTTCGTCACAAATGCTAACATTTATGCAGCTGCATAGAGACAAAAAATAATGTGTGGAAAAATAGGGAAACAGTACCGGAAAACAGAAAAAAATCAGCACGATTATCATGTTAATTACTATTGTTGATTTATTTTACATAGTGCAACAGTAACAATACAAAGTGTTTATAAATTGCAAATTAATGATGACAAAACAATTGCTAAAAAACGCATAAACTAAAGTATAGTATAGAAAAAGAATCATTTAAAAAATAATATTCGTATATTATATAAAGCTGATAAAATGTCGTTAGGGAAAGAAATCGATGTTATGTACACAATCGACCCTTAAGCATATCGAAAATATACTGAGAAATAATGTTGGCAGGATGGGAAACGGAGATATGATATTTTAACGTTAGAAGTGTTCACACTTGAATATTTGGATTTTTAATTCTATAGGGTAGGTCATGTAACATTATAAATTTGAGCTACTGATTACTTTGCTTGAAGTTAGAATAACATTAATTTTTATTTTTATGTTTGACATTTGCAAAATGGGATGCTATATTATCGAACAAAATGGGGAAATATTAAAAACATACTTGCAAAGTAGTGAGTCTTTAATGCAAACTGTAAGAAATTTACGTCAACTATTTTTTATTGTAAAATTTTGAAAAGATTATGACAAAAACTTAACAAATTTAGCATTTTTCAATGTAAAATAATAACAATATTCAAAGTTGTACAATAAATCTTTAAGTGCGAACAGCGCTTTATTCCGCAAAGTGGTGTTTTGTGCAAATATTTGATCTGGTTTTCACACTCTGTTAACACATTGAGTACCACGTCGTACGTTTCCGTACGATACCTATCCCGTCGTGGGGTGCCACGTCGTACGTGTCCGTACGTGATTGTGATGATTGTGATTGTTTTTACTTATAGCCCAAAAATGGGAAGGTTTGCGTCAAAAACGCTTGGCATTCAATGTGTTAAGGCCTGTTCAGACATACCAAAAATATTTGCGCAAAACTTAGCTTTGCACAAGATTGATTATCTCACATATTTTGCAATATGTTTTTGCACAAAATATTTACGTATTGCACACAAATCGTATTATCTCGTATTTTCATAACACCATTTTGCGCAAATATTTTTTGTGTCTACAAAGGCTTCAAAGGAGGCCATTTTCAACCGGCCCTATTGGCGAGTTATACCACTTCCTCCTATTAGCAATTTTTGACATAATAAACTGACTTTTGAAGCACATACCCCAGAGTGTCCACCCTGTTTATGCAGTACTGATGTCATCATGCTTTTCAATTTATTTACACAACAAAGTGGTGCGCTTACACTCGTGCTTGTCTGACTAACACCCAATACAAAACTACACTTGTATGTATCTACGAACATACAAACATGGAACTATACTGTCCTCACCCTTTTCAATTTTTGGTATGTATTTCCCTCGCATGCAATAGAAAACATATCACCAGCAAAGGCAACTGCAGCGACAAACAAAAAGCATTTGAAATCACATAAAATATGCACATATTAATTATACATTTTTATGTTGTAATTCTCTTTTCGTTTTCCACAATGAAATAGTGTAAAAAATTCACAAAATGTGACAAATATGGCAATAAATTACAGGGCGACAACAACAAACAAACAAACAATGAAAATGAAGAGGTAAACGAAAGTAAAAGAGAATTTGTGTGGTGTGGCAAGGCAGCACAGTAGTGTACGGGTTAGTAAGAGTTGGTTGGTTGGTATGGTTTGCGCCAGCGAAGTGCTGTGTCGTCGAATGCGTGTGCCGCCGTACAGCAAAAACAAACAAATGTAAAACACATGTTAAGTGCACATCGAAAGCAAAGTAAATTACAAATGTTTGTGTGGTGTGTGTATGTATGCAGAAAACAAAAAAAACTGCAACAAAAACAATACAGCAGCACTACCACCACATAGTACACAAGTACTAGCGCTCAGGTAATTGAACTTTCGATAGTGGGTACCATAAATAAGTTTTGAGCGGTAAAAAAAACCCGAGAAAAAAATCAACCACAAAGCCGACAAAAACCATGTATGTAGGAAGAAACAAAATAAGAACAACTAATATGAAAAGAAATTGAGTAATACTTGAAAGCAATTATAAGAACTATTATAACGTGTCGATGATGACGACGATGGTGATGTGTGGTTGACGGTGACGATGATGTCTTCCATTCATTGGTGACTATGTACGATGGTGACGACGATGAGTGGGCGAGAATAATGTGTCAATGAGGCAGGAAAAAGAAATGTGTTTTTGACACAAGAGTTCGTCGTTCGTTCTTCCCTCTATTGGAGAATCTAAAATCTATGTACGTGTAAAAATACTGATAAATTACTGATTTGTTTTTTACCATTTTTAGTTTAACGAAGTGAAATGATTTTTATTTGATTTTTTAGCAGAAAAGAAAAGAGTACATTTATCGAGTGATAAGGCATACGTCATCTTATGATTGTGTGTGTGTTAGAGAGAATGTACTACAAGAGTGAAAAATGTACTCTTAGCTTTTTTTAATGGCCCATGCTCCACATTCGAACGACGGGAATAAATATATATTGGGCATTCCGTGATAAATCGGACAGTTAAAAAAATAATTTCGATTTCTTCCATTTTTTATATTTTTTAGTACCCACAAAAAACACCTCCTGGTAATTTTGAGTTTTTTCTGTACTCGTTAAACAAATATAGCGTTTTAAAAGACCTTTAAATAATTGTTCTTTTTTTCAGCTTTTGGCTAATAACTTCTTCAATAATGGTCCGAGTTTGATATTATTATACCCTCCACCTCCAAGATGGAAGGAGTACACATTCCTCTGAAATTCACACTTTTAAGGGAAATGGGTACAGATGGATAAAACTAGTACCAACCAGCTAGAATGATGAAATTCGGTGTGTACATTCCTCTAATTGCGTAGACACCTAAAATAAAGAAATTTTAAATCTTAAGGGGGTAAAATAGGAAAAGGGGATACAAATGGTACCAACCAAATGGCCGCATCTACAATCATGGAATTCGGTGTATACATTCCTCTGACTGCAAAGACACGCAAAATAAAAAAATATTCCCAAATTCGTACTTTTTACTTTCACGGCAAAAATTGGTTGAATCGCGAAGTTTTGCACTATGTACGAGAGATAATGGATTTTCGAAATGTGTACTTTTGGAATTAAAATAGAAAGGAAATACAACCAACTGTAGAACTATCTATCAATATTTATGGTACTTAAGCTTTTTGAAAATATAAATATGTATAAGAATATTTAATTTTTGAATTGACTTGAAGTATTTTTTCGATATGTAGCGTGGTTTGAAATAATATTGTATATTGTCCTGGGATATTGTCCTGGCTCAAGACCATTTTGCTTCTATATTTTATAGAATGCAAATTTATTTACAAATGGCATGGTGACATTTATTACTTGGCTGCAGACTACCACGATCATGATTTCGACAATGTCAAAAGTCTTTTCAAGTGGCTTCGCAGCGACTTTTCAACATCAAACCCGGCCTCTATAAGGAGATGATTCTCACAAACGAACGAGAATCACAACTCACTTGCCGAATTTGCGTTTAAAAAATCGCACCAAGTAATAAAGCACACATGCCATCTTACAAGCATCTCATTGTGTTGCATATGTAAGTATGTGTATATGCAGGTATAGTTACCCAGCAATACTTCTGCCGTGCCAACGCTCATTTGTTTTAGTTTTTTCGTTTGCATTTTTTTTAAATTTGCATTCTATTAAATATAGAAGCAAAATGGTCTTGAGCCAGGACAATATCCCAGTTCAAATCAAATATTGATTACAGACCAAAAAAAAAATGTAAACGAAAAAACTAAAAAAAATATTATATTTTTTCAATATTTGTATTTGTTTTGGTTTGGCTATATAAAAAAAAATATTTTCCTATAATATTACTGCACTTCTACGAAAATCGCCAGCCTCTGTGGATGCAATCCATAGTGGAGGGTATATAAAGTTCAGCCCGGCCGAACTTAACGCTTTTTTACTTGTTTAAATTAAAACTTTATTTTCTTTATTGTTGTACTATTTGATTTTTTCGATTTTTTTATTACAACGTCTATTCATTCTGAAAATGTTGAGCCTTGGTTGAAAGTGGGCCTATAATAATTACTGTTTCTTTAATTTTTGAAAATTTGAGAAAAATGGAAAGAAAATGAATTCTCTGGCAATAGGAAGAATTCTCTCAGACATTATCATGCACTTAGTAAATGCTCCCTTCGATCAAAAAAGTGGAAACTTTGACCCAGTGTAAAAAGAAACTCAGACCACGTGGACTATAAGTTTAGTCTCCCCCCCCTCCCTCAACATTAAGGGAACTTTCGTCATGTCATTTCCAAACCTAGGGAAATAGAAGAATACAACTGTGTGATGTGTTTAGACGTGACCATTTTTGTTTGCAAGTGGAAAAGTGTAAACTAACGAATACAACCCTGGCACTAATATAAACAAAACAGGTAATTAGTGGAAATATTTATATTTTACTCTTATAGGTGGTCAGGGGTATTACTATTGGGGTAAACTATTGGAGGAAAAAACATAATGTCATACATTTGTTGTTGTTCAGTGGAAACTTTTACAACTTTCCTCATTTTGCAAAAATATCTATATATATATATATATATATATATATTTGTTTTTTTTTTTATTACCGTGCTCTACCGAAATACCAACACTTTTTGTTGAAAAAGATCAAAAACATGGGCGAATTTTAACCCTAATAATTTTTTGTATAAATTAGCGTTTAATTTTTGTATTTAAGTGTGAGGAGCTTTTTTTACAAACTTAGTGTCTTTGATGACCCCACTGAAATTTGCCGGCAAATTATTTAGAACGTTTCAATCTTTAAATGCCCTTTTTGATAGGACTTTTTTTAATTTTCTAAACCTAGGAAAGTATAGAAGTACAACTCTGTGATGTGTTTAGACGTGGGCGAACCATTTTTTGTTTGAATGTGAAAAAGTGTAAACTAAAGAACACAACACTGCAAATATAATTTACAGAAAGTCTTAAAGAAAAATATTATTACAAATTATTCGATTGAATAAGGTATTATCAAACTAAGAGTAAATTTTCCACTTTCCATTTACTATAGAAAATTCTCTCAGATTTAGAGCAGCATCAGTATGACTGAAATGTGAAGGGAAATACTTAATATTGATAAAAATCAATTAATTTTGGAGGAATCAAGACCAAATCTTGACATTATAACTAACTCGTGAAATTTTGTTGAGGTTTTAGCACACTATGAATAGTGACAAGTTTGAGGATACCATGCGGTTCCATCAAAATTGAAACAAAACAACAAAACACAATGACTTTGAAACTATTTCTAAGGGCTTTTTCAGTGTGTGGAATTTTATCCCCAAACATCATCTTTTATACCATCATGACAAAGAAAGTGTTCAACGGTTGTTGGCATTTTTTTAAAGAAAAACAAAAATATTTCTATATAACACAACATATTTGATATTATTCGTTGTTTATTTTTCTCCATGAAATTCATTAAATCTATTTATTTGTATAGAGAACTTTTAGCATTCAGGCAAAAATAAAAAAACGCGCATGGCAGCATACACAAAAAACGCAGAGGAACGAACATACCACACGATTTCTTGAAATTCAAAAAATACAAAAATAGACACGTACTGGAACGTACGTTTGCCATTCAAAATCTTCTAAAATGGGATGTATTTATTTGAAAGATGTTGTTTGGCACCGCTGTACTAAAATAAATACCCATGCAAATCGCCGGAAAAAAGTGAAAAAAAAATCCGTAAAATTCATTCGAATTAAGTGTTGAAAAGAAAAAGCATAACAAAATGTTGATTAAAATTAAAAGAAAAAAAGAATAAGCTAATATTTGCCATAAAATTTTCAGCGAAAAACAACACGAATAATGGTGAGAAATAAACGGAAAGTGTGAAGTTTTTAAATCTTCTTCTCTAATTGTTCAAATTCAAAAATAAATTATGAATGTTATGCAGAGAATAGATTTAATGTACTTTTGTGGTTTAAAGTGAGGTTTGGCCTATATTCCAATCTATTTATGGGGTTCTTGTTTTGATATGATGATATTGAGCCAAAGAATGACTAAATATTACATTGTCCACGAATTTACGCAAATGACCGCAAAATGTTAAAGTGTTGTAATTCTAATTTAATTCAATTACATGAGGGTCAATGGACCACATAACGCTGATTCTGATAAATATACAAAACAACGAAGGACCGCGCAAGCATTTTTATTTAGGAAATATTGTCAAACCACATGATATATTCAAAGTATTGTTTATATATTATTTATATATTATATATTATTTATTAATTATTTTATTATAACCCAAGATTTTCTTAAAATTGTGCCATACACACAATGGTCAGAGAAAATTTTGGCCATATTGCCTATTTGATTGTTTAGATCTTATCTGTAAGTTAACCTGCCAGACTTGGTGAAAATGTAGGGCTATATAGTCTTCTTTATTAACTCCTGCAGTTTACGATAATGGTTACATATATACCATAAATGTACCACAATGAAAACAAATGTTTTATTTCAACGAAACTGTGTAAACATTATTTTGAATTTATTTGTTTTTCAATTACGAGTACATACATATGTACTTGTGATGTTCAATGCACAAATATACGTACATATTTTTATTATTTCAAGTGCGCTCTGGGAAATTGAGAATTGGTACAGGGGCGTATACCACAACACATTATTAACCTCAATCATCGTCATCTATTCATGATGAATGCATACAAAGCATACAAAAAGAAACATCCGACGCTATAATGTAATAAACATATGAGTGTCAATATTATACGAGGGCTGTATAGACCTCTCATAACAATTAAAAAATAATAAATAAATTTAATCAAAAAGTAGAAATATACAGACTGGCTCCTTTAATGGGAATTTGTAGATTAGTTATGGATTCGTAAGATACGCCTTATAGTTTTTTATGCAAAAGTTGTAAGAATTTGAAAAAGGAATTGTCTAATGAGACAATATTATAAAACAAATTAGTTTTATAATATTTTATTTTATTTCGTACGGGGTACACAATAACTACTTTGACAGCCAGAAAATAAAACGACAACGCCATCTACATGTGGATGTTACCGTATTGCCATACGCGCATCAGCTGATGTCGATCATGTGGCCGATCTTCAACAAAAGTGTTTATTTCAGCATCGTTTAAGTCAGAAATCGGTAAGAATTTGACACTCAAATCATGTTAAATTCAGAGTTGGGAATCAACTCAAGTTAAGATGACTTGTCTCACGGCCCTCGTTACACTTTACTATAGCTGACGACTTAAAAACGATCAAAATTCGTAGTATTTGAAATGGATATGTTTGGCGGCGACATCGGCTTATGTGTTTAGACCAAAAACCAGACCGGGCGGGTGAGAATTATTTTCATGCCCACCCCCCAATAGTACACATTTGGATTTGTTGCAAGTTGGGAAAATGATTTATAATGTTGTTTTTTGATGATGATGATGATGTCGTTAAGCTAATCTTTTTTAATTGGATTTTCCACTCATTGGTCACAGAACCCACCGAGCAGTGTGGGCAGTGGAGTACATATTTTATGGCATTGTGTTACAAGTCGCCGTTTCATGTTAAGTTTATTGACCTTCAATACAATAACAAAAACAAAAAACTAACAACTATTCGCCGCCATCCATAATGCATTTACTGTCGTTCTCCACTGTCCATCACCACACATCGTCTACTTGGATGGATGAACTGAAAACAAGCAAGAAACGTTGTTTCAAAATATGTAATATTGAAACCTTATAGAGGAGGGCGACGACAACATATGTGTAGCTTTACTACTGCGGCCCCCTTCATAGCCCGCCTGACCCAAACTCAGCCGAACGAAACTCGATACTTTTTTGTTTTAGAAGATTTGGACAATTTTGTTCAGTTACATTCAAACACGATGGACAGAGCAGGGGCTCGTACACGGTACAACGACGAATGAATAGCTGTCACTCATTCTCTTGTCTGGTTGACGGCCACATACTGTACTCGCTTTATAAAATTGAATATTGACCTTTATTTTCGCTTTTCATTAGATTGCATGGCCCGGCCGGTCGGCGTTATAAATACGATACATTTGATGATGTTTGGTAGGTAAATACTTTTGTGCGCTTGTCTGTTGTTTTCACATTACGTTTACCACTCTCCACTACCGGTATTTCGTTAAAAGGGAGTGCCTCCTTTCAATCAAAAAAAAAGAAGCAATACAAGATTCGATGGTATTGTATGTGAATTAAATTATATTTAAAAGCATTTTTATTAAATGCTTCTTCAATGTTAATGTTTACTTTGCCATTCACATTAAATGCAGGAAAGAGGTGGGATGGGGCAAGATAATGGAAATGTTGTAAGTGTAAACACAAAATGATTGATGGCGGAAATTCAAGAAATTTCTTTTGGAATTATTTAAGCAAATATTTATGGGGGAATTGTACAGGTTAATTGAACGACACAAACTCAATATTTTTGAGAAACACAATTCTTGAATTTTCCACGTCGTCATTTTTAATGGGATAAAAATGGTACATATGAAACGACAACAGCTAGAAACAGCTTCGGTGTGTACATTCTCTAATTGAGTAGATACAAATTCGTACTTTAAAGGTTTAAAATGGGTATAGAGGGATAAAAATGGTACCAACCAAACCGCTGCACCCAATATAATGAAATTCGGTGTATACATTCCGCTGATTGTAGACACGTACCAACCAAATGACGCCAGCTAGAGTCATGAAATTCGGCTGCGAAGACACGAAAAATAAAAAGGTTTTTCAAAATTCGTACTTTCAATGGATACAATGGGAACAGAGGGATAAATTGGCTACAGCTAGAATGATGAAAATCGGTGTGATTTTTTCGATTTTCGTCGTCGGGTAAAATGGGAAAAGGTGGTAGAAATGATACCAACCAAATGGCCGGAGTGGAAATCGGTGTATACATTCCTCTTACTGTCCTAGACTCGCAAAATAAAAGGATTTTTCCAAAAACGTACCTTTAAGGCAAAAATGGGTAGCAGAGATACAAGCCGACCGATTTTAAGCCGATAAGCCGCCGCCGCCGCATGTTTCTGTACGAGCCGCGCTTCCGCCGACTTCATCGGCTCACATCGACTTCAACCACGCCGCCGATTTCATCGACTTAAACCACGCCGCCGAGACGGAGTTCTAACTCAGTCAAATCTTACTACCAAAATAGACAACCCACTTAAAATTACAAAAGAAAATACTACTGTCGACTGAGACAACCTAATGTAAAATTGGTATCCCACTATATGATGACGTCTATAGAAAGTGTAATGATTATATATTGATTTGAAAGTCGCATTTATATAAGTCAATTCCAGTATACGTGTGTTCCTATGAAAAACAATAAACAACAGCTCCTCTATTGTGCGTATTTCCTGCCGACAAATCAGCCGAAAGCCGCCGCCGATCCATTTTGAGTAGCGCCGCCGCCGATCCATTTTGAGTAGCGCCGCCGATAATTATGAGTCGGCTTGTAACTCTGATGGGTAGAATCATGAAGTTATGTTATCTTGCACTGTGTGCGGGAGAAATAATGAATTTTCAAAATTTGCAGGTTTGGAAATAAATCAAACGGGTGTAGCTGAAAATGCACTCACTAACCCTCCAATATTTATGTTATCTAAGCTTTTTGAAGATTGCTGCCTTATAAAGGTTGATTTTTAAAAGCTATAGGAAAGTTTTTCAAAAAAAAAAAACACATAAAATTCAGAATAATGCATGAAATCTTTATTTGAATCGATAGTACGGTCCATATAATTTAATGTTTGAAGATTATTTCATGCAAATGTTGACCTTGACTGCGTCTCAAATGGTCCATCCGCTTAGTCCAACTTTGCCATTTCCACGTTTTTGAGTAACAGAGGCCCAATTGCTGCGAACGGCGACAAATCGATAATTGATGGTCATCATTAACACTGGCCGATACAGCTGCGATATTTTCTTCAGTTCGCACTCCACGTAAGCGTGTTGGTTTAATGTCCAACAATGTAAATTTCGCACCAAATTTAGTCACAATAGCCCGAATAGCCGCTTCAGTGACCATAAAGCGCGCGATGAACTTTCTTAACAGAGCACGCATTTTGATAATAAAATTCAATAATTTGCAAGCGTTGTTCGTTTGTAAGACGATTCATGGTTAAATTATAGACCAAACTGAAGATGTTTGACAGTGAAACAAAACACGAAACGTGCTTCAGCTGTTTAAACCAGAGTTGCCAAAAAGATAATAGCTAAAAATCACCCTTTATTTACTTTTAGAATTGACTTGAAGTGTTATTATGATGTCTATTGTATAAACATGCCTTATAAGCGTGGTTTGAAATTATAAATTATTAAAAAAAGCTCATTTTCATTTCGCATAAGGGGTTCAGAGAACCCATACGTGAATATTGAGAAGTCAATGCATCCACAACGAGTAACCGTGTTTCTTGTGGATTTTGGGATACTGAGAAATTACTGGGTACTGAGAAATTCGGTTGATCGGATGAGGTACTGCCGAGCAAGTCGTGGTAATCATTTTGAATGAAATTAAGCCGTATCGTTATTTTCTATTCTTTTTTCTGTTTGACCAAGAAAAACGGAGGCCGCCATTTTTTATAAATCAGCCAACTGTGTTGACCGAGTTATAAATGAAATAAATCACTGCGTGTTTCCTCCATGAAATCTTAAAGGAAATTCTGTATTGTATTTGTGTTACTCATCACGGGATATGACGACACACAGACTGACTACCACGAGAAATAATGTATTTTATTTTGCTGATGATTACCACCATGGCATGGCACGAACCTAATTTTCACAGTTTTTATTTCTTTCAATTTCAGTAAAGTTTGTTTTTCTTTTTTTGAATTGACGCCAAAATGTCTATCTATACGAACGATACGATGAACATCATTTTGGCAATAAGAAAATACAATAAAACAGCACAAACAAGCAAAAAAGGCCAACCATGTTTGGCATTAACAATTGCCAGCCGCCAATTACAAAACTTTCAGTTTTCAACTCACATCACATTTATTGGACGACGCGCTGTGCTTTTCTGACTTTGTTTTGATATGATTTTTCGTAAATATCGCAGAGCAAAAAAAGGTTCATGTAATTCTTGAACAGTTGCTAGTTTTAAAGTCGGTTTTTAGCGTCTATGCTCGCGATTTGCGTGTTTTGAATAAAAGATTTTAAAATTATATTAATTTTTTAGCCTCTTCTTTTTCTGGCGGGGGCGCCAGCAAATATTTTTTATTATATTTTCACACACAAGTAAGGAAAAAATATTAAAAAAAAGAGTTTTCAGTTATAAAATTCACCCACGTAATACTACTCAGTCATTAGACTGACTATAAAAAACGCCATGAAGACGACTTGTAATGAATTCAGATCGGATGATGACGATGATCATCATGGCTATGATATGATGATAATGATGGGAGCTTTTGAAATGTAGTTCACAGGGTCAGTGTCTTTGCAGAGGCGGCTGGCTCGTCGTTCGCACATTTATAATTTATTCGTAATGCCAGCCAGCCAACCACTTTGAATTTTTCTCACTGTATTTATAGAATGTTCACTACTATCCAACTCATAACACAACAATTAGTTTCCTTCCTTTCGATTTGTTTATAATTTCTGTTGGAATTTCAGATAGAAGAATTAAATTAAATTCTCTTTACTTTCATTAAAACTTGAATCATACAAACAAACAAACAGACATAGATCGGACATACTCTGCCGCTTTTTGCGGTACAATCTCATGAGATGGTTTCTTTTTTGGCATTTGTTCAACAGCGATCATAAGAATTTTGAAATTAATTTTATTATAATGTTCTTAAAATAGGTTTGTGGCTTTTATTTTATAAACAATACAATATTAATTATATCTATGTGTGTATATGGTTTTGGAAAATATTTAAATTTGCGTTAAAAAATTTTTTGGATAAGACGATAAGATTGCACTTCTTCATTTACCATTTCGAGTAATTATTCATTTTGATTGAATTAAAATATGGAAAAATGACTTTGTTTTCTAGATGGTTATGCGGCGATATCCCATTTGTATCTTCCAGGTGATATTTTGGCGATATCATATAGACTTCTTCCGAAAGATAAAGTTTTTGTGTTTCCAAATAATTCAAGCAAGAGAATAACATGAACGACATTTGATTTCAACAAGACCAAAATGTTACATGGCCCACCCTATAGAATGACACTATTTTAACATTATTTTATTTATATCCTCAACCAAAATGGCACATCTAACATAATTCAAGTCGATTCAGCTAGCTGAAGTCCATTATTTAATTGAAATTAAAAAAATCGTATATCTAAAATATTTATTGGCATGATTCAAAGTCATTCAGCTAGCTGAATTCCATTATTTAATTGAAATTAAAAAAATCTTATATCTAAAATATTTATTGACATGATTCAAAGTCATTCAGCTAGCTGAATTGATTTTTTTTCTGTGTAAATATTGAAAGTTTTGTTAAATTTTGGTTAAAGTAAGAGTTAATGTTTTTTCTTGAGTACTTAGGTCTTGCTGAATTGAATTATTTTGACAAACTATTAACAAAATTTTGCTTAAATGTTTACAACTAAACTTCCAATACTGCTGTGAAGCTTATTTTATTAATTCAGCTAGCTGAATTGCTTTATTTTAGTAAAATATTGACCCTAAGTTGTCACTTTTTCTGTTTTCATGGTTTACTATGTCAATTTGGTTATATTCAGCTAGCTGAATTGTATTATTTCAATAAAATATTGACATTATGTTGTTTATTTTCCTGTTTTCATTATTAGGTTATATTCAGCTAGCTGAATTTAATTGTTTGAGTCCAAAATAATCCACTGAATGCTAGCTAGCTGAATTGTACTATTTTCTTAAAATATTGACATTATGTTTTTATGATTTACTATGTCAATTATTTTATATTCAGCTAGCTGAATTATGTTATTTGAATCCAAAATACAGCCCACATCACCCTTGATGCTTATTTTATCAATTCACTGAGTTGTGTTATTTTAGTAAAATATTGAGTAAAATATTGACTTTATATTGATTCTTTTTCTGTTTTTATAGTTTACTATGTCAATTTGGTTATATTCAGCTAGCTGAATGTATTTATTTGAGTCCAAAATATATCCACTAAAAGCTTATTTGATAAATTCAGCTAGCTGAATTCGGTTATTTCAGTAAAATATTGACTTTATATTGCTTCTTTTTCTGTTTTCATGGTTTTCTACGTCAATTAGGTTATATTCAGCTAGCTGAATTTAATTATTTGAGCCCAAAATACATTCACTATAAGCTTATTTGATCAATACAGCTAGCTGAATTGTATTATTTTATTAAAATATTGACATTATATTGTTTCTTTTTCTGTTTTAATGGTTTGCTATGTCAATTATTTTATATTGAGCTAGCTGAATTATGTTATTTAAGTCCAAAATACATCCCACATCACCCTTGATGCTTATATTATCAATTCACAATTCACATCACCCTTGATGCTTATTATATCAATTCACTGAATTGTATTATTTTAGTAAAATATTGACATTATATTTTTTGTTTTTCTACATTTACCACAATTCGAGTAACTATTCAGTTTGATAGAAGTAAAATATGGAAAATTGTGTGGTCTAGGTGTTTATCTGGCTATATCCCATTTTCATTTTCCAGGTGTTATTTTGAAAACAGTGCAGATATATGTCTTTTTAAAAATGTGTATAAAAAACTAAGCTTTGATTGTATCAATTTAGAGTTTTCGCAAAAAAACGTCGATGATTTTTTTTGGCGATTTTGTTGGTGAGAAAAAGTTGACACCAGTACTTTAGTTTGTTTTGCTGTTTAGATTTCCATTTGTCAAACATAATAAAAAATGATATTTTGTGATATTTGAAGCAATTTGATTATAAAAAAAAATAATATAAATTAAAGCATATAATTTAGAGAGAGATATTACTGTGTTTTATTTTCTGATTCATTGCAAATGAAAAAAAAAACTATTTGCCGTTTCCTTCTATTAATCCGAGAAAAAAGAATGTCGTAAAAAGCGAGTGATGGAATGGACTTTATAGTAAAAGTATGTATATATTTTAGATCACACCTCTCACCTTCTAATTGTTCCAAACATTTTAGGTGAACACACGTTCTTTATGTATAAATACAGTATTGAGTTGAATGATTGAATCGGCATTTCAAACCCCTTCATTTTTTTTCTTAATTTTGTTAATCCCAGACAGTTCACTGTCCAGAACACAACATGCTATTAATTTTAGTCAACATCTCTTTCTCTCTTGTGGAAAGTTTTGTATTTTTTATCATTTAAACACACTTATTAAATATTTTTGACTTTCACATACATATTTTTTTGTTGATAATCAAATCATTCACGCTGTTGTCTGTCTATAACAAATTAAAAAGACTTGCGATTTCTTTTTTGTTTGTTGTCGATGAAAAGTATGACAAGTTTCAACGTCATACCCCACCCACCCACAATAGTCCCAACGGTTGGGTGGGGGTTCTATTGTGAATGAATTTGAAGAAATGAGAATGTGCTAAATTCTTTCACGAATTCTTACTCGAGAACGAAAAGATCATGCAAAAAATACAAAACAGAACATTAAAACCTACCCAGAGAAGGAAAATCTAAAGTGCGAAAAAATGTCTATACCAAAACGAAAAAGAAAAATACTTCGTGCTTGCTATTTTTGTCTGAGCCTATTGTCTCGCCTGTCTGATCAAAATATAATCGGCATTTTGGTATTCACCACAAAGTGACAGCAGCGCAGCAACAACAACAACACAATTCACATTTCGTTGAAATGGTGATGAGTAATAGGTACATACATATTTGTTGTTTATGTCGTTTTTATTCTTTCATTAAACTAATTTTAATCATTTTCGCATTATTTCATGAGCGAGAACGAGAGACAATAAATAAATAATCTGCTTTGGACACAAAGACCAAAAGCAAAGTTCAGTTCATTCAATTATTTCCGTGATCTTTGCCCGCTGCCGCCACAACTCTCAATGACCCTCAATTGTTTTTTGCGGGATTTTTCAATTTCCACCACTGTGCGCTTTAGTTTTACTTTTAGGTTTTATAACATTTTTGTTCGCAGGTCTCTTACTACTTTTTTTAAATCAATTGAGCGGAAATTACTGCAAACAGAAACACAAAAACAAAAGCGGACAACACACATAATTGCAGGTTCATTTAAAATTGTTATGGTCGACTTTTTTTTAGTGGCTGTTATTGTCGACGAGATAATTTCGCACAAGTACTGAAAATATTTAGAAAACAATCATCATCATTACCAGTTAGGCTGGCAGGGGGCGAGAGGGGGTCAGACAAGACCACACCAGTCAATAAGAGGAAATACTACGAGGATCGCTCGATAAACTGGGGGAAATGTGAATCTAAACAATACATACAAATATGTCGCTTTGTACAAAATTTGTATTTTTATGCCAACTTTGGAGTATAGGCCTTTTCAGACGCTCAAATTATTTGTGCAAGCACAATGTTTTTCATTTGTGGGGCTATTAGGGGGTTTACACATACCAAATATTTGTACAAACGTCTGTTTTCAAAAAAAAACTATTTTTCACCACACACATCTGATTTACAACCACTCACACGCAATTGATTTGTACAAACCATTTTCGCTGAGATTTTGAAGTGACAACATATGCTTATACTGCGCGTGCTGCCGCAGTAACAGTGGCGACAATTCTAAAAAAGATGAAGAACCAAAAAATAAACCTAGAACCAGAATTAGGTGCAATGATGTAGATCCACGGCATTTCAAAATATTTTTACTGTGTTTTTTTATAAATTTACCATTACTATAAGTGGTAAACATTTAATTATTGAATTTTCATAAAATAAAATAAATTTGTCAAATTAATTTTGTCTTTAATTTGTTTT